>PYXC01000992.1:720000-860000 GCA_015244755.2 Tenualosa ilisha | reverse complement strand
CTCTCCCCCCTCTTTCTCTCTCGCTTTCTCTCTCTCTCTCTCTCTCTCTCTACCTTGCCATCAGTATGGCAGCTGTGAAGACAAGTCATATAAGGAGACTGATGGAGTTAAAGAAAGAAAAGAGATAGAGAGAAATTTTTTTAAAATTAGACAGTTAAAGGAAGAGAGAATAACAATGTCAGAGACAAGGAGGGGAGAATTCCTTAAAACATTTGAAATAAAGTGCATTTGGCAGATCACTTTTTATATTTCTTATCTCGACCACAAATTAATTGATTTCCCGACGGAATTATCTGTGATATAGATTGCCATGAAATAACTGACTGTTAATTGAAAAATGACAAAAATCTTAGTTCTTGCAAGTCTTTGCAAGTAGGATAACAACCAGCGTCTTCTCTGAGTGTCTTTCTAGAATGTATAAAATAACTTTGACTTTGTGTGTGTCTCTCTCTCTCTGTGTGTGTATGTGTACACGCTTGCAAGTTACTATTTTGGGAGCCCTGTTAGAGCTGATGTTGTGGAGTCCTTGCCCAGGCTTTTGGAAGCAGGATGATGGAGTGTTTAAGGGGATGAGCCACTACCTCTCCGATACTGTGTCACACACAGGAAAGAAAAAAAAATGTTTGTAAACACCTTTTTCACAGCTTAGTCACTAGATGGGTGCTGATCGCCCTTAGGGATCACAACAACGCATCTGCTCTTCATTATCCCATTGCCATAATCATACGCAAATGAAAAACAGCTCTCAGCTCTTCCCATTAATATTCATGAGGTGCTGCACATCATTATTATGTTAATAATTTGGGATACAAGATCTGCTTTGGCACGAGGAGGCAAAGTTTTTTTGTTTTTTTTCTTTTTTGCATGTGTCAAGTTTTCCTTCCCTGGCATATGGGTATACATGGGAAAGTTCCAGTCTCCATTTTAATCTAGCTTTTATCAAAATTGAGTTTAGAAACCTATAGCATAAATCCATGCTAAGCACTTGGGATGGCTCCAAAGCGTTTTATCCTGGCAAACACCAAGTGCACTGCTTTTCACTCACACTTCAACTTGCATTATTCAGCTCTTATTTTCCCTCCATCTCAGCAGAAGATGATCGGAGTCGCTTTGCAACTTATCTTTTCATTTATTGATCACTTTTTCAAGTATCGAGGAGGGAATGATCGTATCTCCTTTCTTGGGACTTCTCCATCACACAACAGAGAAAACCGTCAACACTAAATCATTCATGTAGAATACAGCAACAAAGCTGTGGTAAAATGTGTACTTCTATTTGACAAATTATTCAGGAACAGTATTGTTTTATCCTTCATTCTCTGCTCAACCTAGACCAGCCCCAACCCCCACTTCTCCCCTCCTCTCCACCCACCACAAAAGCAAATTTAATATTAGCACTTCAAAACACCAGAGACTGCACTACACAGAGCATTTATGGCACAGAAATAAAGTGAAACAAAAAATATATACAAATGTATGAAAAACAAACTCAGCTGAGAATCACCTCCAGCACCCCCCCCCCCCATCTCTGCATCTGTTCATGTTCCCAATGCACTGGCTGGCTTAAATCTGTGGTGGGTGGAGGGTTGTGTGAGTTATTATTAATCCCTTTAAGTAGCTGCATTTGCCTATTTGTTTTAAAATGAATACCACTGTGGAGAAATAGGCACATACGGGCATACATTGCACATACTGTAACATAGCACACACTGCTGTTCTGCACCTAGAGAAACATTTAGAGCTCTGTAGTCGCATGATAGAACAAACTAAAGAGTGGGTTGAAGGAGAGGGGAAAAATGTGTGAAACACAGCTCACGGCTGTTACATTCGCGCTCTGTCTCCGATTGCTACCTGAGGATATCAGAGCCAAGGTTAGCCATAAAGAGAGAACACAGAGTCAAGGGAGACTAGATGAGAGGAGAGGAAAGGAGAGGAGAGGAGAGGAGAGGGGGGGGGCTGCTTCATTACTGGAGCACAGAGAAACAATCACACTGAAATGGAGCTATTTGATTTTCTGGAATCCACTGATCATGTTGTTTTCCTAGATTGCATTTGATGCCCTTGTTAGTTTACAGGCCATAATAATGGATGTGTTTTTCCTTGCTTACTTACAGTTAGGTGTACTTTAGGAAATAGAAGGAGTAATGATCTATCCAGGATTACAGGGTTTGGGGTAGTTGTGTGTGTATGTGTGTGAACTTCGTCGCTGATGTTTCCATATCCTTACTGGAGTTGTTCTCATGACAAAGACAAGCTAGTCCGGGGGTGTATAGGTGGTGTGTGGTGAATGTATGGATGTGAAGAAATCTGGAGTGGCGAGTTAATATATAAAAGATCTAACTTGGCTTAAGGTTTTAGGTTTGTCAGACTGGAGTGCTAATATATAATTCAACATGAAAGGTTAAGGTATAGCACTATCCAATATTAAAAGATTATGTTTTGGATGTGTAGAGACCTATAAGAGAACTCCAAGTACTTACCACTCATCGATCGTGTAAAGCCATCTGTGAAGACCATTCATGTATGGCCAGTGGGGGTAGATTCTGTACTCCAGGGGAGGTTCAAAGACACAGACTGGACTATGTTTGCCTCTAAGGCTACCTGTGGCACTCAGACAGACTTGGACTTCTACACTTACTCAGTATTGGAACATATCAACATCACAACTGATCAGAATCAGAGCCTTCAGATCAGGTGACGCACAGGCCTATAGTACATCCAGGGCAGACCTGAAGAGGGGCATCAAGAAGGCCAACCATGACCACAACCTGAAGGTGGAGGAACACTTTTTCAACTCTGCCCCCATCTCCATCTCCATCCAGACCATCACAGACTACAAGACCAGCAACTCCACATCAACTGCCATGGATGTGTCCTTCCTCAACGAGCTAAATGACTTTTATGCTCATTTTGACAAGTATAATAAGGACAAGGCTGTAAAGACCAAGCCCTCTGATGACCACCAGACCCTAACTCTCTCCCACACAGATGTCCAAAACGCACTGAGCCGAATCAACGCACTTAAGGCTGCTGGCCCTAACGGCATCCCTGGATGTGTGTGCAGAGCTTGTGCTGAGCAGCTTACTGGAGTCTTTACAGACATCACCTGTCTCGCGCCCAAGCAGCAGTACCAGCATGCTTCAAAACAACCTGTATAGTGCCAGTGCCGAAACACTCCTCTGCAAAGTTCCTGAATGACTACCGCCCTGTGGCACTGACACCCATTGTGATGAAGTGCTTTGAGCGACTAGTCCTGGTACACCTCAAGAAATATCTGCCCCCACACCAATTTGCTTACCGAAGCAACATGAGTGCAGAAGGTGATGTATCCATAGCGCTGCACTGCATACTCTCACACCTGGACAACAAGAACACATATGAATGAACACAGAATGCTGCTTGTCGACTTCAGTTCAGCATTCAACACAGTCATCCCCTCCAAGTTAATCACAAAACCTGAGGATCTTGGAATCAATATCTCCCTCTGCAACTGGATCATGGACTTTCTGACAAACAGATCTCAACGTGTTAGGTCAGGCCACAACAGCTCCACCTCCATCACACTCAACACTGGTGCACCCCAGGGCTGTGTGCAGAGCCTGTTCCTCTACTCCCTGTTCACCCATGACTGCTGACCTATGTATGGATCCAACTCCATCATAAAGTTTGCATGACACCATGGTGATTGGACTCATCAGTGGCAATGATGAGTCTGACTACAGGGCAGAGGTAAAGCACTTAGCTGCATGGTGCACTGACAATAACCTGCTCCTGAACACCAGCAAAACCAAGGAGCTCATTGTGGACTTCAGGAGGGAGAAGGGAGACTGTCATGACCCCATCCATATCAACGGCATGGCTGTTAATCATGTCTCCAGCTTCAAATTCTTGGGGACCCACATCTCAAAGAACCAGCCCTGGTGAACCAACACCTCTAGCCTGGCCAAGAAGGCCCACCAGCGCCTCTTCCTCTTAAGAACACTGAAGGAGAACCATTTGTAGCATCCTGACATCCTGGGTAACTTCTACCGCTGTGCGACAGAGAGCATCCTGACCAACTGTGTCACAGTCTAGTATGGGAATTGTTCTGTTGCTGACAGCAAGTCACCGCAGTGGGTGGTGAAAACCACCCAACACATCACAGGGACTCCACTTCCAGCTATTGAGGACATCCACAAGAAGAGATGTCTACTGGGCATGCAGCATTATCAGGGACTCCTCTCATCCAGCCAACAGACTCTTTCAGCTCCTCCCCTCCAGAAGGCGCTTCAGGAGCCTTCAGACTAAAGCCAGCAGGTTCAGAAACAGCTTCTTCCCCACAGCTGTCGTCACACGACTGAACTCTGTTCCCTGCTGAACCTTCCTATTCACGCTCCACCATGGCATAATCTGTTCACAGCGCTTCTCTTCACTACACCCATTGTACTTTGCCTATCTTCTACTATACATCTGTACATCTGTATACACATCTGTATATGGATATATTAGTATATCTGCACACCTGTATATTTGTCTATATTACATCTGTATATCTGTGCATCTGTAGATTTGCCTATGTATAATAGCATAGAACGTGTATATTAACATACTTCATCTGTACATTACTCTTTTGTAAATCATTTTGTAACTTATTTGTACATAATCTGCACATATATATTCCCACTTTTACACTACCCTTATCTGTACATAACCGCTCTTAACTGTACATACTGCACATACTGTACATATTACACTTCCTGCTATTTGTTCTGATTAGATGCTAAACTGTATTTCATTACTCTGTTTCCATACATGTGTAATGACAATAAAGTTGAATCTAATCTAATCTAATCATTGTGACACTTTCTCTCTCTCTCTCTCTCTCTCTCTCCTTTTCACACACATACACACACACACACACACACACATACACACATATAGAAAATCTAATTAATTCAAAGCACAAATGAAATGATGGTAGCCTCCCCATAGTGATATGTAGTTCAAATAGTGCATGATGAAATAGTTTTGGCTGTGTGTGTGGTGTAGCGTTTTCATTCAGTTCTGCATGCCTGTAAAGTAACTAACATGGTTGATTTGGAACTATTCATTGTAACACACTGAGGTCTACTATGGTGTGATGGTCATAATCCCCTGCTATGTGAACTGCAAAATTGCAAAGCTACCAACAGACCACCCAACTTAATGACGTATTTCTGTGTGGTCAGAGCTGTAATCTTGCTACAACTGCTTGCAGTAAGATTATGAAGGTAACAAAACAATCAAGATCAGTGATTTTTTTTTTTTTTTTACGTGTGGGCATTGAAAGGACTGGTTTTCATGTGCAACAGCAGAACTCAAAGTTGCTCAGTTTTAATCATGATCATTTGCCTGGCTATTGAGTAAATACTGCAGTGCAATATTGTAGCATTAACCATAACCATTAACCATTAACTATAACACTCCTTGTTTGTGAGGAGACCACAAATTCTGCTTCCCTCCCACAATGCGTTATAACTCCTCAACATTCTGCAAGCCCCACAAAAAGCCGTTTCCCTCTTCCAAAGAGAATAAAATAGCGCAGGATCAGTCGCATCCAACACCAAGTTAATAACTTGTTTTCCACAGATGTCATTTCTGTACACTCAATCCTCTCCTGCGATGCGAGCCTTCTTTAAAGCTTTATGGGAACATTTCCAATCACACAAGACCAGTGATCATTCTGAAGATATTTATTTTTTCACCAAGATGATTTCCATTGAGTCGATTTTCCAATCTTTCAAATTGTACAGGGGCCTGTGGAAGCCTGTGATTGCTGCAATTGTTGCTGTCAAAAATCATTATCAAGGAAGAGCAAAGGGTTTAACACCACACACATATCTCTGTATGAAAACACGCCTTTTCATCCAGGCCTCTGGGCTACAAAAAAAGTAAAAGATGTTTTCATGCAACCTTTCAACATAGCACAATGCACTTCTTCACAGAGCTCTTTCTGAATGAAACATGAATAAATGAACAAACATATGGTAAATGTGAGGGTATTGAAATACTTGACAGAACAAATTCTGAAGTTTGAGACATCTGGCCACTCTTAAATGAAGTTGTGCCGCAATGGGCATGACATTAGCAAAAGCAATCTCTTTGTGCATTTAAAATGTTTCAAAATACTGCTATTTAGTTCAGAAAACAATTCCTCTTTTGACTTGAAACTCCAAGACGTTGCATCCACAGCAATATTAGCATCATTCTTATAATAAAGATTTGCTGGTTGTAAGACTGAAGGTATATGGGACAGGCAGGGATCATAATGGTCACCTGTAGTAGAGTGTAATGCAGAGCTAGTTCTTGTGACTATGTTATGTCAAAAGTGTAGTACATTCAAATGGACATTGATAAGCATAGCATTTTAAAAGTTAAGCCAAGTTCTTGCGGTTCAGCTTCTGTTCCATAGAAAACAATACTAAATCTGTCACTTGCCTATTGCTAGTGTGATCTCTACCAAAGTGATGTTAAGAGATTTCAAATGCATAAAGTCTTATGCAACATTCAGAGTATATCTCCCAACAACCTGCTAGCTAGTTCTTAATTCTCAGAGCACACTGTGAAAAAAGTTGGGGCAGCGTGTCCATCAAAACAACAGAACACTGTGAGTTTCTGAGGATCACTGAAGGGTGGGGTGAGACACTTCTCCAGCATGTTTCAAAGGCCACTGGATTGTTGCTGTTGATGAGAGCATCTGTTGTGTGTGTGTGTGTGTGCGTGTGTGTGCACGCGTGTGTGTGCACGTGTGTGTGTGTGTGTACGTCTGTGTGTGTGTGTGTGTGTGTGTGTAAGAGAGAGAGAGAGAGAGAGAGAGAGAGAGAGAGAAAGAGAGAGGGACATGGAGCCTTTGGTTCCATGTTTAACCACACCAATGAAAACATCACCACTATGCAGGCACAGTGATTGCTGCTGCTGTGGGCATGCCATTGATCTCAGTGAGAGCTGGGCCATCCCTCCTTCTCTGCACGATAATGGCCAAACTTTTACCCTGGGCTTTAATCGATATGCCGGCCAAGCCCCTTCTAATGTGCCTTGACCATAGGGCTGAGTCCCCATTAACTTTGATGTGAACCAGCCGGGTCACTATGATAAATTCAGAGTTCCCCTCATACCCCCATAGAGCACGGGTTAGCGCAATCTAGCATTAAAGATACGGAACAATTGTGTTTGATTAGTAATGTAGCAATTGTGCATAAATAAATCTCACTGCTGAAGTGAGGGAGGGAAAAAAATGGTCGAGGAACAAAATACATAATTTATGTTTGTTTTTGAATCAGCCTCATAAAACCAGCATTCTTTAAATAATGTATGACTGTGCGTCTTTGTTAATAGGGTTTGCACTCAAAGTAATGTGCTTTTTTTCTCTTTTTCGAGCAGTATGGTATAGCCAAGGCTAGTTATAGTGTGGTATTGATCTTCCGAAGCCCTCACTTGTGCCAGAGGGCATTAGTCAGCCGTGGCGATCGGCCAGCTAGTCTACATAACTGAGTGTCCAGCACAGAGCTGTGGGAGGGTGAGGGATATTTTCTAATCTCAGATGCACAGATGCGCTTTTGTAAATCGGATTATATTCATAATTAAGAGAAATAGCTCAACCGAGCGATCAATACGGTTTAAGATGCACAACCATTACCAATTATGAGGAATCTGTATTTTTTGATGCATTTTTTTTTTCTTCACTTATTGAACTTTGCAGCACCTGAGGGAATGAGTACTAATACTAGAATTAGATTAGCTACACATTTAAGAGAAAGACAATGCATACAGATTCAAATGATCAGGAGCTGCATTCCCCGACTCTACTCACTAGAGCTTGAACATGGGGAGAAAAAAAGGAAAACAAAACACTGAACAAACAGTTTGGCTGAAATGTCATGCGTGTAATTCAAGAGATGTTGACATGCAGCTGTGCAGCTGTGTAGAAGGAAGAAGAGACAAATAGGGTATTTGTGATGATGTTGTATGGCCTATTACTTAGATATCAAATGTAGGGCAACAATTAATGCACAAAAGCAGGGGTTGTTGAGAGCAAGTCTTCCGTTCCCTTTGTGTGGAAATGGGAAATGCACTGAATCAAATTTTCATATTTGTTTGGCCTACAAATGATGCCAAAGTCTTCAGAAATGCCTACAGTGGAGGGAGAGAGAAAGAGACCTGAAGTGATTATGAATCTCTCAAAAGGCGTGGAATATCCAAGAAAGAGACGTACACTCCCCCTCCCAACTCCTCTCTCTCTCTCTTTCTTTTTTTTGTCTCAGCTCATGAGGATCTTGGTTCCTCTCATTTGGCCTCTTTTTTTCCAAACAGAAGGATTAATGTTTGTGTGCGCGAGCCACCACTGAGTCAGTTAGTCACATTTACCACGCATCTCATGGAAAGAAACAACAACTGCATCATTCCCCAACCTAACCGCTCCCATCACCCACCCGCCCCCACCCCCCTCCACTGTTTCTCTTCAAACCATTTCATTTGGCTCAAATGTGCAATTACAAACACATCCAAGCAGAGTTGGTTCATTTTAGTTTTTCATTATTTCCAAGCTCAGTTTAATGATTAAGGGGGGGAGGGGGGTGTTGAAATAATGAGTCGACCTAATCAAGGACTTCCGCTACTCGCTCAACAATAATTACACAGTCAGACCCACTGCCATGCACTGTGATTTATGACAGGACATGATGGATATTAATGGATTTCTTAATTGGTGCATATGTTTATGAAATTGGCTGCTTGGCACTAACATAACAGGGCTGTCAGGTGGTACCAGCCCTCTCCAGAAAGTGTCCGTCTGAGAAGAAGAAGAAGAAGAAGAAGAAGAAGAGGAAGAAGAAGAAGAAGCACTTGCTGGAGGAGAGGAGAAGAAGAGGGCGAGGCGCCTGGTGAGTCTCCAAAGTGAGGAAAGCCCCAGCGCGGATGGAGGAGATGGATGCTCACTGAAGGAAATCATAACCACCGCTCCCCAACCCCCACACTTTTGGACTCTGTCTGTGTCCTAATGTAGCCTAGAATTGTGCTCTGCGGGACAGGAAGAGAGAGAGAGAGTAGAGGGAGAGAGATAAAGAGAGAGAGAGGAAGAGAGAAAGAGAGAGGAAGACAAAAAGACTGTATGCTTAGCTTACCGTGACATTGTGTCTCCGATGCCTTGGTGCAACAAAAGAGAGAAAAAAGAAAATCAAATAGATGAATAACTTGCACACCAGTCAGGCAACAAGGAGATGGCTATCAGCTATCAACTAGACTCAGCAGTGCAAGCTGGTCACTGACAAGGTGCCGAAACAGCCAGGAATAAATGTACTTTATATGGTGCATCCTCGATAACCAATTAACTGCTTATGGGTAAACAGTGCTCTTTTAAAGTGCAAGAATATAGCCAACGATCCACAGATACAGGGGGGTCGGGGAGTAGGGTGGTGGTGGGGTGTTTGTGGAGTGGAGGAACATCTCCATTCGTGTGTAAATCAGGCTCACTGATAATAACAAAATTGGACTCCGCCTAGTTGAAAATTGAATAGGTTTCTGGTTGAGTAAGCATGGCACACAGAGTGATAGAATTAAATCAAAATACTATCTGTTTTTAGCCTGTTCAATCCCCCACTTTACAGCCTGTTCAATCCCCCACTTTACAACACTTCCTCTGTTCATATTTACACTATACTGTAGGTACCTATTGTATGGATATTGGTACCTATTGTACGGTATATACTAATAGAAAAGATAATGACATATTTTGTAGCCACAGGACTCCCACAAGCCTTCCATGACGACTTCAATAAGTGTACATAGATTATTAAACCAAGAGTGCAGCGCTTGGAAAGGCTGAAGTATTTGTAGACATTTATGTTAACAGGCAGATATCAGGTTTTCTGTTGGAATGTTGTCAGTATGAGACACAGCTTATATGAATTCATTCCCAAAATTGTGCATCACTTTGCTGAGTTGTCCCTGTTCTTCAGAGGATTCAAGAAGCACTCTGCTCAAAGTAAAACACTGACAGTTCAGCATTAATCTTGGCCAAGGCTTGGGTCCTCCTGACCATGTTAGTGTAGCAGAAATAAAGCACAAATTCTTCCATAAAAGCCCATATGTCTCCTGCCCTAAGAGACAAGAAACAAATAGCTGTAAACATTAGATAGCAAACATTCCCACATCTCAGAAGCTGCTAGAGGACTTTTTGTGTGTTTGTATGTACGTTTGCATGGCTGTATACATGTATGCTGTGTGTGTGTGTGTGTCTGTGTGTGTGTGTGTGTGTGGTGAAGGTATTTGTGTTCCATGTCTGGATGTCTCTGTTATGTCTCTTATCTGGGGGTACAGGGGTAGGGGTTACATTTCTGTGTGTGTGTGTGTGTGTGTGTGTGTGTGTGTGTGTGTGTCTGCATGTCTGTGTCCATGCATGGGGATACAAGGGAAGGATTTTTGTGTGTGTGTGTGTTTGTGAGTGTATGTGTGTGAATCTTATTTGGGGATACAGGGGAAAGGGTTACATTTCTGTGTGTGTGTGTGTGTGTGTGTGTGTGTGTGCGTGTGTATGTGAGGTCTGTGGCAGACGCAGACAGATAAAGGCACAGTGTTTCTGCTTGAGTGCTCTCCTCTGTGCTTGCACATCTGCCCCGGGGGCTCATGGTTTCTCATTAAATGCAGACAAAGAGGACGTGTTTTTCAGCAGCTGATGGGTGTCAGACAGAGAGACACGAGAGCCCAGACACATTCAATCCGTCCCCAGCCTTGAGAGTGAGAAGCCAGTGCGACCTCAGACGCAGTCTCCGCCACACATACATGTGCAGATGAAATACCCTCACCAGGCGCCCACTGTCCAGCCAGCACATCAGAGAGGGGACTGGATAATGAGTCATAAACACATCCTGTGCTCCAGTATGCACAAATACTATAGAGATTGCACGGATGGTCTCTCTCTCTCTCTTTCACTTTTTCCCTCTTTCTCTCTCTTGCCTTACTTTGATTCTCTCTCTCACTCTCTCTCTCTCTCCCTACTTCACTCAGACTTTATCACACAAACACACACACATACACATACACACACACACACACACAGCTGCATGCGCATCTGCAAGTTCACCTACACACTCACACATAAGGGCAACAATATATACACATGCGCAACAATACACACACACACACATACACACAAACACACACACACACACACAACAGATACATAACATGCACCCCCCCCACACACACAAGCACACCCACATTCACACATGTGCAAAAGTGTACACACACACACACACACAAACACAAACACACCCACACACACACACACACACACACACACACAGCAGCAGCAGCAGCACCTTCCTTTTAACTGCTAAAAATCTAATTAGTCACCTGGGTGCGGGTCTCACATTTCGGAGAGGGTGTGATGGTGGTGCCATTCACGGCGTCTTTGTACAAAGCAGCAGGGCCTCTTGTTTTGCTGCCGAGTCTCCCCTGTCCCTTTTGGCAGCCATTTTGGTGTCATCCAAGACATGAGAGAAATCATTATGCATTGTTTGTGGTCTTGAAACTGTCAGAAGACAGCGGGCGCAGAGACTTGGGGAGTTAAACATAGATTTGCACAGTTGGGATTAGTGCCTGGTCGGCGTATGCTTGTCTGACGATTAAATATGTTTCCTTGTTATTTCCCTGCCTGATAAGCATGCATGGGCAGGAAACGACCTTAATCTTTCTATTTTTCTCCCACAGTCCAACACACGCACACACACACAGACACACACACTACCCCTGTATAGAGCCATTGACAGTGACTGACTTAGTCCCATATGGAGTGAGCTTTGCTCTAGGCTGTAATCATTGCAATATCCCTGGGGTCTTTGAGAACTTCAGGATTTGTGATTTCTCTGTCCATGGTCTTTGACTACATCAGGATTTGTGATTTCCTGCTCCATGGTCTTTGAGTACATCAGGATTTGTGATTTCCTGCTCCATGGTTTTTGAGTACATCAGGATTTGAGAGTTTACCCCCACCCCCACCCCCACCCCCAATCATTCGGAGGTCTTTTGGTACTTCAGGATTTGCAATATTTCAGTCTCACTTGTTAGAAGACGGAGACATTAAGATACTCTGACAGACAGCCTTGAACGTCTTGTCTTTCTGGCTCGCTCATCAGCTACTACTTGATGTAGCAAACTATAGGGAAAAACTTCAATAATGAAAGTTCTATTTTTTTCATATTTTTGACATAATATGCATTCAGGGTAAATTGCCTTCATCTACATCTCTGTAAAACAGTGAATGCTGAAATGTACAGAGGGATCCAGGAAAAAGCAAAAGAAAGTCTCTTGCCAGCCACACCATTAGTTGCACCGCTCTCATAGGTGAAAAGTTCACTTGAAACTGAATTAAATTTGTTGACCATGCTGATGAATACTGTCACTATTAGTGTACAAGAAGCAGCAGTCATTCCTCAAGTAGACGGAACTTCACCCCATCTGTTTCAGTTTCAATAATAGTCACCGTTTGTCCAGTCTGACTCCTCATTTCTGCTGTCTTTGTACATTCAGTCTTGTCTAATAAGGGGGTCTGTTTGGGATCCCTGTGGAATATGTTTTGAAATGTGCAGCGACTGGAAAAAAGGGACTGAAGGGGCAAACTGAAGGCTTTTAAGAGTCACGTCACATGTGCCACTGCTCCCAGAAGTGAAGAGTTCCCTCGAACTTCATTAAATGTGTTGTGCATGTTGATGAATCATGTCACGGTAAATGTGAGAAACATCAGTCCTCCCCTAAGCTGACACGATGTCACTTTTCTCTGTTCCAGTGTCAACAATGGTCTCTGTTTTCCCAGTTTGGCCGTTTCTGTTTTTTTGTTGCCTCATCTTTGAGTCTCAGTCGTGTGCAAAATGATGTTAGAAGCTGGTATTACATGTTCAGGCAAAAGGAACATCTTGTGGCTTTTAGAATTGTGGCTGTACTTGATTATGGTCAGCCATCAGAGGATGGATGAGCAGCCAGCCTTGGTATTGAATGTAAAAGCCACATTTATGGATGGTGGAATTACTTGGGCAAGATCAAGGTTTAGGCAAATGTGCCATTTTCAACAGCGATGTTCTACTCTTCTTCCAGTAACGTCCCCGTGGTCAAGGAAATTAGAAAGCCCGTGTCGTTCTAGCTGCAGGCATAGCAATTGCTAGCCATAAATGTTCAGAAGAATTTTGAGGCTTTGGACAAGCATGTTTGCAAATACAGAATGTGCATGTCAACAACTCAGCGGCTTGCATTTGTAACTTAGGAATGAAAGTAGCTGAGCTGTTCCCTTTGATGTGTAATTGGTTTCTTGGTCTTCAAACAGGTCCTATTGCCACTGTAATTGGCAAAGGAAAAATCTGTCACAAAAAAAAACATCCAGTTCTTCACCAATTGAATTGTCTTTGGGTACTATCTCATGATTATGCAATTAGCCTACTTCCTCAGAACAATGTAGGCTTACTTCTTATTAGGTCCACATTAGGGTCAGGGTCAGATGTATACAGACGAAATGCTACCAAGAAACTTAACTTAATTCAAAGATGGAGTGTCACTTCTCAAAGCTTCCTATATGATTACAGCTGTGTCTGTGTACACTGACAGTTCCTTTTCATGGTAATGATGGGAACATGGCATTTACTTATTATTGTCTTTTTACATGGCTTCTACTGGATGTATTAGGTCTTTGAAAGTACAATGTTAGCAGAATTAGGCTGAAATTTCCACTAAAGAAGCATATACAGGCTGTACTCTCTCTCTCTCTCTCTCTCTCTCTCTCTCTCTCTCTCTCTGTCTCTCTCTAATTTTGGGAGTCTTAAAAGTAACAATAATTTCCGCTGCTGATGTGTGACGTAAAGGGAGCAAACATTTTCCCTTGCATGTTAAGCTGTTATCACCAATACCAGATTAGGCATAATTTATGTAGCTGTTTCAGTGCTCAGGCAAACTCAACTCAGAGTAAGCAAATAAAAATAAAAGCAGTGTGTGGGAAGTATATGCACAAATAGACACTGACACTAATGGAAATAACCAACGTAGACATACATTCACACACATATTGGCATGCACTCACTCACACACACACACACACACACACACACACACACACACACACACACACACACACACACACACAAACACACACACTGAGGGTACATACACACAAAGGAGGGCCTTGATCCCCATGCCTTGAGGAGTGTGCTCATTTGGAGCCTCAGTGGATATCATCAGGTGGTCATCGAGGCCAAGAAATCCCACACTAGCAGAACAAGAAAAACCCGGACTGGAGCCAACTCTAATTAAAAATTGGAGGCCAGATGTTTTGCCTTCTCTGTGTCGTCTCCCAAATGCCTCCCCTTGGCAGCTGAGGCTTTCATGCCAATGTGAAGCAGATTTTGAAGATCATTAAAGAGTTATTACATGGGTTTACTTTCAGCAAGTAGCTAGGCGGGCCACTTCTCTCTCTCTCTCTCTCTCTCTCTCTCTTCTCTTTCTTCTTTCCTTTCTTTTCCCCATTGAAAAGGCACATTACCAATGATTTTTTGAGACAGAATGTAAAATGAGAAATAAATCCTGCTTCATTCCAGCCCAACCTCTTATCTGTCCTGTAATGTTTGTTATGACTGTTATGAGCAACAAGGTGTCAACTCCACTGTGCAGCATCTGAAATTCCTTTCCTTACTTCTTATAGAGATGCAGTAGTCATACTAACACACAGGAATTTGCTCAAGACCCAGTGAGTCCTGTTGTGAGGCAAAGGCTTGTGTTATCAAAGTACCGTGATAAATGAAAAAGAACAAAACTGCATTCCTACGGCCCACTATGACAAATTGTAGCTCCTCTGACAGTGCACTGGACGTAGCCCATGCCATCTGCCATCTCCAAGACCCCCCGCCAAGAGCCTGTTAATTACCCCGTCCGCTCGACGGGGAGGTGAGAACTAAAACACTTATTTAAAGCACTTACGCGTGTGCCAGAATATCAAGAGTTGTTTTAAACTGAATTTAACCCCTTCGTTTATTCACTTGCACAGAATTTCTCTCTCTCTCTCCCTCTCGCTCTCTCTCTCTCTCTCTCTAACTATCTATCTCTGTGTCTATGTGCGTGGGTGTGTGTGTGTGTTGGAGGTTGATACCAAAAGAAAGTTTTATTTGAGGAAATTGGACATGAAGAACACTGCTGTTAAGAAAGGGAAAAAAAAGGTGTAAAAGAAATGTTTTTGTGATTTGAAATTTGAGAGATGGTTCACTAAGACCCTTGTTCCTTGGCAGTGTGATTTGTGTCTCTTCACAGACTCAAGACGTGAGTCGGACAAATCGATGTAAACTGAGAGTGTAGAGGAGTTGGACTGCCATGCCACGGCAGTCACTCAGTTGTCATGTACGCACTTGTGTCCACTTGAAGCCAAACAGGCAGGCAGTCAATTACACTTCCCTTTCTCTCTCTCTCTCTCTCTCTCTCTCTCTCTCTCTCTCTCCCTCCACCCTTTCTCTCTGTCTTTTTGTTTTGATACCCTGCTTTGACTCTGCCTTGCTGCCTGTATTAAAATGGCGGCGTTTGCTAACACAGCTAGACAGGCACAGGTGCTGTACACTAGGCTTCACCATCCGTCTGTGCATTTTGTGTCTCAATTAGACACAGATGCTCTGCCTCAGTAACCTGTGACACTTCACTCTCCCCCTTAATCTTTTCCTCTCTCTGTTCTCTTTCTCTTTTGCTCTCAGTCTGTCTCACTCTCTCTCTCTCTCTCTCTCTCTCACACACACACACACACACACATCCACAGACACACACACACACACACATACACACACACACACACACACACACACTCCCTACAGGGGAGTGAGCTAGGGTGCTGATGTCAGGGCAGTACTGTTTCCCTGGTAATGAGCTGTCATGGATATGAATCTGGGCACTCTTTTTTTCTCACCCCCACCTACCTCCACACTCCCTGTAACAACCCTCATACACACTCACACACATCCACACACACACACACACACACACACACACACACTCACAAACACAATTCTCTCTCTCTGTCTCTCTCTCTCCTTCTCATCCCCCAGCCCCCCCAAATGAGTCGTCGTTGCAGAGAGCAAAGAGGCTCTTCCCTAGTCTCTGTGGTCTCTGGAGATTGTGCCCTGGGGAGCATGGTGTCTGTGGAAGCAGTACTGGCTGGTGGTGGAGAGTTAGTGGCAGGCTGGGGAGCAGACAGACACCCCCCCTCTGGGCTCAGGCAGGAGCAGCAGCCCCAGCAGCAGCGGAGCGGGAGAGGGAGCACCATAATTACGGGCCGTTAGATGTTGACTCTTGAATGGGAAACATCTCTGCAGTTGAGGAGGAGGCAATGCAGGCCGGGCCCCGCCAAGTGATTTAATTCACCAGGCTCTAATGAGGAAAATAAACACCAGGCCACTCGGATTCTCCCCACTAGTTTTTTTTTTTTTCTTTTTAATTGAATTATGTCCTCTGTCTCTCTCTCTCTCTGTCTCTCTTTCTTTCTCTGTCACTCTCTCCCTTTGTGTGTGTGTGTGTGTGTGTGTGTGTGTGTGTGCGTGTGTCTGTTTCACTCTATCCGTTTCTCTCATTTTCGTCATTTACTCGGTTTTTCACTGACCATTATCAAGCGCTCATTGTTTGACTTAAATATTTACACACAGGCACACACACACACACACACACACACACACACACACACACACATACAAACACACACAAACAGTTGTGCGCAAGACAACCCTCTGTAAAAAAAAAATATTGCAAAAATACCCAGGGCCGAGGGGGTAATGTTGCCCTGTTTGAAGGCTTTCCAAATAACACAGTTTTGCGCGGCAGATCTGGAGAGTTCACTGAAAGATCACTGCAGGCTATCAGTGGGGGTCATTTTGGTTCCCCCCGATCTCCCCGCCAAGATAGCGAGCTGAAAGGCCAGGATTAGATTTACAACACTCACAGTCACACAGCCGCACAGCCAACTGCAGTGCCATCTCTTTCCCCATATTTGTGCTGACTGGCGTCTATATTTCTCTTTGTTTCTCTCTCTCTCTCTCTCTCTCGCCCTCTAATCACAAAGTAGAATCTAAATGCTGAATGAAAGCTAGGTAATTACCCCATTATTCACATCCCAAGCCAGAAAACAAGTTGCGGTGGAGCCCCAAACTGGTGCTATTGTGAGTGCAGTGAGGGGAACCTCTCATCTGAGCCACACCTTCATGTTCTACACGCCGAGCACAGCCAAGTCTTTCATAACCGCTTCACTTGAATGGAGCCAGGCAGTGGCTCCGAGGTAAGTGATTGGTTTGTGGCTGTGAATAGCATATGTGTGTGTGTGTGTGTGTGTGTGTGAGTGTGTGTGTATGCGCGTGAAGGAATGTGTAGGTATGTGTGTATTTCCAATCATGTTTGTGAATACACATGTGTTTGTGTGTGTGTGTGTGTGTTGTCCATTAGTGTGCTGCTGCTTCTGGCACTGTTGCTGCAGTGCTGTGTGAAATGCTGGCCTCTGTGTGTGTATACAGAATCACAATGCTGCTGACGGTGCTGCTGCTCCCTATTCTGCCTCATTGTGCTCTCTGCACTCCCTGAAAGCCACTGTACAGGCTACACTATTCAAATGCATGCCGATGCACTTTTCACATTCCCCTTTTCCAGTCAATTAAGGTCAAATGCTGGGAAGCCCCCTTGCTCATAGACTTCCCATTTTGACACATGGACTGCTAGAACATAACTGACTATATACAAAAAATGTTTTGCATTTGTTATTCTGCTCTGTTGTTTGTTTTATGTAGTCTATGTGACTTTATTTATGATTGTTAAATGATCTGTATCTGCAGCTCAGATGCTGACCAAGGTGCGGAATAATTTGCAGTCAGTGGAGGCTATAACTGGGTGCTGTCCATGGTACTGAATTGTTTTCTGTCCATGACAATAATGCTCCGACTCTCTTCATAATGTTGCCTCTCTGTAATACAGACCTCTGAGCTCTCTGTTTGGAGGTTGATTGCAATGTTTACCGCATAGACAATGCATTTGAGCACTACTAGTACTTTGCATAATGTAATGCATTGTGGGAAATAAAGGCCTAAACTGAATAGTGCATAATGAGGCTCATTGTCTGTTTTAATAATATTTAGCTAGGTTTTTTTCATGCCTTGGTTGCCTGGTTGACATAACTGTTACGCACAACAATCAAAAGAGACAGCGGAAGGGTCTCATCACGTGTTACTGTCACAAGTCCAAAAATTCATTATGAGTACATTCCGTCGGGTAATTAGGGTCAGCAGATCTTTTGAGGCAGTGGCAGCCTCCTGCATCTTAGTCGTGTCACAGCGCGGAGCCTGCACTGATTAAAATCTGTTTGATAATTATCGCATCAGACCTCTTCGGTCATTTATGTTGATAAATCATTTGCCACTAATTAGGAACAGACAATGATTGA
This sequence comes from Tenualosa ilisha, assembly GCA_015244755.2. Lineage (NCBI taxonomy): Eukaryota > Metazoa > Chordata > Actinopteri > Clupeiformes > Clupeidae > Tenualosa > Tenualosa ilisha. The sequence goes on along the minus strand of PYXC01000992.1, from coordinate 841,552 downwards.
CACTCACATCCCCTTGTGTAGTCACCAGTGGCAATTCTTTCGAGATGGGGGTGGGGGGTGGGGTGTTATTGAAATGTGAATTGTTACCACTAGTGTGTTTCATGTGGGATTTCAAATGGAACTAAACGTAAGTCCTTTGCACATCAGTGTAATGTTGTTTTTGAGCATTTTTCAAGCACTGTATTGATTGAATTTGGATCCCTCAGCTCTCAAACAGAATATCATTTTGACAAGGCACAATGAATTATTAATGGTCTTACAGCACACCACGAGTATACACTGTCAGCGTATGATACCAACGTATGATACCAGCCACGTGACCTTACAGAATGTTTATTATGCAGAGTTGGTTGGGCTTGTGTGTCAACCACAGCAGAGATAACTTTAGGTCACTCATCATCGACTAAATAGATCCAGCTTGCTCACACTGTCAGAGATCACAAAATATGTGTAACCTTCAGAAGGCCCTCCTTTTAAAATCAGTCTACACGACACATTTTGCAATGTCCAAGCCCCTATCCAGAGTATCAAAAGATGATTTTTTACAGTATCAGAAAATCATGTTGACACAGCCCGGTCCCTTGTCTTCGTTCCTCTGCAAAATTTTTTCCTCACCATATTCACCTTTCAGAAATGTAAGAATCGTTAGTGTTCACATTTCAGTCAGGGTGTGAATCAAATGAGACACCTTTCTGCACAGTGTATTTGACACTCTCTAACTTGTTTGATCACGATTCATAAAAGTCACAGCTGTAGACGTTTCACTTTGTGCTACAATTCACATTGCTAAGTACATAATTAAGTGGAGTTCAGGTTTAATGGCCACTGTTTGTTATTTAAAATGGCAATATTCTTAATGAGCTTGGATGCCGTTTGAAAGATTCTGGCCTGCAAGGGATCACAAATTTGGCCAATTTGCAGAATGTAACAAATGGGCTACACAGCCTGTAGTTGTGCAGGTTGTTATGCTGATGATTTGGAATGCTTTGCCTGTGGCACCTTTACCAGAAACTTGGAGATGATGGAGGAAATAAAGTAAGTGATTAGAGTGTCAACTCCAAACACAAGACGAGATTTAGAGGACTCAGCCCAGATTCTTAATCCTCACAAATAGCCAGAAAACCTATACACTCATTCACATGCATTTACACACACACACAGACACACACACACACACACACACACACACACACACACACACACACACACTAGAGATTCCATTTAACGTGATCCCATGCAGAGATACTACAGAGCAGCTGTTAGTGCGTCTTAATTAGCATGAGAATGAGCGCGGAGCTGCTGGCCTTGTGCTGAGGGGTGGGCCGCATCTGCTCCGTGCTCGCCGCTGCCGTTACGCACAACATGCTCATGACTCACCAACCTGTCTACAAATAACACCGCATACACTGAAATCTGTGCCACGGCTTCTGCTGACATCATACGTGTGTCTACATTTGTGACTCTCTCTCTCTCTCTCGTACGCGTTTCTACACTCTCTGATGTCTGTGTACCACCTGCAATGTGCCGTGATCTCTGCCATGTTGTCTGGTTCTGCCTCTCACAGTGTTGCCAGCGATGCTTGTACAAATGAAATGAATTTCTATCCCTCTGTAGAGTAGGAATTTACACTCAATTCTCTCATAATCAAACCAGAAGCTGTGTTTTCCCTTTAAATTGATGAAATATTCAGACTGACATCTGCCATTTGAGTACAAATGCAGCTAACTAACTCCGTGGTCTCTTATGGCCATGTGGTATTCAGTGTATATTTATTGTGTTTGTTTCTGTGCATTTGCATTGCTCTTGCACTGTTTCTGTCAAAGTTCAGGAGGCGTTTGGTCACAAAATAGAAAGTAATATGGCAGACGGTGTCAAAAAGACACCTCATAACTAGATGTTTTTTCCATCTCCTGCTCTATTTCTCTCTGTTTCGTGATGTTCCTTCTCTGTTGTGGTTCCCACAACAACCCAATTGTCCGCTCCTACCTCTCTCTCTCTCTCTCTGCTGGACAAATGACACCCCCTCTCATCCATGTGACAGTGTCACTGGTCTGTCTGAGCCATCCCAGCTCACATTGCGCAGTTTTGCTTACCGATTACATAAGGTCCTCATTTCCTAACTTCTCCCACAATCATTCAGAGGGAGAGAGAGGGGGAGTTAGAGAGGGAAAGGTGGAGAGGGGGGGATTGAGAGGGAAGGAGAGTTGCCGAGATGTTGGCTAATTACCAGCTGGAAGGCCACAGAGTGTTGGCCTCCTCCCACACAAATGCCCCACATGCCCCAAACAGTGGCTATCCCACTTCAGCAGAACAGCAATCTATGCACTCTTAAACTTCATTTACACGTACCTGGATATTTTTAAATACGGGTATATTCTCCTTCCCCACATTAGAAAACCTTTCCGTTTACATGATTGTTACAAGTCCCAATCACAGGGACAGAGGCAACAAAAGATAGATGTCCTGTAAACAGGTTAATAGGATGCAAAGTGCACCTGAGGGCTGAGCGGTGGTCCGCCACCTTAGCAACCCAGACACAAGCACTCCACCTGTGTCACGCGCTTAGTTCTACTAGGCGTAGTGCCTTTACAGATGAATAATATAATGCAAATGCAAATGCAAATAAATTCAAATACAAATGCAATAAATAAACCCATATTATATAAAACCTGTGGTCACCTAATTAATTACGACACATGATACTCAAAAACAGCAAGGGGAGGCTGTCAAACATGTCAAAAAAAAACATGTCAAACAAACAAATTGTAAGCCAAGCAGAGATCTGAAAACCGAGCAGGGACCATCATGTCTCAGTGCTGCTATGCTGTTTTGTCCATATCCACGTAAGTCTAAAACCGGAGTTTTCAGAGATCTCCACTTTGGCCGGAGTTTTCAAAGGTAGCCGTTTTCAGTGAGTCAAACCTCCTTACGTGTAAATGATAGATTATACATAGATATGCGTTTTTATAGATATCCTGCTACGTGTAAACAAGGTCTTAGTCAGAATGGCCTAATTTGCACACATACACAGCAAACACACACACACACACACACAAACACACATACTCACACTCCTAGAACTCTCAGTCAAAATTTAGAATGTCACACATATACACAATAAGCACGTGCATGCACCACACACACACACACACACACACACACACGTGTATACATATTTACTGTGTATAGGAAAGTGTCATATTTCCTAAACTATGCTACATTCGAATTACACAGACTCTTGTTTCTGTATATTGCTTTGAAGTAACACTTTTGGTCAACAGCATTCAGTCATCACACTGAATCAGTTCAGATGAGAGTAGGGACATAAGCAAGTCCACAGCTGGAAAAGTAAATGATAATGAGGCCTACAGCAGACTTTACTGCCTCTCCATGCATTGTAAACATATTCCTATAAGCCTCTGCGAAAGACAAAAAAGAAACAAAGAAAATCAATGTTAGCTATTAGTGTAGCCAAAAGTTTTAATAAGTGCTTGCCTCCATCATTTGGCTTCCTTAAAGTAATGAAGGCTTCTGAATGGGAGAGCTCAACTCTTTCTGTGGGTGTTATGTCTAGAAGAAGTGCCATTGCCATATTTCTTCTTGTTGCAATATTTTCACTGCAATCTGTGTAACTGGCAGCATGTGACTGCCTTACAAACCTCTACAACAGCATAATACTGGAGAGCCACTATTGAATAAAGAAATCTATTGCACCTATTTTATACACAGTAACCTTCAATAATATCATCGAAATAAATTGATCAGTCTGTGTCCATTCAAGTGAAATATGTTGTGCTCTTTCTATTTCTGGTAACACTTTACTTGAGGGTGTCGACATTAGAATGAAATGACACGAGTCACACTCATCATTGACACATTACATTTCAGAATGCTTAAGCATACTAAAGACTTCAGCAATGCAACTAAAGTGTCCCCCAAAAGTATCTTGAGTTGCCATTAAGTGTCTTTAAAGAATATGGCAAAGCATTTGGAGTGGTCTTAAGTTGTTCCACAATAGTACACTTAGTGCATATAAAAGCACTTTGAAAAAGCACATTTCTGGACCCTAAGCACACTTTTGAAAAGTGCTCTTCTGCACTTTGTCATTAATGTCAATGATATGTGTCATGTCATGTTTATGACTATTTATGTCACTCATGTCGACATCCTCAAATAAAGTGTCACCATCTTTTTTTGTGCAGCTTTCAACCTTTCCTATCTCAAAGAATGTATGTTTTTAGATGGTACATTTTGTGTTTAATATAATCAGACAGGCTGCCTGTGCATAATTATTTTTTGATTGCATGTGATGCACCTTAACGAAACCTCTTCTCCTTTCATTGTTATGTATACTGTGACAATAAATATCAATCTCAATCTGAATCAGAGTCAAACACATTTAAATTTTGAATCATGTCCTGAATCTAATTAAGCAATACCGCAATCTCGTTATTTTTTTCTTTGCATACAAACACAGCATATGTGAGCTATGCAAAGTCTGTGTTATAGACACATACCACACACCATATGGGGAACCAGAATGGTTTATGTGGATCATGTCAGCACATTCACACACACTCACACAAACACACAAACAGTCTTGCATGGTATTGGGTTCCAGCATGATGCAAACACAGCCACACAAAGAGTGTATGTTGAGGAGAGAAGATGGAAAGAGGGAGGAAAGAAAACAAGATTTACAGAGGAGAAGAGTGGTGAGAGTTACTCAAACAGAGAGAGAGGAGGAGTAGGAGAGAGTGAAAGAGAGAGAAATAGAAGCCACAGCTGCAGGCCAGCCCAGCACAAAGGAAGTGCAGGCAGCGCTTTAAAACGGGCGGCCTCGCGGTGCAAACGCGGGTAACACAATGGCTCCATAATTAAAGACTGAGAGAGAGAGAGAGAGAGAGAGAGAAACAACACAACCCAAATCTCTGCCCCACATCCTCAGGTTGACTGCAGGAGCTCAGCAAGCTGGCTGCCTGTAGTGTTCCCTGTCTTTAATTAGAGGGGAAGAGAGAGAGAGAGAGAGAGAGAGAGAAACAGAGAGAGAGAGAGCGAGTGAGAGAGAGAGGAGCTCAGGAGGTACTTGTGCTGCTTCCTGTGTGAGGTGGCATTCTCCGACACCTGCTTAAACAAGCGGCGCTGTCACCCCGTCACGACTGAAGAATGCTTCGCCGAGCCTCTTAATGTGGAGAATCATCTTTATATTGGAACTTGTCTTCCCATGAGTATAAATGTGCTAGGTCCGTCCTGATGGGTCAGGAGCTAGCCCAACATATAAACACACTTTCAGAGAAACAGCACAGTGTGTGTGTGTGTGTGTGTGTGTGTGTGTGTTTGTTTGTTTGTTTCTCTCTCTCTTTTGCTCTCTCTCTGTGTGTGTTTGTGGTCTGGGATGTGTACCTGCGTGTGGTAAAGCTGACCAATTAAGTTAGACTTGCAAAAAATAGAATCTGTGGTGGGTCCCCTGTGCTAGTTCTGCGCTGTGTTCCTTTAAGCTGGAGCCAAGTCGATTCGGTAATTGCTCCGATGTGCAGGTGATACTTAAACGGAAACTGCAAAAGAAAAAGAAAAAAGAAAAAAGAAAGGGAAAAATGAGTAAACAAGAAAACATTTTCTCCTCACTTGGGAAGGGAGGCTGTGCAGTCGACTCTCACAGCAGTTGCACTGGGAGGAAGAAAAAAAAAAGGAAAAGAAAAAGAAAGTCCAATAAATGGAACCCCAGTACAAATCCCATGCATATGCCCTGGTGGAGAGCCACTCATGTATCATGCATAGGGTTTGGAACATGGATCAATACAAGTAGGTCTGTTAGATTTCTATTGTAAGCAATGAAGATAATAACCATTATGTATGAATACATATGAATGCCACCGCAACAAACTTCAGGGAAGGAGGCATAATACTATCCCTGGCTTTGAGTGTCTTCTGAGTGAGGATATTGAAGGGCAAGTGAGTCGGTTGACTTCAGCAGCGCCGACGTTGAGAGATGCCTGCCTGACAAATAGAAGAAATCCGAGCATAGGGATTTAAATGAATAAATACATACACCACATATCACCTACTGAAGAGTCAGTTCCATGACAGTTTCATCATGCTGTGCTTTGGTTGAACCCGTACGGCTGCTGCTGGGTCTCCCTTTTCATCTGCAGAGATGTGATCTGTTAGTTGGTCTTGCTCAGACAAGGTCTTCAATTCTTATAGCGTTTTTCTGTTTGAACGTGAGAGGTGGGAAAAATACTCAGTGTTCCCACATAGTACTTTGTGGATTTTTTTTGCCTCTCAGAGTCAGAGAGATAGCTGCAGCATTTTCATCATTGCACAGGTGCTCAGGGGTAGAGAGGTTTAAAACCCACTGCATACACACACACACACACACACACACACACACACACACACACACACACACACGGGAGCCCACAGACAATCCGTCATCATGGATACATTAATTAGTGAAAAGTCCCAGTTGAGAATACAAATGTAACATGGATTCTCTCCTCATTTTCAACACCTAATGGCCCCTTGTCCTCCATGCTCCAAATTAGATTCATTAGTTTATAATACTGTGGAATGGACTCAGTGGGTAAGTGTGGCTATAATGATGTTTTCTAGAATGCCCCCACCCTCCACCAGCACAGGACTTCATTTTTATGTTTGACAGATCATCCAGTAAAGGCCAGATTCCTCCTTGAAGCAAGGCTATTCATTTCTAGGGACAGTTCCAATTCTTCACCGGCTATTTTAAAAGCAAAGCCACCCAAACAAGGAAGCCATTTTTTTTTTTTTTTGCTCTTGTGGCTCTCGACATTGCACACACAAGTATGACAAAACAGACAGATAAGAAGGCGTTCTCCTTCTCATCTGGGCGAGCGGCTGCCTTATGACACTCAGATCATGAATATTGACAGGGAATACAGCAAGAAGGCCCTGCTGCTCATTTTACCATGTCAGCCCACATTGTAAATCTAATTCATTTTTCCACCCGAGACGAACATCTCGCAAACCTGCCATTCGGTGATGGATTGAGCAAGAGATTCATTTTCACCCTGCTGTTACAGATTCATACTGTATAATAAAATGCCATTTTTTGTTGTCATTGTTGTTGAATGTTTTGTGATCCAGAATGCTTCCTCCCCAAAAATAGACCTGAAGCTTGCTGCCTTTCATTTTGTTATTAAGAATCTGGTTTATCTGTGCAGTAAGTGAGCTATCACTGATGAGCATGCATTAGAGTCATTCTTTCTATATGTACACATCTCATAATCCATTATCTGAACACTTCTACATTGCACATTACATTATGCATTATATATTATAACTTGTCCCACAGAGGCTATGGGCTACAGCTGAGAAATGTATGCTGTGTACAGTGTAAATGTACTGTATATAATGCTTTATAAAACAATGTATAAGTTGTTTACCACAAAAATGCCTTATACATAAATGCTGAGCAAGTTGTCTTACAGTAATCTGTTCTGCTTTTGCACAACTAAAGTCTGTGGTTCTATGAGTAATTAACTCATCATAGCTGTTTTCATATTGTTGTTTATAGGAAGTGCCGGTGCAGCACTGACAGTGTATTTATTCTGCTGTCAGACTATGTAGTGTGGGCTTGGGCAAGTGCACACAAACAGCACTAATGCCAATGGCTGTTTTAGGACCTCCTACTGCCTCCTCTGTCTGAGTGTTTGTGATTGAAAGAGGCCATTACTCTGGCTGGGTTAACCCAGACCACTTCTCCATTCTCACTTAGCTTTGAGAGGGGGTCTGGAGTTGACTCATTGACCTCTCATTTCCAGAGCCATAACTAGCAATTAAAACAAATTAAATTGGTGCATTAAATTCTAACTAAATCATTTTGGAAACATAACAACATGTGACATGGAAACAAATGCTCTTGTTTATACTGTTCAAAGGAAAATACAAGTCCATATGGTTTTACGCTGATGCCACCATTGGTTGTGCTGAATTTACTGCTCTGTCTGTCATTATATAAATCCCACCCCATGTTGGATAGGTTGTTGTGATTGGTTCCTGGGTTTCTGGTGATTTGGAAATGGGCCACAATGGGCTTGACTCCAGATGGACATGTAGAGTTATATCAAATGTGCTTGCAGGTTCACCCAAGCTTGTGTTCCACGGTAGCTGTGGCACAGGTGAGGCTGGTCAGCTGATCCCTTTACCTGACTCTATAAAGGGCTACCTGGCAGGGTTCCCTCGCTCCATTTTTCAGCACACAGTTTTTTTTTATGTAGATTACCGTACTGGCCCAAATTTAAGACAACGTTTTTTGTTTTTGTTTTTTTTTTTTGCTGTAAATACCTCTGGAAAAAGGGGGGTCGTCTTATATTTGTGGTCTAGACAAAAATAGGGGAAAAATTTAGAGGGCGCCCAAAACTTTTTTTGGTGCCACTGGATATGGTACTATTCGTTCAATTTAAATGTGTCAAATTTATCCAGAAGATTAATTAACTTGATCTCATATTTTAATTCATAGTAATGATGTTAAAAAGTGCTTGACTAAATATTAAAATTTTCCATTTCTTTATCATTTATTTCAATAAATCATTCAGTTGTTTAACTGTTATAAATTTGTCTGGTCCCCATTTTATGTTACTAAACAAGCCTTGGTTGGGTAATAGTTGGTTTCTAGGTTAAACCCTCACACAGTCCCATCAGTCACAGTCAAGTATGAATCACATTATTCGCCTATCAGTATAGTTTTATATGTGCCAACACATTACTGTTGTTTTACCATAATATACTGTACACTAACTGATTTGCACACTAACTGCTGAGGATACCTGGACAGCAATACTTTTTGCTCTGACATTACATCAGTATGTTTTTTTTCTTCACACTCTGTAACTGTTTCTAGGTAATTTTGGGGTGTTTTAACCTGAAAGTGAGGAAGACAACAAAGAGAAGATAAGATAAGATAAGACCAGTAGAGAGAGAGGGAGAGAGTTGTCCTCCAAAGGCCGAAAATAAAATAAAACACACACCAAACATGACTAATAAACAACCCACCCGTGACAGGACCCACGGGAGGGCTAAGAACACGACGCAGCTTTGTGTTGAGCCCTGCCGCTGTGTTTTTTTTTTTTTTTGCTGGGTCGGGGGTTACATTAAGCTAGCTAATATCCCCTCTCAGTCCCAACTCCTGGCCTGCTCCCAGTGTTTATGCTGACCCAGCACTTTTCATGCTGGCCTGGGGAGAGGCAATCAGCTTGGAGGCCGACAGCTGTGATCGATTATCGTCCCTGTGTGGTAGTCGGGTGATTATATATCATTTGTATGTATTGTGTTTACTCACTTAAGTGTTTGATACTCTAATCAAATTCTACCGAGGCACAATGCATACGTGGGTAGGAATTACACAGCATTTTGTGCAACTTATTTTGTTGTTGGTCAATGTTTGCTTCCTACGTTCTGAGTCAATGATTTCACGCTGACAGAGCCTGCTAGCTTTCCACTTGTCTGATGTGGCATTCACATATGTCTCCAGAGTGACACTTGAGTTAGGCTACAGTGATATATCATGGGACAGACAAACAGCAAGTAATTAGGGTTATGAGGAGGAAAAAGAAAAGTGTGTGTGCGATGTATGTGTGTGCTTGTGTGCGCATGTCTGTGTACGCGTGCGTGTTTGTGTGTGTGTGTGTGTGTGCATGTGTGTGTATATGTGCGTGTATGTGGGGGGGTGGGGGTGGGATTTCGGATGGGTGGGCATACTATCCGAGCACACACCACACACACACACACACAAAGAAAGAAAGTCACACATACAACCTCCCCCAAACACCTCTGTGGACAGTGAAGGAGATGGAGTGTATCATAAGGGTTGGAATTATGTGACTATGTTTTATCTAAATAATGGATCTCTGCCTGGGATTTATTTGACCCAGCAACTCTCTCTCTCTCCCTCCCCCTGTCTTTCTCAGTGTGTGAGTGTGTGTGTGTGTGGAGGGCAGTGTGAGTGAGTGTGAGTGTCTCTTTGTGTGTGGGTGTAATGGTTGTGTTGGCGGGAGATCTGAGGGCGAGAGTTGGCGAGGTGTATATTTATGACTAGTGTTTGCTGAAGTGCTTCAGTTCTACATGTTGACTTTGCTTCCCTCTCCTTATCTTATCTTCTGTTCAGGGCCGCTTGTCCACGCTCCATCAGCATGTGACAGTGCAGTGCAGTGCAGTGCTTGTGTTTGTGTGTGTTAGTGTGTGTGTGAGTGTGTCTCTGTGTTTGTGTGCATCTATGCACCTCAAGAGAATCTAATGAGTTAGGCCATGTGATGATCTGTTGACTCTGGATAATAAAGAGGACACAGTCCAGTTCAGTCTTGATCCAACTACACGTTTAAAATAAACCTTTGCCTTGCTCTCTGGCAAATTTGACAAACTTTTTTTTTTTTGGAGATGAATATTTGCAACCACCTCTTGACAACGCATTATTAGATGATGTTTAACTCATCATGTGCCGCGAATAGCGGCCTTACCTATTTGTCCACAAGCCAGTAAAATAACTCTATTGTGATTTGAAACAAACACAAGAAAAGCTTGCATTGCATGGCAAGTCCTGCATTAAGTGCTGCACTGAATAGAGTGAATAGAATGGTAACCCTTTTATTCTACAGAATTACTATAATTTGATCATTTATCATTTAATTATTTGAACACAGCTTACAAGTGAATGTAGTTGTACTGTAGCGCCAATGCATTCCCTGAATGTTTGTGCAATATGTAGCTGACTTCTTCAGGTAGAGTTCAACACTAAGGCTTTCAACAATGACTATGCACTAAGCATTGTGGTTTGTAACATTTGTCAGTACAACATGCCAGAGATACCACAGGTGGCTGCTTATTCAGTGACATGTCTAATGTGAATTCCAGGCTGTGGGATGTGTCAAGTGTGAATCTGTCAAGGACTCTTCCAACATCCTGCTGCCTTTTCACAAACAATGAAAGGATAAGTCCATTGCCCAATTTATGACCTTGGACACCTGAAATACTCCAGCATTCAAATGCTAGGTAGCCTATATTTTGCAACAGTTACATAGATTATTGTGTTGAAAAGATAGCAGAGATGTGGACTCAAATCACATGAGACTCGACTCGGACTTTGCCTCTGTGGCTTGTGATGACTTGACGTCTTGAGTCTAAATACATCTATCCAAATGTGCATATTTTCATAATTTTTAAGATTATATATTTTCTGTTCCTAGGCTAGCTAGACAGCTCTATCACGTTCACTTCCAGCAGAAAAAGCGGTGCTGGCAGGCAGAGCCGTATGAAAACAGCTGGGTTGACCTCGGCAGCTGGGTTAGGCCTAGACCCACAACACAGCAAGTTTCAGTGAGTGCATGAGACAAAAATTAAGTGGATATCACATTGGGATGCTCCCTATTTGACATTGTTAGGGTAGCTCCACTGTGAAAAAACTAGCAGAATTACCATAAACATTTTTATTCCTGAGTTGTAGCTAGTTGTGTTGTGCAAAAGCAATGTAAAAGCAGGCTGCTTAAATAGCTTGTAGGAGAATAACCAACATTACCACCATAACCAACACAACAAGGCTTGTGTGCTATTCTCCACTGTTCAGATGTTAACAAATCCCACATCACAATTAGCACCTGAGCTGAAATTGATAAAACAAGATTGAATATAACATTTGCAAATAGCTCAACACCTAGAGCCAATGTCTTCAAAGAAAGAGGAACTAAACTTCATGTCAACATGTAGATTTGTTGATTATGAAACACTTAAAACACTTGACACAGTACAAAATCTCAGTTCTTCACATGTGAATTGGACATTCTGTCAACCAACTTTTTAAAGTCCGTTCTAGACCTTGTAGCAGCTGAAGTGCTCCAGGTCATAAATTCATTTTTACAGAATTTCTCCTCGTCCCTAAAAAAGCAATTTTAAAGCCCCTGCTGAAAGTACAATCTAAAGTATAATCAAAATAATAAATAATAAACAAAAGTATAATCTGGGTGTTTCTGTGCTTAACAACCACAGGCCCATATCCAATCTACCATTCTTTGGGAAGGTCATTGAAAAAAAAAATTGCCTTCAGTCTATTAACTGCTTTTTTTGACATCATATAGCTGTTTTGATCAGTTTCAGTCAGGTTTCCGTGCCAATCATAGCACTGAAACAGCTCTTATTAAAGTTGTAAATGACATGTCTTAATACTTATTAGGGCAAAACATCTGTCCTGGTGTTATTGGACCTCTGTGCTGTGTTTGACACTGTTGATCGCAACATACCACTACATCAACTTGAACACTGGGTTGGGTTCACTATTATAGTTATCAAGTGGTTAAAATGTTACAAAACAGAAGCTTCTTTGTTGCCATGAGCAACTATACTCAAGTGTCCCTGACCTGTAGTGTCCCCCTGGGGTCAATCCTTGGACCCTTAATTTTCAACCTTTATATGCTCCCACTTGGACAAATTATAACAAACAACTCAATCTCTTGTCATAGCTATGCTGATGACACCCAAATTTACTTTGCTTTGCAAATTTCATTTGCTTTGTCACCTAATGACTAGTAATTAACAACTGGATGTCACACAATTTTTCAGACAAAACTGAAGTATTCATATTTGAAAGACTTAGAACTAAGAAGGTCTAATGTCAAAAAAAGATTTAGAAAAACTTACACATGCTTTTATCTCCAGGTCTTATTGGTCTTTGGTCATGGTCTTTTCACATGTCACAGACCATCAAACATCTTCAACCAAAATGCAGCTGCTAGGGTTCTTATAAGAACAAAAGAACTGACCACATTACACCAATTCTTAAGTTCCTGCATTGGCTTCCTGTAAGTTACAGAATTGACTTTGGTGATTTAAACACAAGCAACAATGCTTTAAATAGAACAGGACCTAATTACTTATCTGACATGTTTCAGCCCTACTCACCCCCTAGGTCTCTCAGGTCACAGAAGAAAGAAATGCTGGTAAAACTTGCTGTCAAAACAAAATGTGGTGAGGCAGCTTCCAGCTGCTATGTAGCTTGGCTTTGGAACCAACTTCCAAGACATCAAACATGCCCCTGCTCTTGGTAGTTTCAAATCAACACTTAAGACCAAACTGTCAGATGCTTTCTCCTAATGATTCACAATCTTTCTTTTTATATTCTGTACACTTTAATGTTATTTGAATCATTTTATGCTTTTATTAATTTTGTTAACCCTTTTTGTATTTTTACTTAATTTCATCTAATGTACTTTGCTTTTATTCTTGTACAGCACATTGAAATTCCTTTGTGTATGAAATGCACTATATAAAGAACTTGCCTTGCCTTAGTAAACAAACGCTCAAATTCTAGGTACAAAGCAAGCCATGGTAGTCATTTAGACTTCCACCACCCCACAACACCACATGTTGTATACAGTTAGCACAAACCAAAGTATCCGATGGCTCACAGCCAATACTCTCAGACTTCACATGTTGAGGCAGACACTCCCGCACGGCTCCAAACGTTTCCGACCGCTTCCAACTTAGCTGAACGCACTGAACACATTTGTTTCCAGAACTTTTCCAAGCCTCCCCAAATGCTTCAGACGGCCAGCGGTCGGCCTGGTCTCTCTCTGCCTTTACTGTTATTATTATCATTCACTCACACACACACCCTCTCATTGCCTCATTGCCTTTGCCTCTCTCGCTCTCCTTCTCACAGACACACACACACACACATACTCACACTCACTAGCTCATTCTCATGTTAAAGTTGAACTATGAAAGGGTACTTCCTGTAAAGTACAGAATTAAAATCTCTCTTTAAAATCTTTTTTAAAGGCTTTTAAAGGGTTAGCTTCATCCTACATTACTGAGCGCTTATCTCCATATTTCTCTCAGGTCATGTTCCTGAAATTTTCTTGAAGTCCCTCACTCTAGCTTCAAGACCAAAGGGGACTGGGCCTTTTCAGTAGTTGTCCCCAGACCCCTCTGGACCTCTCTTAGTGCCTCAGCTCTCAGCTATGTCAAGCTAAGCTTTTTCAAATGCTGATTCTCTTTTGCCTCTCTAGCACTTTAGGTCAACTTCTGTTGTTTTTAAAGGTGCTATATAAATAAATAGACTTGACTTGGTTTGCCCTCACATCTGGTGTTTAATAGGCTAGGCCATACAGGTCGTCTACCTTGTCAAAGCCTGTAATAGGTATCTAAGTTATCTATTTTAGTACTGTACATTAAACATTGCTTATTGAAGTATAAAGTGATGAATAGGAAATTGTGGCTTACTTTCTCTCACTCACTCATTCAGTCACTCACCCATCCTCACACAGCCATACATTATTAACTTTTAGGTCAGTGGTACTTTTCCATTCTGAAAATTCAGACCCACCATTCACTCTCATGTTTCCACAAATTAGATTGATCTGACAAAATTACGATCAACAGAATGTTAAAATGCCATTATTAGTTAAGGAGTACATAGTGACTTGGACTTGACTTGGCCGTGGTGCGACTTAGACTTGGACTTGACTTGGCCTTCTTAGTCTCGACTTGGGGCTTGACTCAGACTTGAGCATTAAAACTTGAGACTGACTTGTGGTATTGGGTATTTTTCCTTGTGCTTCTAATACTTCAGTATATATTTTAATTATGTTCTTAAGAAGCCCCCACTGATTCCCAAGTCTGTTTGTTGAATAGTTATGTTTTAGTTTCCCATTACATGGCAGTCATCCAGTTGAGAACTGTCACAAAGGAAAAAGTTAACACTTCATTCTCTTTTTTCTTTGTCACAAAGGCATCTCTGTAACTTGTAGCTTTTTTGAAACTGCTCAGAGCAAACAAATGCTAATCGTTCATTTGGACTCACAAGGGAGTCTGGCTGCGGCTTGCCTCCCAGGTTGGGCATGGCTGTGTGTGTGTGTGTGTGTGTGTGTGATTTACGCTCAGCTCGGGAGCTCATATGAGAGTAATTACCAGCACCATCTCCATGCTAGTTTGAAATGAGAGCCAAAGAAGTGTGGCATAACTGAGCAGGCACTTGAGAGTGAACCACTTGAGTCTCCTTCTTTTCCTTGTGAAGCCCCACACCTGTTCCGCCTGCCAGAGCCTCTTGGGAAATAGAAATGTCCTTGTTTATGGTTATGGAGAAACGTGAGGTGGCATTAAACAGCTGCCTAATACCTCCTCCACTTCGTTTTAGCTCAAGATTCAACGGAAGGATCTTTTAAAGTAATGGCTTGTATTGAGGTATGCGAATGATCCATACGCGTGTGAGTGTGTGTGTGTGTGAGTGTGTGTGTGTGTCTGTGTGTGTTTGTGTATGTTTGCAGTGAAACATATCATGTAGGAGTTGCTTCGTGTTTACAGAAGGGCATTACATGGTGCTTAGGGACATCACAATGAGAGTGGGGGTTCATATGTTGAGAGTCAGAATAAATGGACAAGCTGATCTCCTGAGCTGTGGATATATTGATACTTTCGCAGTCTCATCTCCATAGAGGCAACAGTGAGGCAGTCATTTTGTTTCTCTTGTTATTGATGTTTTTTGCCACTGCTTGCTACCAGCCGAAACTCAACTCAGAGTTGCTCAGGTGTCATCAATAATGCCCACATGCATACCCACAGCTCTCACTTTGACTGTGTGTGGGTGTCTATGTGTGTGTGTGTGTGTGTGTGTGTGTGTGTGTGTATACATGCCATTTTATCCAAAGGATTGTTTTAGCTGTTATTATCACTTTGTTGCGGTAATGAGGCCTGCTGCATGCTCCTGGTAAGAAAAAAGCATTCTAAGCCCATTCCACAGATCTAGTCCTTCCACTCATAAATAAATCTATGTATAATGTGGAAAAATAGCCTTGCTTTTCAGCCAAATCCTCCCTTAATTAGTTGTAGCACGCTACTGTTTCTCTGCTCGAGGGTGTCCTGTTGTTATCAAAGCATGGAATTATTTCTTCACACATAACTAACACCTCTGTTTATTTTTAAGCTCCACACTGAGACACTAATTATCAAAGGATAAACTCCGTTTCCCAGAATGCTGCAAAAAATGGGAATAAACTCCAGACCAATTATTTTTGTGATGTATGGACTTAATTATTTTTTGTTGAGGTCATTCGAATTTCTCAAGAGCTGAAGAAAAAAAAGAAAAACCTTACATATACTGTATATAACACATCTATATATAATCCAAAATGCTACTGTGCTTAAAGGTCCAGGAACAGCAGCCATCGTTTTGGCTGTGCATTTTCCTCCTTCCCAGCAAACAAGTTTTATAATGAAGTTTTGTGGAGGAAAAAAAATCCCTTCTTTTCCAGTAGTACAGCCTTCTATGACTGACTAGAATTTCTAAAGGGCTCCAGCTGTTGGAGAGCTCAGTGGAGTGGCCATACAGCCATCTATCGATCTCTATGGCTCTGATGTTTGTGGATGTGTTTGATGTTTTATCACTGTATTGGAGATGCAATTATGCATTTGTAGAGGGAGGTTAATGAAAGAGTTTACTGCCTGCGAGGTGTCATTAATTGTCTGTTTTGGAGGATGTCATGCCTATAATCTGTGACCAGCAGTAAGTGATTGAATCTAGAGTGGTGTCCTCATGGGTGTGTGTGGCCTGTGTGTGTGTGGTGGTGGTAGTGGTGAGGGGAGGGTCTTTGGGGGGTGCAAGACCTGCGTCAAACAGAATAAAAGACTGCATGTCAGGCTGTGACAGACTGAGAGTGATTGCTAGTTAGTGTCAGCGACAGGCAGTGGGAGAGAGAGCGAAAAGCAGAGCAGAGGAGTCTATCCTTAAGTGGAGCCTCTGATCACGTGCCAATTAGCGTAATTAAAACGACCTTCCGATGATATACTGTCATGTTCACACTATGACAACCTAATAAGCGTTCGCAGTCATAAATATCACTCCGCCGTCTTGTGCCGCCGGTCCACTCGGGCAGCAAATTGAGGAGAATTTGTAAGCCATTTAGTTTTTGGTAACACCGATCATGTGTCAAAGAAGGGACCTGTGAGAATACCAAAACAGCATCCTCGAATCGGAGGACCCCCGTAGAAAGTCAAAACAGAGAGAGAGAGAGAGGAGAGAGAGAGAGAGAGTGTGTGTGTGTGTAATGTGATGCAGCTCACTGATTAAGACAGGGACTCACAACTCAGCCGAACGCCGACAGCTCAATCTAGCATTCTCTTCGCACGGCGCTCTCTTCCGCGTCTCTCCCCCAAGGCTCCCCACTCGAAACTCAATCAAAAATGAGCCGTCACCGAAGCTCATCAACAGCAACAAGGCCCCAGACAAAATAGCAGCCTCTCAGTATCAATGATCCCTTGCTTGATAGTGACACGAGAGTGTGCGTGTGTGCAACCTCGGCCCCATCCGCGCATCATCAGCGCTGTGCCAGCCAGGATGTGCGCACTGTTGGGGGGCAAATGGTAATGGCCCTGACGACAAAAAGCATTAGACAGAGAGGCATGAAGGATGTAATAGCTACAGGAACAATGAAATGCAAAAGATCCATAAATGGCCTCGAAAATGAATGGCTCTGCTGCATATTCAGTTTTGAGAGTCTTGTTTTCTCTTGTGTGGGTTTTGAAGAGAAATCACATGGATCACACTGAACTGGAGTGAGTTTGTCCTTGAATAAGACAACGTTTAACATGCCATATGTCTGCAGTTTGGCATGTAAAATTGGATTGGGTGATTCAGACTCTTGAGTAAATCAACCCTAATGCTTCCTGTGTTTTTTCTAACTTTGTACTCTGTAAGACTCTGCTGGGAGATGGGATGGGCTGTTGTAAATTGTAGTATTATCAATACACTGGCATTCACTCCTAGCCTGGTGGACCAGAGTCTTTCACTTCACTTCACTTTGTGAAAAGAATCTGGACACTCAATTATGCGTATCAAACTCAGTGTCGCACTTCTGTATAATACATGGGGTGGAGACCTTGTTGAAGACTGGGAGTGTGAGACGTGTTTCTGTCTGTGTGTGTGTGTGTGTGTGTGTGTGTGCGTGTGTGTGTGTGAGAGTGTGTCTATGTGTGTGTGTGTATGTGTGTATGTGTGTATGCATATGTGTGCTTGTGTGTGTGAGTGTGTGTGTATGTGTGTATGTGTGTGTATAGGTGGCAAGGAGGGGTGTTAGAGATAAGACCACAGAAGTGTTTACCCAGCAGTTGTGATGGATGGATTACAATAGGTGTAGTAAACAATAAGAATATCATCCCCTCATCATTCATTGTTTGTCATCCTGTTTGGTCTGTCTCAGACTAAGACATCTCTGCATGACTATTTACTAAAAATATTAGACAGATTCAGGAGATTTCCACCTCAAACAAAGCCATTTGTGGGAGAAAATCAAAACATTCTGGATGGGGACTGCATACAAGTGAGGAATGCACATGTTGACAACAAACAGTATGGGTTACAACTGCATATGCAGCTGAAATTGGGACAAGTCCCTTACAATTGCTCATCAATTGTTGGGGAACAGTATTAAATCACCCAACCGAAAAAATGTAATTGTTATTCAAAGGGTTTTTGTTGTTGTTGTTGTCAATGTAGTTGTTTGTTTTTTTCGGGAGACCAGTTTAAGCCACTGATGGAAATGGATATTTCTCTCTTTCTATTTTCAGACCCGTAAAGACCCTCCCCTCCACCCCCCATCTGAAATACCATTGGCCACACTTGCAGTAGCTTTTAATTAAATCACCTTATTTACGGCGAGAGCAGCTCCAAGTTGAATAATTTACAGGGGCATTGCTGAGGCAGTCTTATGCTCGAGTGAACTATAAAATAACCCATGTGCAATGGTTCAATGGAGTGTGGCTTACCATAGCGGCTTATTTTTGGACGGCGTTTACATACGCTGTTATCAGCAGCAGAACAAACCAAATCAGGAGATCTATTGGCTGAGAATAAAAGCAGGTGATGGCGCTTTATTGTGCATCCAAGTCTGTGTAGCGCTTGGAGAGGGAGGCTCCGCTGCCAAGGGGAGGCATCTGGGAAAAGACACAGAGAAGGCAAAACATCTGGCCTCCAATTTTTAATTAGACACAGCTCACCTCTGGGATTATTTTTAGTTCACGTAATGCGGGATTTCGTGTCCTACAGGACTACCCGACAACAATGCCCAGGCACCTGTATTTTTCATAGAGGTTAGGTTTGTGTATGTGTGTGTGTGTGTGTGTGTGTGTTTGATAAAGAGAGGTAGAGAGAGCCAGGACTGGAGGATGACTGCTATAGATTTTTGGAAGATATTTCAGTTACATGATACAAAACCACGTAAGTGCAACATACCTACACACACACAAGCAGTCAATGCGGGCAAGACTTCCAAGTAGACTGGACGTAAATCAATCTAATGACATGAATCTATGGAACTGTTCATTTTTAAAAGGACATTAGTGCTCTATTAACGGATATCAATTTGCCGCTCCACACTAACCATTCTGCCAATGCCTTTCTCAGTGAACCATGTGCTCTCTCCCAATCTAAAACAGCATAGCATTGGCTAACGCCAAATTACCAGCCCTGCATTCATCTCACGGCAGACGGATGAGGCACCGGCACCATTTCTCCAGTGCTCCAATCCCTCATGAGAAGCCCTCTCACGCCGCCACCACCGCGGCAAGGTCTGATTCACAAGGATCGTGGCTCCACACGTTAGATGCAGCGACTCGTGGGTTCATTCTAACCACATCGCTCAGCGCCGCAGACACGGACAGCTCGATATCCAGGCCTTGGCTCTCTGGGCAATTGGATGAAAACCGCAGAGAGGCCTGAACCTTGGAGGGGATAGGAGGGGGGTGGAGTGTGGAGTGGGTTTAAGGGGCAGGGGCCTTGAGGAGGATGGAGAGGGAGTTAGGGGAAAGTGGTGGTGTGTGTGTGTGTGTGTGCGTGTGTGTGTGCGTGTGAGGAGAATGGGCGAGGTGGGGGAGGTTCTGGCATGGACGCCTCAACTGGCAGAGATGCAAAATTGATTTTGTTTCACTTAGCATGGCCTAGTGAGAGATGGGGACTGAAGTATCTGTATGGGCACAGACATCATCTGGACCCGAGTCAAGCTGTCTCCTCTCTCGACAGAGCAGACTCACCCCCCCACTACTCCCAACACCCCCACCAATAGCAACACCACCCGCCTCCCTCTCAAACACAAAGCTACTTTTCTCGCTTCTGTTCTTGACCAGCTCTCTTGTTAATGGTCAGAACTGCTGTGGTATCTTTTGAGAAGCTCGAGAGAGAGTGTCAGTCAAGCTACCGAGGGAGGAGGGCTTCTGCCAAGTGACGGGTTTAGAGGTGGTGGCATTTCGGGGTTTGATTGAGAGTGAATAATTATTGGTGTCAGTGCCGGCCTTAATAAACCCAGTGGCTGTAAACACCTCTGTCCTCAGAGTGAAGCCTGCGGGGTGCCACCGCCTGAAACCCCTAGTGCCAACCACAAAAAGTTGCTCGCTTGTTTATTATTAAGGGGCTAGAATCCCTAGCCTGTGCAAACTAGTAATTATATTATTTCTGCAATGTCAATATGTGCAGGTCTCTAAACAGGCCATGCTGCCTCACACACACACAGATTTGAGATGGAGTAATCAGAAGTTCTGGGGCTGACATTTGATTAAAGAGGTGATCTTTCGGCCTTTACGGAAACAGACAGATGTCCATGTGGTCTTTTGCCCTCAGGTCCACTGCACCAGGTATGAGTTTTTGCAGTTATTATTATTATTTTTTTATGTGGATGATTTCTTTATGCCAGACATCAGAGAGAGCTGTCAGTCAGGCCCGTTTGAAAAGCCGACATAATCACAGAGAAGGGCTGAGGAACTTTTCATGTTTAATTAATGATGCTAATGAAACTTAATTAGCAGAGCTTATGAAAAATGCATTCAAATGAGAGATGAGCTTTATCCTTAAATAACAAGCCTCCTGTGCTGGCTTTGGTGTCCTATTACATGCTAATTAGACTGCACTGGGGACTTCTAATTTAACGAGTGCAGATCATTTTAATCTTCTGCATGGTGGAGGGGCATAGGACCTGTGTGTGTGTGTGTGTGTGTGTGTGTTGGGGTATTTATATGTTCGAGTGTGTGTGTGTGTGTGTGAGAAAGAGAGTCAGTGTATGCATGTGTGTACCTTTTTAATGCGGATGTCTTGGGAAGGTGTTAGCATGTGAGAGTGTGTGTGTATGTGTGTGTGTAAAGGGGTTTACATGGAGCTAGGGAGAGTGAGAGTATGTTCTCTAACACCACTAATAGGACTAATACAACTCATTTTATTAGCCAGCCAATTACAGTACATGTTTATACCCCTGGATAGTGCTTTCCTCCCTGCCGCCTTGCTCTATGGGCAGCTGATATATGATACTGCTAACAATGGCATTTATCATAACTACTCACTAATTACCACTCAAAGATTCATCACTACCTCGTTGGGGGGTTGGGTAAGGGTATCTGTAAGGCATTACCTATTGACGTGTTTGAAAGGATCAGATTCAAAACATCCAAATCAAATGAGACTATCCATTTGTAGGTTTGTGGAACACAACAGCAGCAACAAAGACTCAAGCCTCCCGACAAATTAAGTTGAAATAAACAACTCAATGGGCAATCGATCCCTCATTTGTGTCAGTCCTTTATGTGTTCGACCTCATTTCTCTTACACTCCCCAAACTAGGTCTTGTGAGCATGTCTTGACATGCCATTTGTTGCTCTCCTTTTCCAGGTTTGACCAAAATATCTCCTTCCAATCTCATCTTCCTAGTTGACACGGGGGCTTGTCTGCTGCAGCGTGTTTGTGGAATATTCAAAACATGAGAAGAAGGGGGGTTGGGGGGGGGGGGGGATGGGGGGATGAAATGGGGAGGACGTGGATTGGCGGTTCACAGTTTGCAGCCCCACTGCAGAAGGTGGTAGACTGTCACATTGAGTGTGTCCTTCTCCGCAGCTGCCCAAAAGCATAGCGACAGCCCAGCTCATCCGTGGCAAATGCCGTTATGCCCCACAGGGGACAGGCTGTGATCGGCTCCCTCGCAGAGAGATCCCTCCCCGGAGGTGCGATGCTATCTCAACACAAAGCCATTAGCTAGATCTGCATCACAAGATATGCCTTGCTCACAGCGCTTTTCAACTCTCGCGGGAATTATTCTAAATTATCCTTGCTGTTTGTGTGATTCTGCTTGTGTGTGTGTATTTGTGTGGTTCTCTGAAAGTGTGTGTGTATTTACATATTATGTACTGTGTGTGTCTGTGCAGCTTTGGTTTGTATTCAACATTTAAGATTTTTCACAAGCTACAGCTCTAAAACAACCTTGACAACTGGTCTTGCTCTAGCTAATTTCAGGATGAATGCTATGTATATGAATAATGACAAGACTCCAGTGGAGTGTGGTTGTGTGTGTAATTGTGTGTGAGCATACGCATGTGTGTGTGTGAGAGACAGAGAGAGAAAGATGGTAGAGGCTTTTTGAGACTGCATTAATGTGACTGTGTGCTTTAGAACATGTTTATGTGCGTGTGTGTGCATCTGTGTGTGTGTGCATCTGTGTGTGTGTGTGTGTGTGTGTGTGCGTACATGTGCCCACTCTCTGTTATATGGACAGTGAGTCTGGCAGACGCCAGCAGGGGTTGGTGTGTTGCCATGGTGACATGAGCCAGGCTTGAAAGAGCAGCAAGGTTTGCCCAACAGGACTAACCTTATATGGACTACAGATACCTCCATCCACCTCTTCCTATTCAGCCAGGCTTACTCACATCCTTTCCCCAAGTCATTTGAAGGTCTTTCTATAAACTTCTGAATATGTAAGGCACTACCTGAAAAAAACAAATACTCAGTTAATCAGTCCATAACCACTACTATCACTACAACTACTATTCCTACTTCTACTATTACTCCCACTACTGTGATTCCTACTACTACTATTCCTACTACTGCTACTATTCCTAATGCTTCTGTTAGCAGTTAGTTATATTGTATGGCACTAATGCTAACCACTATAATTCTTTTAATACCAAGTCAAACATTAACTATGATTAATAATGATGGCAATAGTAATAATGGACAAGATGTTCATATTTGCTGTGTGAAAGGGCTTTAAGCAGACAGCATTCTCCCCAGACTCCCCCCCACACACACATACACATCCGTGAGTTGCTGTTGGGCCTCATTTATATTGCTGTTTCCAAACTGACCATGTACCTTGTTTAGCAATGCTGTCTAAAGCTCCCTGCCTCTCTACAGAATAGACTTTTGATAAGATTATGATGATCTCATTGCAAAACACCACCTCAGGTCAGCAGTTGACATTAAACATTTGTTGTTGCAGGGAAAAGCTATTTACATTTTCTGTATGCATAATACACAAGAACAGATTATCTGCAAAATGATATTTATTTGCTGATATAAACAAATGTCAGCAATGAATGTGACCTTTTCCAGATAAATTGGGCTTGACATCCTTTCACATGTTAGCTGAGATTTGAATGATTTGTTTGCAATTCTCAGACAACCATTGTGCTTTATAATCTACAACAATAGGTAACCAGGCAACAGTTGCCATTCGATGTAACCATTTCAATATGACACGGAGAGTGAGGTATATATTTAATTTAGATTAAAATGACATCGAAAAAAGACCCATCACCACCACCACCTTCTTCTGTCTGCTCTCCGTGTTGCTTTTTATCAACACCCCATTAACTCTTGTCAGGTCTGTCATTCCCTGCGCCTGTTTCTCCTTTCATTCCGCTGCCGTGGTTTTTCCATTTCTTTGCGAGGCACAGAGCACTTATATGCCAGTGAGGGGTGTAATGGCAGGTGCGCCCTGAGTGCAGCTGGATCAGTGGAGAGTGGAAGCGATAGGCCAAGATTGGATCTTGTGGATCAGTAGAGAGTCGTGCTGATAGGTTGATAATGGATCCAGCTGGACAGCTGGAGTTATAAGTCTGGATGTGATTGTGTGGAGGGGGTGTCAGGGAATGGATTGCATATGTGTGTGTGTGTGTGTGTGTAAAGAGTGAGGAAGGTTGGTTTGCTCGTCAAGGATGGTGGATTGGATGGATCTGCTCAAAGTGGTGGTGATGGTGGGTAAAAGCCTCTGACATCCAAACACAAAAACAAAGCCAATTCAGTTTGTCTGTTTGTCTGGCCTGTGCTCACAGCTCCGCCGCTCTCAAAACCTCAGCCTTTATAATTCCCCCTCCTCACCTCTCACGTCCACTCCTTTCCTTTCGACACTTTCTTTTCCCTTTCTCTTATTTTCTCTACCACGTTCAAGGGTCATAGTAGAGGCACAGTCTTTTCTTCATAGAGTTTGGCCATGATGTTGTGTTGCAGAAATACCATTTTGTTTGAATAGGGGTCAAAGCAGTCATCACATCTGGCGTCCTTCTGCATGAGCTACTATGATTAGCACAAGAGGTGAAAATAAGGGCATTCTGGTGAGATCATCTTCATCTTCAGGGCTATAAAGATACAAAGCAACTGACCTCAAAGTGCATAACGTGCATAAAGAGCAAACTGCAAAACAACTTCGTAAATGGATTCAACACTTTGCTACTTCACAACAGGTGTTATAATTATTTGCATGCTTGCAGGGATGTCAAGAGGTGTCAAAAATATATCTGAATTTTTTTTTATGTGACAGGAGATATGACTTCAGAGTGAAAGGGTAGTAAGGTAGTAGTGTATGACTGAATTAAAATATGTGTGAAAGAGAGAAAGTCTGGCATTGAACGGCAGAGTGAGTTGTGGTCTAAAGTTAATGCATGGAAGCCAGAAGAGAAAGAAGCAAGCTGTTCAAAACTATCATACACTCTGATATAGTTAGCCATTCAGTCAGTGTAAGTAACCTCACACTGACACAAGCAGGGGGAAACATGGAGTCTATCAACCCATATTCCTGTTGCCAAAGGTTGCCAAATGCCAAACGACAAAATTTGGTATGACAGAGACCAACCATACGCACCACAAACACACTGATGGCTGCGTGAATGAGGCCTGAGGAGTTCTTATTCCTACAGACAGCACTCGACAACCGCAAACAACAAGGTTATTACATGACTGACTCCAGACTGTTGCTTTAAGGTGTTAACATTGCCAAGTTGTGCCAAACTGAAAGTGTATGGAATACTTTCAGTCCATTCACTGTGTTGAAAACAGGCTGTTGAATGTATACTCTGTGTTAAAATACTGTTGCCATAAGAATAGACATTTTGTAAGATTTTTTTTTTTTAAGTCTTGTAAAGAAAATCATTGGAAAGTGTAATTTATGTTATTTTTTAATTTGTGAACCAATGACAATGTAGGTTGAGGTCAAGGCTGATAGGAAGTAGAGGGGAGAAAAGAATGAGATGAGAAGAGAGAGAAGAACATAGAAGCAAGCAGGTAGGAAGCAGTAGAACATCTAGAGGCTTACAAACCGTAGCATTCCCATTGGCTCCTATTCATTTTTGCATCACATCCAAATCTAATAACTTTACATGTGAAGCAACATGTACCTTGACTTTGCCATTAATGTATTCCAGAAAGACACAACACTATATGCAGTGCTTCCCTACCTTGTATTTCATGTTGCTGCCCTGTAAGATACATCAGGCTGTGTGAGATAACAGACACAAGCCCAAGATTAGGATAGTTGGACCCCTCAAAAACAGAAGCAGCAGTTGTGAGGGAAAAAGAGATTTCATTGTGAACAACTCAAATCAACTCACCAGGAAAATGTAGAAGTTTGTTATACAGATCAGTCCAAGCTGATAGACAAAAGAGAATCATAGTCAATGTATTTTTACAGCACATTCTAAAAATCCGGAGAGGGAGGGTAGGCCAGAAGTCATCCACAGACAAGGCGTAGCAAGAGTGCAGGCAAATTCACTAGAGAAGGCAGGCAGAGGTCAACATCCACAGAATCAATGGATTAAAAAAAAACAAAAACTGTGAAATCTGTGGGAATAGGCACCGTGGCTATCCATAGTTAACAGCGGAGCCCAAGAAAGTCATTCAGGGTACAAAATAACATGAACTTTAAGCTGTTCTTGGAAAAAACATTTTGAAATAAACACCAGCACTAGGCACTAATATATAAACTTGCCTCAAGAAGAAGTTCACATGGCAGCCAAATAACACAACAGCCTGATTCATACTAACAAGAGCATCCAGCAGTGAGCTTTAAGAAATAACAAATAAGATTTCTTTACCGTGGTGATTCCTTCAGGGTCATGGTTTGTTTGTTTGATATATTCTATTGAGTTTCATCACCATTGGGTTTTACGGTTGATGTATGAAATCTATGTTTTTGGCTTTTATGACTAATTGTTTTTAATTATAAGGTTTATATTGTGTTGTTAGGTGGCTTTAATCAAAATCATAAAACTGTATAAAAAATAAAAAATATAAACTTCATACTGGCTAAATGATGTGACTACAGAGCAGAGGGACAACATGCAGTGGACATAATATAACTTCCAATTCTGCATCACATCATTCATACAACATATATCAAGTTGTGTATTTTTCATGTCAGAAGAAGCTACATTGTTCTACATGTTTTTGTTGCATTTGCCTTCTCTCTCTCTCTTCTCTACAGAGCCACTGTGCCACTTGAAAAAATATAAATAAATCACTTACTCACTTATCATAATTTTTCACCATGCAGAAGGCAGTGCTCTCAGATTCTGCCATGCCACATCACCCACTACCCATGGTTCAAATATCTGGGGTGAGGTTGGGTGTGGGGTGTTAAACTGCCTGTGGCGGCACACAGTACATTGACAGCACATCCTCCAGACAACATGCATTATGAGATCAAAGCACTCTGCTATATAAACATGGAACACATTACATCAAAGCAGCATATTCAACAAGGCATGCTCACATTGCATGTTCAATGCAGTTACTTACTTCAGCACACTAACCTAATCAGTGCATTCGTAAAGGCCCATGCCCCTTTTGAGCTTTATAGGGAACTGTGGGATTGTGCCGCTGTCTTAGAAGTACTTACTTTCTCTTTGTAGGCAAATTGGCACTGTTGAAAAGAATTCTGCTTTTTTGCTTATAAGTTGGCTAAATTATGCCCTATGAGTTCTTTGGGCAAATCACTTGACATTCTGAATAGATTCTTTAGAGAATACACATCAAACAATGCCAAACAATGACAATCCATTCAACGTTGAAATAAACAGGCTCCAATGCATCTATGCATATGTTCCAGACACACGTTCACGTGCGCGCACACACACACACACACACACACACAAATAGGAACGCAAACAAGAAAGAAAGAAAGAAAGAAGGAAAGAAAGATCCTTTCAAATCAAGGGGACTTATAAAAGGAACTAATCTCTTAGTATTACCTTTGAATTATAAAACAAGAATCACTATATTTCCCTAAAAGCCACATCTCAAATACATATGCCAAAAAAAGCCTAATGCTCTTATAATGAGCATAGCCTGCCCTGAGAACAAACCTCCTTCTCAAGGAAGAAAGGAAAGTTCCCACTGTAGCAAATATTTCCTCTTCACTGGGCTCCACAGCCATTTTTATTAGTTCAAAATGGCTCATTAGCACTGAATGGGTATATGCATAAAGTAAATTAGATATTCTAGTCTGCTAGTTTCTGCTGGTACATAGTCATAATGGCGGTTATTTCCAAGTACAAACCCAGTCAAAATTATACAAGGATAGGAAATCTGCAGGAGGAGATAAGTGTGTTTATGGCAGAGTATGGAAAAGATGTCATCAATGACAATGCAGAACAGGCACACTGGAGTCGAATAGTTCATAGGCTATTACAGTCTTGTCTCAAACTGACAGAGAGAGAGAGGGAGGGAGACTGCAGTAGCCTGATGCCTGATGCACTAAGTCCCATTGTCCATGGTAAAACATCTGCGTAAGAGACCACCCTTGTTGCCAGCTGAATGGGTACATCCTACAGCATATGTATATGTGATTTATTTGTACTAGTAACACAGGATGACACAATAGTCATGCCCATACTAGGATTTATCTCTTTCTGAGCAAATAGCCAATTATTTATCAACATATAATTACACCAACCAAAGAATGATAACAAGGAGCATAAATTAATAGTATTCCAAAGGGCGAAATTAATCCAAAGCATAAAAAGGCTTAATAAGACTAATGACTGAAGAACTAGAAAAATGTATTGGAAAGCGCTGTTTGCACTAATCCATTCAAATCTGTCGTATTGATTCAAAGCAGGGTGTTTTTTTCTCCTTCCTTTTGACAAACCATTTTTAAAAAGACAAACCAAACCGTTAAGAGGCTTAATTCACTGTTTCCATTTTCTCCGCTCTCCCAGTGCTAGGGCTTTGAGAGTGTAAATGAGATCATCAGACAATAAATCCACACTGGTTCTTCATCAGTCATCTCTGCTTCATTGGAACGGAGCCGCAGATATTAGGATTGCAGATATAATCCCTCCGAACAGGCCAGTGGCAGTTTGCCTGCCAGCTAAGAAACAAACATCTGCAAGACTGGTAAACAGTGAGCTAAGAAAAGAAGTGACGACTCGCTAACGACGCGTTTGCACTTATTTAGCATAGCCTTGCTGCACACAAGAGAATAGCAGGGAAAGCTAATGTAGTTTGCAGACAGATTTCTGTAACTTGTTTCTACAATGCATTGGACAACACTTTTTTAAGCAGGTGAATACTGCATGCATATGATAGATAGATAGACAGATAGACAGATTTTTTTTTAACAGTTATTCTCAGGAACAGTTATTCTCAATCAAAAAGACATAGTTAGGTTGCCTGACAAGCCATCCTATAACATAAATATATAATCTGAGCACGACCGATAGACGGCTCAATCCTAGAGGCAGAATCTGCGGTTGTCTTTCAAACTGGAAAGCGCTACGACCAATCAGAGCATCAGCAAAACAGCAAATAGCCTACGTCCTTCTCTGAAATGCCTCTTTTTGCTTAACTTTTAAATAAAAGCCCAAGTCTAACTCCTGCAAAGCCGATGCCAAAGCCTATTCAAATGACTGCTATTCTTTGGTCCCTGTTGACAGCCCTGTTGTTATCTTGCTAAGCCTACCCAACAACTCTCCACAAAGAGAGGGCATTGTGATTGGTCTTACCAAGGCTTGGTCAGACCGTGTGGTGCGTGGCTAGACATATACCCACTGTGCAAAACTATTTGCTACTGCTAGGGAGCATCTAGATTTGTGGGCTAGTAATTAGGACTTATTTGGACACTGTTAGCATTAGTAGTTTTAGGTTTTGTTTCTATAAATTGACCATCTTCTCCAAGTATTATTAGCAGATAATAACTGTTCCTGTTGTACTACTGCCTTGTAAGACCCATACTAACTACAACATATTAAAATCATAATTTTACAGCCAACTAACTTACTGAATAAACTGTAATTAGGAGTTTATATTGGAAAAGTTCTAGTTAATGGTCTACTATGGATAGAATAATCTCATGCAGAATAAGGTATTAGCGTAATAAGTGGTTTGTAATTACTAACCTTATGGCTAATATGTTATCAATTTGCATGTTAATAGGTCGCTAGTTAATGGTGAATATGTGTATTAATGTAAAATGTTACCAGAATTTTCATAAAATAATTCCTAAAGTCTTATTTAAAAACCTGTATTCCTGAATACAAATTTTAAAACTCACTACATCAGTGAGTTTTAAGACCTGATGTCTTTGTAAAAATGGTTGGTAAATGAGGCCTGTTGTCTTGCATTAGCTGAAATGATTTAAGGTAATTATGTTTAGGCCTACTTGGCAATTATTGGCAGCCATTACATTTAAGACAGATGCCACTGTTATTGTTACTGTGATTATCAATATAACTATTAGACTGAACTGAAGCCCAAACAAGGCCTTTAAATGAAATCACACAGCTGGCTCATCTGAACTGGCTACATTGCTCTTAGGGAGTTGTCTACGATCACTTCCTCAAATAATTCAACAAAGAGGCATTTATTAGTATGGGCAATCATAAGGCTCAGTCATACCTTGCAAAGGCCATTTAAAATCTCTGGGCTGAAGCCTTGGGAGAATCAATAGGCAGACACTGGCTTGGTTGCAGAGGTGAGGGAGACAGATGAAAACCCTTTCATTCTGCTTGAAAAGCACCAAACAACCCAAAACAAACCAGACAGGCCAGGCAGCATTCACAGACCCAAATAAGACAATTCAGCTCTCTTTCTCTCTCCTCTCTCTCTCTTTCTTTCTCTTTCTTTGACTGTGTCCTTCCAGGAGCTTATTTATGTTTGCGGTAGGCATCACTGCCAAAACAAAGTTATTATCGGTGTACCACCTACATTTCTAATCAACTGTGATCCAGTGGGCTTTGACAAATCCCTCCCCAAGACAAATTGGGCCAGTGTGGCACTGTCAAAACAAGATAGCTAACACCCCTGACAGGCACCTGATAACAGTCATCTTCTTGCTCTCTCTCTTTTGCACTGTTGTTCTTTGGAAGACCACAAGCCCATGATGCTGGAACCTGGAAAAAGTAACCAACTGATATGTCTAATGAGCCCCTTTGCTAAACCAATAAAACTGCTGAACTATATTGTTTCCCTCTGTGATACAACTGACAGCCCTTCTTTTCTTGGGTGTCATTTTCTTATTTGATGATGTACACAATGTATGCTGGGAATACCAGAATCACAATGAAAGCAGGGACAGTTGATAAAATAAGCAGATTAGCTCACCTACTCAGACAATGGCAAAAATGATCCCAAATGTCACGTTGTCCTAAAAAAACACTTTGACATCTTGGCACAGCAGCATGGGGCTGATTTCTATCAGACAGAGAAATCTGGATGGAAAGGTCATCATGCAACACACCCGCATTATTGGAGACATTGGTGCTGGCACCAAAGAAAGTTCCATATTGGTATGTGAATGCAGAATGGGTGTATTCTCTGGATATGAAAGATCGTTGTGAATGTAACAAAGAATACACATGAATCATGAAACCATATAATCAGTCTTTAAATTCAGATCTACAAAGAAACTTTATAAGGGTAGTATTTTTACAAGCAGTCAGTGAGAAAACTGAACATATGCTGCAGGCATAAACAATCTCTATTTGTTTATTCCTGTTGAAGCCATGTTTAAAAGTGTAAAATTTCTTATAAAGGTATATTGGATTCTTCCAGTGACCATGGTAACAGAGTCCTGTTACCATGGTCAGTGTCTCCTTAGGTCACTGTTAAACTCAATATATCTGACTAGGGTGCATTAAGTGTATAGGGGAGAGATGTGTTGTGTGTTAATGATCATTTCTTCACTGCGCACTATGGTCATGGTTATCTTAGGGTGTTAGATTTGCAGCCGACTCTGAAATCAGGCAAGATGATAAGCAGGAATCCGCCATCTCTATGGTGTGTGTGTGAGTGTGAGTGTGTGTGTGTGTATGTGTGTGTGTGTGTGTGTGTGAGGGGTGGGGCAAAATAAATAAACAGATAAATAAATAAGTCGACATCATCTGCTTCAGCCCAAATCCAGTCTGACAGTCTCTTACCATATCCTTAAGCCCCTCCTCCCCCACTCTAAAGCTCCACCCACTCTCAAGAGATCCTCAGCCTGTCTGTTCTCCGTTGGAGGAGAAAACTCAGTGCTCATTAAAGTTTAACACAATTTTAATCACTTAATCACTGGTGGAGTGAAGCTACCGCAGCTTTCTCTCTTTTTTCACCCTCTTTCTCGCTCTCCCCCCGCTAGATCTTCCTCTCTCTCTCCGCTGCCAGGCTGTGGCTCTTTATCTGTGCAAAATACCTCCTCATAGCTGGCCACAGGGAGGAGGAAAGAAGTGACAAGCCTGCATCTTTTCCACTCCCTATTTTTTATCAAGTTTATATTCTTCCCCATAAATGAAAGCCAGAAGCAAAAACCATAAATAAAATAAATGCCTATAGGATGCCATAACATGGGGCCATTTGAAATACAGGGGGAAGTGACAGTCATTTAAAACCTCATCTGGCCAGGCTGACGTGGCGTTTCTCAAGAAGACAAATGGTCCAGGCACCCCAGCCTGCTGCTGAAGGTATAACCCCGGCCAGGGAAAACCTGTTTAATAGATATTACAGGACACAGGGGGCCTGCACACATCTGTCTCCGCACTCTCTCCCCTCAAACATACAATTTCACAGAGGGACTACACCTGCCCCTTCCCTTCCTTGTCCCCCCTCTTGAACTTTTCCAGGCCCTCCATCATCCTTTTCAGACACTTTTCCTCTTAACTCCCCACCTCACCTCCCGCACCCCCCACCCCCTCAACACCCACACATAACGCACACACACACACACACACACACACACATCCATACCCATATATACACGTGCTCACACACACACACACACACATTTCCCTTTTAGCCTCCTACACCCTCCCTCTATTCCAGCCGCCTCCCATAAAGACCCCCCTGGCCCACCCCCTAGGTTAGAGCACTGGCTGGTAAGTCAATAATAGCATCTTACAGACCAAAGGAGATCCTTTTCAAATATAATGGTGGATGTTCCAGAGTACCCATGAAAAAAACCCTGCCTTATACATTATTAATGTAAAAACAACATAGTTTTTGAGTGAGTGACTGAGGTTGTGTAAGCCTGTGTGTTTTTGAGTTTGAGTGTGTGGATGCGCATGCATATGAGTGTGTTTGTGTGTGTGTGTGGTGTGTGTGTGTGTGTGTGTGTGACTGTGTGTGTGTGTTTATTCAAGAGCCACAGAGAGGACACCAGCACAGTGATAAGTAGGGTGACAACTGCAGATAACATAGTACTGGCTAAATCGCCAAAATCTCCACGCTGTCAATCATGCCCTCAATGCCATCACCAAACACACACACACACACACACACATACACTAGCACAGCGAGCATTACAGCTAATGTTAATGGCATCTATCAGGTATCTTTTGTATCTAGCGAACCTTTCACACAAGATGCCTGATAATTTAATCTCTTGAGCAGCCGAGCCTCTAGAGCGTCTCCAAATAAGAAGGAGATGGCGTGTATGATGGAGGGTGATCAATAGCTCTCCAGCTCCTTTTTTATTAGTTTTCCCTCAGCCCTTAATGGAAGCTGTAATTATCAATGGCTCAGAGGCTGATAAGATTTGAACTGGCTCTCAGGGAAAAAAAAAATCATGCACTGGTCCCTGCCATGAAAAACATCCTGTGTTTTTCAGACTGACATGTTTGGCACCAGATAAGAAGTTAAAAAGAAATGCACCTGATTATTTGTATATTGGCTGGGGGCTTACGAGTGCAACTCAGTCATTCCATGCTCATTAAAAGCTGCGTGTAACATAACAAAACAAAGGCAGTGCAGGGATCATCTGGATGTGATCTGTCGCCTATGATAATTAAAAAAAACTAATCTTGTTTGTGTTTTTCTCTGGTGATCTCTGAGATCCTTCCAGTAAATGTTCTCTTTCTTATACATGGCTGAATGCAGTCTTCCAGTATTGTGTACATTGCATCTTGCAGTGCAGTGTATACAATTCATGTAGATGCAATAACTGTACACATTATTTAATTTCAGTGTGAAAAGCAAATTCAGTCATTATGCATACTTTTCAATGAAATTTCAGTGGTCTGATGAGCCGTGTAGCGTACAGCAGAGGCCTTAAAAGTCCAAAGCCAACTTTTGAACGTCATATTATATGTTAAAGGCATTCCTCACATACAATGACGTACGAAAAATTTAACCTTTTGAGGAATTCTACCAATAGTAAACGGGTAAAAAATATTGATCTGAAATAATGTTTGGTGACCAAATGCCTTGTCTCTATGTGCTATTGTTTTTGTGTGATTTTTCCATATCTTTGCACATTGCTCAGCATTTAACCTCACACTCCAACGAATACCACAATCTCTTTAGGATGCAGGTCTTAAACTTGGCTCCATGGCTCTGGACAATACAGAGGCGGATTGCTCGAGGCAGGCCGTCACATTAAGCAAATAACCATCAGTGAAGTCATTGAAGAGCTCCGTGGGTGCTCTAGAGCAGGGCTTATCCCCTGCATATGCTGCTCTCATGTGTCACCACCTCCTTTTGGAGCCACACTTCCTCTCATATGCAGATCAAGCCAACAAGAGAGCTCCAAGGGAAATGAGATTCGGCTCAGTGGTGGCCACATACTTTGTCCTTTTTTTACTCCCTAATGTGTTAATCACAGGATCAAATGGTCTGGATGGTACGCACTGCATGTCGGCTTGGCTTGGATCTCTTTTTGCAGCACGTCTGTCTCTCGTTTGGACTCCTGCCACCACCTATGTTTCTCTCCTTCTCTCTCTCTCGATCTCTTTTTCGTACTCATATCTACTTTTGTCTCTGTGCTTTCCTCCCCATCTCTTTCATGCTGATTCTCTCTCTCTGCTTCATCGCTCAGTTCACTGCTGACCCCAGAATGTCGCTCATTGTGCTTTTGATGAGGTTCACAGCAATGGGGTCAGCTCAGACTTTACAGTGACCCCATTGCTCAAGAATAGCAGCATCTGCCCTGAATCCCTGTGGTAACAAAGACATTGTTGTTAAATTCAGATATTCACCGAAAAGAAAATCAAAGATGCAGAATCACGGACATTACGTAAAAGCCTTTTTGCGCTGTATTGATTGACCTTCAAGAGTTTTACAACTAATGGGCTTAAAAATAACTCTTAAAGGAAGCTGTTCCTGTGCATGTTCTTTAGTAGCACTAAAATCAATTATGAGCCATCTAAATGAAACTCTCACAGCTCATAACTACGACAGCCTTTGAAAGCAGCATTTTTGTTTTTTTTTTTCAAAAAAGAGAAACACATTTAGCCATGAACTCTCCTCCTTGTCATTATGAGGGCTTGTTATGCCAGACAATGCAAGCTTCTATCTTATGGCCACATGGAGACATCTTCCATCTAATATCTGTCTTCATCATGTGCTTCAGATGTTACGCACCGTGCTTAAATGTCAGACCCACCTTCTGCTGCAAACAACTGAGAAATCAAACCAGCTTGTTTGTCATGCACCGGATTCAGAGCTGACTTCCAAACACCCCTACTCTGTGCCCAGCAGTAACACGATGGGGCCCCGTCCCCCACTGAATATTTTTGATTACAGCTGATTGACAGTGGTGCCGCCTGTCATTATCACAGATTGTGCTGAGGGCAAAGCACTTGGGTTGTGCAATCAAGACACAAAAGCACCATGATTTCACAGTGAATCTCACCTTTCATTAAACAAGCTAATTCACCATGAGATGCTACTACAGTATAAAGTCAATCCCATGAACCTGATCTCTTTATGGGCATGCCTCAAAAGGCAGGGAGAAAAGATTTTAGAATAGGCCAAGATCATGGCAACGACAAAGAAGCTTGCAACCAATCCATTGCACATCTTTAGCTTACTGCTAAGAAATACTGTTCTGTTTGCAGGCTACAGGCACTGTAAGAAAATTGTGTTAAAAAAGTCGTAAAGAGACTACCAGACGTTTGTGGCATTGTACACACTTGCTACCTCTGACCTTCCTGTTGCATGTGGGCGGGACCTGCCCGGGAGCCGCCATCTCACATGATTGGCTGCCAGCCCTGGACGGCGGGTGAGTGGCATCTCTTAATGAGAGCCCAGGAGAGGCAACCCAACAGCTGTTTGTTTGCGGCTAATGAGAGAGCAGTGGAGGAGTGAGGATCACAAAACTGGAACCCTTTGGATAGAAGCCCTGCCTTTTGGAGCACAGATTTTAAAAAAAATGAGGGAAAAAGCTTGTCTCCTCCAGAGACAGATGTTCTGTGGTGTCGGGGTGGCAGAGCGGTATGCTTGGATGATGGCTCCCGAGCCACAGCTAACGCTCAACACATATGATGGCTAGTATCAGCGTAGGGGTTTAGGAGATGTGGGTGGACTGGTAAATGCTGCATGAATAGCTTGTTCCCATGTGCTCATAAAGACATGACTTACTGTACCTGTGATGGTGTGAAGAATATTAAAATGCTTGTGTAACAGCTGACATCATGAGAATATGCAGTCTGCTATAGGTGGATCAGTAGTTTAACACAGCAGGGAGACGTTGATCAAATTTTTACATTAAGAAGGCTAAAAAAGGCACACTGTCTATCCAGTAAACATGTTTCTGTGTTGAGGCAAACTGCACCAACTGCTTGATTCCACCCAGACTACATCACATTCACAGTGCGCTTCCCTTGAGTATGAAGTGTGATGACACCTGTAGGTGCACCATCTGAGGTGTGTGTTTGTGTTTGTCAGAGTGTGCAGCTGCTTCCCATAGTTCAACTAAGTGTGACAATAGGCTCCACAGCATCCATCAACTACAATGCCAACAAGTCACACAGACGTGGGTAAAATTCTCTTCCTTTAAAACACTTTTTTCGCTATATAACACGGGTTTTAGTCTCTCTAGAGAGAAAAGGAGAGAGAGATTGTGCGTTTTTTTTTTCTTTCCAAGAGGCAACGCTCACACAGCCGCCCCCACAGCATGTCATTTTTAATTGAACTGAGGGTGTCCATCCACTAAGCCTAAATGTCTGTGGAGCTCTTTGTAGAGGACAAACTGCCTGCTGCGTGCCCCTTTCACTGACCAACCACCTCTGCGTGACAACCGCACGGGCTTAGTGCTGCACCGCACACTTGCCAACCGTTGCTAGACAGTGGCCTGCGAAGTTACCCCACCACTTGACAACAGCGATCTTGTTTTTTTTTCTAGGTTGGGTCGGCAGGTGTAGGATAGGTTGTAAAAATGTCTAGGATACCATCGCACAAGGACAAACCGGCTACCAAAGCTGCAAGAGGCACGTTAAAATAGATTATCCATCTGTTCTGCTATAAACTGGTCGGTGGGATCATTTTCATTATGACAATGTTTATGACCCCAATCCTCGTACAAACGATAAAGGACTATCTGCTCATAAGCAGTGACATTTTGCGTTATATCCCCTAATTTTGAAGGAATTGAGGGTACTTTAACTGATAACTAACCTACCTTAGACAGAGCAACCTCCTGCTGTGCTAATGCCCTGTACCAACTGTTCGCTCGTGCGCCCGTGGGTGGCGCCAAAAGAAAAGCGCCTCTGCCTCGTTATCTGTTGAATACGCAGTATACTCTGGACGCAGTGCAATTCCAGATCGATCAATACTCATCAGCCTTAGCTATTCCATGGCGTGTGATTATCAGTCATGCTACCGAGACTGCCAAATCACAGGAGGGTGATAAGTGTTTTATGGGTTGATGACTGCATTGTGGCTTTTGCTACCGCTCGCTCGTCACATAATTAAGTTAAATGTCTTTGACCCCAAATCTACGCACACGGAATGCTGCAACAGGCTGTGTCGCATCTGTGATATTGCCAGATAAATGTTATGAAATACAGCGCAAACAATACAGAGGAAAAAAACTGTGAGGTTTGTGGTGGAACTGAGGGCAGACTTCATACATCCGTATGATTTTCTTAACCGATGTGCATACTCCAGCAAACAGCCTGTGGCGAAAGTGAATGAGAGAAGTTGCTGAGGCTGAGGACTTTAGTGGAGCCCCACCTCCTCATGTTCCTTTGGTGAGAGGGAGAGAGACGGGAGCAAGCGCTGAAATATCTTCTCATTCGCTCTCATGCACAGAAAATGCGGACAGGATTAACGCCGGTGCGGCGAAGATCTCGATGCGAAACTGCGCTCTTGTGAGTGGGGAACACGCAAAGGAACCTCCAAGTGTACTGATTAGACAAAACAAAACAGACGTCATTTTCCAGTTTTCTTGGTTTGTTGGCTCGCAACGACTGGGTAACTTGGACAAAGCACTGAAAAAAGACTATTAGAGAATGAAGAGAGAAGAAACGGCGGTGTTCGGATGACTCGTCAACACTTGTGTATTTTATCCGAATAATTTGGAACATTATCGAAACATCTGTTGAGACTTAATATTTCCCTAGAAGCATATATAATGGAAGACTGTGAAATAAAATTGGCACCTAGCCGTGGAAATGGAGAAGAAAGATAATATTACTGCTACTTATGGATTTTCTCCCAGTCGTGAGATTTCGTGTTTTTTTAACGTCAGGATTCTTTGAGGCAGGGGTTTTAAGGGGTTGACGCACCTGCCTTGGGTATCATCGGAGAACACGTTATTTTTCTATCCATGAAAGAGGGCACTGGTCTCGCTTTTCAACGCCGGGAACTGGCGTCTGACAAAAAGTCTTCGGCGAAGGTATGAACTTTAAAGACGTGACTAGAAATAATAATCAAACGGAGTGGCGTCGTAACCTAGAATAAGCCTCGGAGTTGCCTAATCTTGCTTCGCATTCATGGTTGAACGTAATATTTCACGGTCCACTTTGAACTTGTCTATCACATTCCCAGGGCGCTGATACCATACCAAACAGTCTCTCACACCAATAGACGTAAGGTTTCAAATCTGACTACATATTTTGGATTATAGGGGTTGTAAAACAGTGATTTGGATATTACAAGAGCTTTCTCTGTAGACGAATAGGTGGGCGAGTATTTCATGTCAGGACATTTTTCTGAGACGTTGGTGTAGGCTACGGTAATATGTAAAGCGCCAATGCTGGGTATTGGTTTAATAGTTTGAAGTGATGAGTTTGAGCCTCCGAATACCTTCACTCTGCAGTATTGCATTTCTCAGCGGATGACCACGACGTCTAAACCACTAAGAAATGTATTTTTGATACTTTATTAGGCCAGTCGCTGGCACCATCAGGTGATATGCGCAATGTTTGAATCTTACTCTAACAGCTCACCGAAAGCACACCATACCGCCTTTAAATTATTATATGGGGTGCTATTTGGCTAAAAAGTAATATTTTATCCGATTTCATCGATTCTTTATAACGGGCTTCAGATGCCCATTGCATATAATCTCGTTTTACCCTAAATGCAGCCTTTATAGGTATGTGCATGTAGCCTTAATAGGTTTTTAATTCCGTGTTGCCCAAGCTTATTGCTTTGGGGGTCTTGTGTGCATGTGTGTGTGTGTGTGTGTGTGTGTGTGTGTGTGAGAGAGAGAGAGAGAGAGAGAGAGGAGTGAGTGCGGTTTCTCTCAGAGAAACTCGTGTGAATTCAGCCTGTGGCATGCCCCCAGCTGCATCTTCTTCGTTGAACATCCCCGATTGAATTGATGCATTTATATGTTGCATATTGTTGTAACAGGCCAGTTTCACTATGTCGTTCATTTTCTGCACATCCATGACTCGCCTTTAGGGCAGCGTGTTTATCTGATTTTGAAGTTGTGGATAGATTGAGACTAGACGTTTAATGATACAATCGGTTGGGCGTAAGGTTTGAAAAGCTTCCTGCTCCACGACTTGCTCATAATCGAGTCAAAGTCATATACAATACAATTCATAATATGTACCAGGGAGTCTGTCCGACTCTGTCCTAGTATTGGCTTAGACCTCGGCTGCAGATTCATAGTTTTTTTTTGACCGACTGAACAGCTTAAGATGCATAATAACATCTGGATCTGGATCGAGTCTTAAGTTGGAGAAAGGAGGTGTGAGGTTTGTTATCGAGAGTAGTTTTTCAAGGATGCTTCCAGTGATCCATACTGTGGCTTTTACACCAACTTACATATTTTGCTGGTCAGTGACATGTACTTGACTTTGCCATGTAATTTTAAACTGTAACTACACCAGTGAGCTGGAAGACAGTTAGATGTGATAAATTATAATTGAAGCATGACAAAATACAGCAACTGCTGTTGGGGTTAGAATTTTCGGTAACACTTTCTATGAACCCAGTATTCATAAAGCATTTTAAATGCATTCACAAAAAGTTATGAAGCACTCATAATGTTTTAGAACTAATTACATTAGTATTCATAATGGCTTATACATTCTCATGACTGTACTCATATGATATTGTAGTGTTATATAAAGCTTTAGGCCTAAATTTAAGTGTCACAAAGCCTTATAAGCTTTTCTGGCCTTTTGACACAGGGAAACATAGTACTTTACTTAAAGGTCTGTAATTGTGCCTTATTGATTTGAGTAATTATATGGTCATTTCGATTTACTTAGAGTACGTGCTGAGCGCTTGTAACTCTTCATTATTTGGCATGAGGAATTGGACATATGAAGGGCAATTGGCCAATTGAAGCTTTATAATGTTTTATAACATTTTGAGTTGTAAAGATTTATAAGATAACATTTTAATGTTAAATAAAGTTACATTCATGAGAACAGTTATGATTACTAATGTCATTAGTTATAAAGCATTATGCATTACTGCATTGTATTGTAACCCTTTATGAATGTGTTTATAATGCTTTATGAATTCTGGGTTCATAGAAAGTGTTACTGAATTTTCTTTTGAGTTTGGGTGGTTTGTTGCACTGAATGTAAACATAGCCTAGTATTATAAAATATCTATCTCATAGCCTTTTCTCATGTCATTTCTCTATGAAAATA
This sequence comes from Tenualosa ilisha, assembly GCA_015244755.2. Taxonomy (NCBI): domain Eukaryota; kingdom Metazoa; phylum Chordata; class Actinopteri; order Clupeiformes; family Clupeidae; genus Tenualosa; species Tenualosa ilisha. The sequence continues at coordinate 801,205 of PYXC01000992.1, read as the reverse complement.
TCAAGGCCACTTTATGGTGAATGCCATTGAGTCAAGTTATTATTTTTATGAAGTATGAAATCTCAAATTTGTCAAGTCTGGCATAGTAATAGTTCAGAATGCAAATAGTTAAACACATTGAAAGACCTGAGAGAGCCTGCTGTGCTCTGGGGACCAGGTAAGCCTGTTAAAAATGTGAGGCCTCTCTCCTGTAAGTAGCCTATCATCTGCAGCAGGAGCAGATAGGCTATATTCTAACAGTGTTAGAGGTGAGATAATGTGTCTGGGCTGGAATAAGCTTCACAGATCAACCTGTTCCAGGATGTAATCATATTGTTATCTGACACATTTCACTTTACTGGGAAATATCATTCCCTCTCCCGTTTCATATTGGCCATTCCCATCATGGTGGGATGACATCATTAATTCTCCTTTCTACCTGCCAAATGTGAGATCGTTTGTCTGACTGTCCATTTTTAAAATCTGTTCTGTTTGTTTAAGTGTTCAGTATGATGGAGAGAGTTAATGTCCCTGGCCAGAGCTAAAGGAATACATCTGGTTTCATGGTAAAGTTAAGTAATTGTTAATGACCCTTTAATGAATTCTTAATCATTGGGAAAAGAGTAGATATGTATGCTCACTTAACTCCTCACTGGTGTGATGTTGGAGATATGCTATGGCAGTTTACTTGAAAAGATGGTTCTTCATTTTGAATGCAAATTAGAAGGCAAATAGAAATGTAAGGGGTGGAAAGGCATTGTTTTTTTCCAAGCATGTTTTGCATGTATTTGGTTGTGTTGGGCTGTGGCAGCTGGGCTTCTGGTCTTACATACTTGCAGTCAATGATATTTTGGTAACACTTTACTTGGGGGTGCCGACATATGACTGACATAAGACATGCTATGAACATTAATATCCTTTTAATGTTCCTGACTGTTTTCATTAAGTGTCATTCAGTTGACATTGCTTGGGGTGCAGGCATTACAAAAACAGTTACACAAATTAATGAAATGAAATGATATGTGCCATGTCATGTTTATGACAGGCTCATGTCACTCTATGCTGACAACCTCAAGTAAAGTGTAACTGCTATTTATAACTCAGAGCTGTAAACATTGTCTCTGTTGTCTTTGTTTTGAAAATATCATGTGAAGTGCATAATCAGCAACACTTTATTTGTGTCTTAGTGAGTGTCCATTGACTCTTATCTGAAGAAGATAGGGTGGAGAGTTTGGAGAATCTCTTATCTAGAGGACATTGTTGTGTGCTTGTCAGGGTTTTGGGGAGGCAATTTAGCGAGCAGCTCTCCAATGAAGTTTATAGACTACCTTGCAGTAGTGTTTCAATTGAACGAGATGGTGTGATAGGAAAGGTTGATAGGCCAAGTAGGAAACATGCTTGGTGTGACAGAATACCTCATTAAATGTGGACTGAGAAATTTTACTTGCTGTAATTTGTACTGTTTGAGATACAGCGGGATAATGGAAAGATGTGGATAATGAAAGATGTAAAGTGAATCATGCCAGGAAACTCTTTGACCTTAGTAGGAGGTCATGCTGGCCTGGTGCACCTAGAAGGTGGGACTGTAGTCTGTTTCATCTGTTCTTTGGAAGGTGCAGTAATTATCACAGGAAACGCTGCCATTTTAAGATGTCTTTGTGATGGACTGACTTTGGTTGGGAGCCAGGTGTGTTGGAAAGGGGAGGGTGGGCTCAGGCAGGCCCAAGGTTTTTTGCTTTTCATCTCGTCTTTGCTCACCCACTGCAAAGCCCACACACCACACTGGGAATGAATTTCATAGAAATCTTGAAAAACAGGAGTTCTTTTTTTCTTTGCTTTAGTATTCAAGGGAAAGGTAGCACAGTCATATTGATTCGGAGGGCACACACATGCACAGAAGTGATGAGTCAGGAAACATTCAGCTACAATTTGTTTCTTTCTCTGTTCTATCTTTTGTTGTCCCTTTCTTAGTTAACTCTCCATACAGCTTTATGATGTTTCCCTCCAAGTTCATATAAACACTGTATGTACAATCCTGTTTTTTTACCACCTCATGCCATCATTCCCATCAAGTTGACTGTAGACGCAAAAAGGGACAGATCAATAACTTAGCAATTAGTGTGTCGATAACCTACTCTTGGAATCTTAACACATCCAGAGGAATTGGATTTTTGATTGGATTTGTATGCCTGTCCCAGTTTTGCTATTTTGTGTGTCACTTACTTATTTGTTTTGCTCTCCAGCGTTGTTGCATGGCAGGCATGTGCAGAAAGCTATTGATTTGTTGGGTACAAAGCAGTGCTGCCACACACGCTCCAGCACTGGTGTTTAGTATAAACATGTGTATACAAGGGTCATCAACAAGAGCATTTGTCAAACTCCAGGGACACGCAAGTTCAACCCAATAAACCGTCTGTGCTCCTTTTCAAGTCCCAACAAGGAGTCTTCTCACTCAGGAAATAATTAAAGCCCGTAATCATTTGCAGCGTGTTGGTGGAGGGGGAGGAGAAAAGAGAGAGAGAGAGAAAACTAGAGAGAAGAAGTGAATTCTCCCTTGCTTTGGGAATATGGATCAAAGCCGCCGCTAAAATAGAGGCTAGTGATTAATGAGAAGGCCTAGCAGGTTAGAAATCAAACATGAGCCTTAGAGTGTGTAAATTAGCCCATAACAGCAGAGCAGGGGATGGAGATCTCATCAACCCCTAAAGTAAATCTGTGCTCAGAGAGATAACAGACCAGGCCCCCTCTTGCTGCTACATAACATCCTCCACCCACCCCTCACCCTGTAGGAGGAAGCAGAGCTTGGTGATTGGGTCGTCACAGTAGGATGCAGTGTGCCATCTCTGAGATGAGGTGCAATTGGATGGCCATGCTGTTGCTGTTCCCTCTTACACCACATATAGTGGACAACTGTAGCCTATTCTAACTCATATAATAACAGTAACTGAGAATTGTTTCTTTTTTGTGTTTGAGTGTAATGATTTTGTCAGTTAAGCTGAGATAGTGAATTAGATCATTAAGCCTTCAAAATGCAGGTTGGAACACACAGGTTAGTGTATATGTAAATATGACACTCCATGCCGTGATATTGTATAGAGCCAGGCTTATACATTCCCTCTGACTAGAAACAGCATTAAGGACCGCCTTATTAGCTGTGTTTGGTGATTAATTCCCAAAAGCAGCTTAGCTTGTGCAGCCAGTCAAAAGGGTGATAATTAGCAGTTTTGGTGGAGTGTTAACAAGCATGATTTAACTTCGGGACATATGAATCCACAGTGTGAAACGTCAAAGAAATGACTGCAAAATATACCTTAAATAGGTAGATTTGTGGGCATACATTTACTGTTGAAACAAATGTGAAGTTGGAGAGAAGTGTCTGTTTTTTTCTCACTTCAGTCTGTGCATTTTCATCTTCATTCCTTAAATGCTTTTCATCCAGCTGATAGAAATGTCTGGTGTTGGAAAATTAAATTATGAATAATGTATGATATTGAGAATGAAAGCCTTTAGTTTAATGACTAGACAGAGAATTGTCTAGGAGGACAGGAACACTCCAGCACCCAAAGACCTTTTGTATATGTGAGTGTTTCTGTGTGGGGGTCTGTCTCTTTGTGGTGTGTGTGTGTGTGTTTGTGCATCTGTGTCTTTTTGAATGTCTCTTTTTGTATGTCTGTGTGTGTGTGTGTGTGTGGTAAACAACATTTAAATGAATCAAATGTATCATTTAGCTTTAGATTATCTTATTTCTCAGAGAGTTCCCAAATAGTTTCTTTGCTATCAAGGACACACTCACAATCTTCACAACAGATACTGTGTATTTGTCTAAAGTACACAAACACACAAAACACACACACACACACACCACACACACACACACACACACACAGACATACAAAAAGAGACATACAAAAAGAGACAGATGCACACACACATACACATGGCTAAATGTTAAATTTAAATAAAATTAATGTTAATGTTAAATGAAATATTAAATGTTAATTTTATCGTAAATTTTTAAACTGAACATTTAGTGGCTGTATTGTCAAGTATTCTGATGGTATAAGAAGTTAACCTCTCTCTCCCTCTCTGTCTGTCTCTCTGCACGTCTGTTTCTGCATGTGTCATAGGCCAGGGTGTGGCTGTTGAAGGCCTCCATGGATTTCCCTCTGAGAACACTCCTACTGTGGGTTCTTCTGTTGGATCCCTGTGGTATGGCACTGGTTGGGGGAGTCTTGTACCGGGTGCCTGAGGAGCAGCCTCCCAGCACATTAATTGGAAGCCTGGCAGCAGACCAAGGCCTGCCAGACAGTGGGCACCTGTACAAGCTGGAGGTTGGCTCTCCCTACCTACGGGTCGATGGCAAGACAGGGGACATCTTTACCACCGAGATCCCCATCGACCGCGAGACCCTGAAGAACTGCCGAAACAAGGGCAAGCCTTGCTTCCTGGAGTTCGAGGTGTCTGTTACCGACCTGATCCAGAACCAGAGCCCACGGCTGATCGAGGGTCGGATCGAGGTGCTGGACATTAACGACAACACGCCTCAGTTCCCCTCTCCCGTCCTTACCCTGTCCATCCCGGAAAACACACCGAGTGGAGTGCTCTTCCCTATCCCATTGGCCACCGACCGAGACACAGAGAAGAATGGGGTGTCGGACTACGAGCTGTCCGCCGAGCCAGAGGCATCGTCGCTTTTCAGCCTGCAGGTGGCCGAGGATCGTGGCGAGAAACTTCCCCAGCTCATTGTGTTGGGTAGCCTTGACCGCGAGCTGAAGGATTCGTACGACCTCAGCATCAAAGTGCTGGATGGGGGAGCTCATCCACGCCAGAGCAGTGCCTTGCTGAGGGTCGTTGTCACAGATGCTAATGACAATGCACCCAGATTCGAGAAATCATCTTATGAGGCTAAAGTTGCCGAAAACAGTCCCATTGGACACTCAGTGCTTCAGGTAAGTGAAACACCTTTTCATGGCTCTGTTAATAACAATACAACATGTAGTGCCTACATCAATTTAGCGTTAAGACGACTGCAATGCATTTTTTCCGCTAAGCGGTGTTTGGCTCAACCTGAGTTCTTGAGTAACTTTCTTGTCATGTCACAAATGGAAGCTGTTTGCGTTCTTGACCTCTCCGGCAACACAGTCCCCATCTGCAGAGAGCCTTCAGTTTTTAAAGTGTTTTTCATATAAACGCAACGCTGAGTGGTTTATAGCGGGACTGCAGGAGTCCCGAGGGATACGCCTGTTTTTCATTTACAGAGAGCCTAGTCAAGCACAGTTTGATCACCAAGGCTCTCTTATGGAGATCATTCAGATTCACCAAGGGACACTCCTCAGTACAATGTAGCATGAATCACTGATTCTCCTTGGGATGATTACAGCCAAATGATTCATTTATTTAAACCACTGTGGAATTATTATCTTCCTTCAGCCTTAGGTGTCCTCCCCCTAAGGCATTTACTTTTCAGAGTCTTTCCTGCAGAGTAGTTCTTTGAAGCACTACATTTTAGGCTAGCACTGAAATGACAGTCATTTGTCATTCACATGCCTTTGTTTTGCATGTCTGTGGCTGTTGGATAGCCCCCCTGATAATGGCACCCATAAAACATACTGATGTTTCCACTCCCTTAGCGTATTTTGGTAGAGGGAATACCAATCTAGTTTTTCCTTTGTATCTAATATAACTTGACATATATACAAGAGAGAGAGAGAGTGTGTGTGTACGGTGAAGAAGAGCATATTGCCACACATGACCATGATTAAATTGACAACCAGAGACTGCTGAAGATACCTGCTTCAAAATGACGTAGAGGACACAGAAAAGGCTGATAGTAAAGAGAAACAGAAAACAAGGGAATCTCTTCAATTATTAATCACATCATCCTGTATTGATCCCTCCTTCAGCAGCATTACTTGATACTTGTGCTGAGGCGCACATTTCAAACAGAACATAATATCACACAAGCAAAAAAAATGTATCTGTAAGACTGAAATGCAGGACTGTTCCCAGGACTGTTTGACCACTTACTTGAAACTGAAGATTTTAAAATAGTCTCGTTCAATTATTCAGTCTATTTAGTCATTCTTTCAGTGTTCATTCAGTGTTTAAGTACCCATCTTGTGGTAGTTATCTAATGCTAATCTTTGGTTAGGTGGTGTCTGTTTTTGTAAATAATATTTACATGAATATGCACACTTCTGTAAAAACCTGCCCTGTCTATTTTGGGGTGAATGTATGAATATATCTATATATAAATAGACACAGATATAGAAATAGATATTGTTGTATTATGTGTGATATTATTGTGGAAATAAAACACCCATCTAAACTTAACTCTAAACTTAATCTCTTTCTTATTACAGGTAAAGGCCAATGACTCTGATCTTGGTCCCAATGGTGAGATTGAGTACTCCCTTCACCAGGCCACTGATCCTGTCCCCAAACTCTTGCGGATTGATCGCTCTACTGGTATTATCTATGTGAAAGGGTCCCTGGATCGAGAAGAGATTAACAGTTTAAAGTTTTATGTGGTTGCTCGGGATAAAGGACCAACCCCCAAGTCGTCCAAAACTTTTGTAGAGATTGAAGTGACAGACCAGAACGACAATGCCCCGGCTGTAGAGATCCGTGGAATTGGCCTGGTCACTCACAGTGACGGAGTCGCAAATATCTCGGAAGATATGCCAGTGGGGACAGCTGTTGCCTTAGTCCAAGTCTCTGATCAGGATGAAGATGAGAATGCAGTAGTGACTTGTGTTGTTGCAGGGGACGTTCCATTCCAGCTACGATTGGCAAGTGATTCTGCTGCCGAACACAAGAAAAAGTATTTCCTGCAGACCACCACCCCTCTTGACTATGAGGACATTCGGGAATACAGGGTCCAGATTGTTGCTGTGGACTCAGGTAACCCTGCACTCTCCAGCACAAACTCACTGAAGGTGCAAGTGAATGATATCAATGACAACTCCCCCGTCTTTTCGCCTTCACTCTTTGAGGTGGACTTTCAAGAGGAAAACCAACCAGGAGAGAAGATTCTAGATGTGGTCGCCAAAGATGCTGACAGTGGCACCAACGCTGAGCTCACCTACCGAATAGTTGCTGAACCATCGATAAGCGGACTCTTTGAGATTGACGTTAGCATGGGTACAGTGCGGGCACGCAGTCCCCTGGACAGAGAGCACAAGGAGAGGTACGAGTTCCAGGTTATCGCAGCTGACAAAGGTGTGCCCAGTCACAGTGGCACAGCCACGGTCGTGGTCAAGGTACTCGATCGCAATGACAATGAACCCAAGTTCATGTTGAATCGATACACTTTCTCGGTGCTGGAGAACATGCCTCCACTTAGTCCCGTGGGCATGGTGACTGTTATGGACATGGACAAAGGGGAAAATGCTCAAGTGCACCTCTCAGTCGAGCCAGAGAGTGGGAAGTTTATGGTTCAAAATGGCACAGGAACAATACTGTCTAGCATCTCCTTTGATAGAGAGAAAGAGAGCAGCTACACATTTCGTCTGAAAGCTGTTGATGGCGGTGATCCTCCCAGGTCATCTTACGTGGGTGTGGTTATCAACGTCCTGGATGAAAATGACAATGCACCTATTGTCATCAAGCCCTCAAACTCGTCCTACAGGTGCCTATCCCCATTAGCGGCCCCAGAAAGCCGTGTGGAGGTCGTCGAAGCAGAGGATATGGACACTGGACCAAACGCTGAACTCATATATAGCATCACAGGGGGCAACCCTTATGAACTGTTCCGCATATCCCCATCCGATGGGGAGATAACCCTGGCCAAGGAACTGACCCGTAAACACAGCGGTCTGCACCGCCTTGTTGTCAGAGTGAGTGACAGGGGGAAACCTACACGTCATACCACTGCTCTGGTGCACATCTACGTCAACGAAACCATTGCCAATGTTAGCCTGGTTGAGGCACTGGTTGGACATAGCCTTTACACCCCGCTAGACACGGACATCGCCGGTGACCCTGACTTCGACCCAGCCCATAGAAGTAATATCCTTTACGGGAGTTTGGCTGGCGTGGCGGGAGTGATACTGGTGATTGTGGCAGTGGTGTTCATCCGGCACCGCATTCAGAGGGAGACCAAGAGTGGCTACCAGGCCGGCAAGAAGGAGACCAAGGACCTCTACACACCCAAGCAGGGACCCAAGAGTAACAAAGGTAAGAAGGGGAGGAAAGGCAAGCCGCAGAAGTCTCCCAAGCCCCTCGGGGAAGAAGAAGAGGTCAGTCTCCAGAAAAGCCTCAAGTTCAACCTGGACGGGGTCAGCGACAGCCCCAGGATACACCTGCCTCTGACATACCCCCCTGGCAGTCCCGACCTGGGCCGTCATTACCGCTCCAACTCCCCACTTCCCTCAATTCAGCTCCAGGCTCAGTCGCCCTCAGCCTCCCAGAAGCACCAAGCAGTACAGGAGCTTCCTGCCACCAACACCTTCGTGGGGACCGGCGGAGATGACAACTCCACTGGCTCCGATCAGTACTCGGATTACAGCTACAAGACCAACCAAGCCAAGTACAGCTCCAAAACGGTGAGCCCTTTCTTACAGTGTTGCGTCCTTTTGACTGATGCTGGTAAGGTGATTTAGATTTGAAAATCTTTTCAGCTTTGTTGGTTGTATCACTTGGGATGACCTGGAGACTTTGTATGGATTTTCCTAAAGTAAGAGAGAATTCTCTGAAAGACTAAACAATCCTTTAGTTGTAACACATCTGTGATATGTTTATTGAGTTGATTTTCTGTGAGAAATGCATCATTTTTAGAGTTGTTATTGTTAGAATGAGGTTCAGGCGTGTTTACGTAGTGGCAGCGTGTCTTTTTCAGCAGAGTGCAAGTGTCACAGATATCCATGACACACATTTACACACACACACACACACACACACACTACCCTCATGGCTTATGTAGCTTTGTTTGCCTGTTTTCAGACTATTTTTTTCATTTATCTGCATAGAATTCACAGCTTGTTAGGCATTTGTTTGTGTCCTTTATGACTACAATTTCTTTTGTTTTTTGTTTATTTTTGACATTCCTCGATAAATCCCCCGCCCTTCACACCCCACACCCTTTTATCTTAGCTTATTTAGTTTGGTCAGCTGGCCGGTCGAGGTTAAGTAGAGAGGAATATGTGCATATCTGCCAGTTCTCACATGCTCCCAGTGGCTTCATTAATCTGCCTGGAGCATGGGGAGGGGTGGCCCTTGCCAAAGTTACTCGCACAAAATCTTTTATCTGACCTCTGGCCATCCCCACAGGTTCCATCCCCTTTTTTATATCTTCCCCTCAACAACTGCTTTTGAATTAATAAGGATTATAAGCTGGCTGAATGATGGCCTGCAGCAATGAGAGAGGGCCCTTTGTTCTTATGAAGAGGCTTTGACCGGAGGCTTTTGTGACATGATCTGTAGTCAAGCATATTACTCTGCTTTTAAGGAGCGCCTCAAGTGGATAGTCAGTACTGGCTGTGGAGATAAAATAACCGCTTTTTGCTTCCTTTGTATTTTTCCTTGTGAGTTTGTGTTTGCGTATGTGTCGTCATCATGTGTATATTGCTGCGTATGAGAGCAAACTATTGTGTGTGTGTTTCTGTGTGCATGTGTGTATGCTAATGGGTACCCGTGCACATGGGTGCAACATTCTGTGTCATGTTCATCCGCAAAATTAGAGTGAAATTAATTGTTGGTCTAGTGATGCTGAGCCGACGTGCAGACGGCATCAGCTCGGAGGCAGTCAGCTACCAGTCAGCAGTTTGGTAATTTCAGCAGATGTTGGATGACAGTTGGGGCGACTGCTAGCCCTCTGGACTCAGCCAGTGAGGAGAACGCTCACCCACAGTAGTTCTGTCTCAGTGATGGACAGCATATGGCATGGAAGTGACAATAGACTGGAGCCATGCAGTGTGTTTTTTTTTTTTTGAGGGACTTTGTTTGTTTGTGTGTGTGTGTGTGTGTACATGTGCTTGTGATTGTGTGTGTTTTTTGCGGGGGTGAGGGCATGTTTGCTGGTACATGTACATGCATGTTCATTTTTTGCCTGTTTGTCAAATGCTCTCATCTCATCAGACACATGAGCTTATGCATGTTATGTAGATTTCCCTCCCCTCTCTCTCTCTCTCTGTCTCTCTCTCTCCCTGTCTCGCTCTTCCCTTCCCCATCACAGTACTAGTGTGTCACCAGGTGACTATGCACCTGTGACTACACCAAGCTAACTCCTCGCCATCAACGTCTGAATCGCGCCGGCCTGACAGCCGCTGTAAAAACACAGGCAGATGTTAACTCATGTGACACATCTCGGCAGATGTTAACTCGTGCAGGGGAGGGGTGGGGTGGGGGGGATGGAGAGAATCCCTGCCCACATCAGGCGGAACAGATTGACCAAAATAAATAATGAAGTCTTGCCAAGCCAAATGACAGATGTGAAAGCAGCACATTGGAGGGACTGTTATAGGGGCAACAATGACTCATTGTGTGTCGGTGAGTGCATGCAGGTGAATGAATGGAGCTGTGGCAAGTCAACTGCAGACTGCTACTTCCCTTCCAGCTCCCCGTCCATGCTAATCTAGTGCCCTAGCGCCGCCAGTGTCATAGGCCTGGCAGACCCCTTAGCTTTTCTTTTCATCCCCTTTTCCTTCCTTCTCTTTCCTTTTTTTCAGTCGTGGCTCTTCAGAATCGTATTAAAGAGGACTTGTGTATCAGTCACAGTTGCAACAAAGGTTACATAAACCGTGAGTGCTCAGTTTAGAATGCACTGGATTGGTGCCAGAGAGAGCCCTCTTTGTGACTGTGTGTGTATGTGTGTGTGCGGGTGTGTATGAATGACTGTGTGCCCGTGTGTTTGAGAGCATATATCATTGAGCCAAAAGAAAAGGGTTTTCCCAAAACGCCACTGTTCTCTGCCCTCTAAATGTCTCAGATAATGTGACAGTTTTTCAAGGGAAGTACAACACACAGTCTCTCTCTCTCTCTCTCTCTCTCTCTCTCTCTCTCTCTCTCTCTCTCTCTCTCTCCTTGTGGACAGTGCGATAATTAGCCCAATAGTGGCAAAGATCTAACACCTTCGCTCACATTGCATTTTAATGACGCATCCCACCTCCTTCTCCAGGATGGGGAAAAAAAAGAGAAAACTTGCATCACATTGCCAGGCAGATATTAGCACACAGAGGTAGATCAGAAGCGGAGACCTTCCCCGTTATTTTGAGGTGGGCGTGATGAGGGCCTGTGAAGTCGTAAATCTGTACTTAAATTAAATCCACGCAATTAAAATGCCTTATTAGTCAGAAATAGCACAGTCTTGTCCCCTCCGCTTTCGCCTTCTCCACTGTATAACCCTCCACACACCCCCTCCCATTCCAACCCCCACCCCCATCACTCCCCTCAGTAGCAGCAGCAGCAGCAGCAGCAGCAATCCCAGGCCTCTGTGGGCCTCCTCCTCCTCCTCTCTCTCCCAGGCCTCAGAGTTCGGAGGGAGTGTGTGAGAGGAGATTTTAGGCCTCCGGCTTAATGAGTGGACCCAATGGCTTAACCTGCTTTACACAAAGTGATTGTGTGTGCGAACACACGCACACACACATGCACACACACACACACACACAGAGCAAGCTCAAGAAGTTCCTAAATATCACCCTTTTAAAGGACACAGGGGTGAAGGAGGAAGAAAAAAGAAGAATTTGGGAAAAAAATGAAAGACAAAAAAAGAAAATGCAAGTTTATAGCACGCCTTTTACCTGGAAAACCTAACATTTTTGCGCTTGTGTGTCTGAGAGTGTGTGCATGGGTGTACCGTAGTGTGCGTTGCTCCATATCTGCAATGATGTTTATCACTAGTTTCTCATTTTTTCTCTGTCTGTTTCACACACACATGAACACACACATACACTCACACCAACACACACTCTGTGGCAAGCAGTCAGCATGCGACGGGAACACGTTTGTTGTCAGCACTGGTGCGTTTCTGTGGCGCGGCCTCGCTTTGTCTCCGGCGCTCCTGAGTAGATTACGCTCTCCTGGGTGTCAACTCCAATGCGCCTGCAAGTCACTCAGTTGGACTCACAGCCAGAAAGAGAGCAAAAAGGCTGAAGCTGTAAAATTTAATGCACAGTACCTTTGTTTCCCTCTTCAATACTTTACTTCTGTCTATTCCCCTTTCCTTCCCTCTCTCTCTCTTTCTCTCTCTCTCTCTCTCTCTGTCTTGTTTCCTCGCTTCTTTGTTTTCTCACAACACCCCTTGTTCTCGCTCATTTACAAAAACCCTCTTTAGACGGAGAGAAAAAAAGGGACAAGGATGGGACGGGAAGAGGAAAAGAGTTCCTCCCAAATCATTAGAATGTATCCGTCACGCTCGGGAACCTTTTGAACATCTGCTATCCCCAGGAACCTTTGCTCTCTTCCAGTCCTTCCAGTGCCAGCAGGCTGCTCGCGACAACACTTCTGCCACCCTCCTGGTTCCCTCCCTTTCCCGCCCTCATGTGCACAGACACACACACACACACACTGCATAATATTTTTACTCTCTGGCTCATTAAAGTACTGTGCCAGCAGCTCTGGCGCGTCTCAGCGGAGGGCCTCTCCTAGCCAGGTGTGCTGCGAGGTTCACGCGTGCCAGCCAAGCCCCTGCATCATTGGCACACATTTCAGAGATCGAGACCCCACTTTCCACCCCTCACACACACACACACACACACACACACACACACACACACACTCACACACACACATACACACGCACACACATTCACATACATTCACATACATACATTCAAACATGTGCACACACAGACATATTGACACACACACATACAAACACACACACATACATTCATATGCACTCACACACCCACCTACCCCCCCCCCCCCACACACACACACATACAAACACACACACATACATTCATATGCACTCACACACCCACCCACCCTCCCACACACACACACACACACACACACACACACACACACACACACACACACACATAAAATGTCACCCTAAAGGAAGGAAAGCAATTATAAACAAATACACTGATAACACACCTCTTATGATTTCCCAGTCTTAACAAAATTAGCTCAGTAATGAGAAATCTCAACACACCTTAAGGTACAGATGCTCCCCCGCTGGTTTGATCTTGTCAACATCGTAAGGGCAAGGTAGACGACATGGGAGGAGAATGACGTTAATTGGAGATGCTCTCTGAGTGTAGTGCCTCCTTTGAATTGGCAGTAATCAGTGGGTAGTGATGGGGCATGAAGTCTCGAAATGACACCGGCTTTGCTAAAATGGCTCAGTTCACTCCAGGCGAGAATAATTACACAATGATTTAGGGAAAGTGTGCATTTTATAGCAGCGTTTGACATATTTTGTGTAGGTTGTAAATATCCCTGCTGCTCAAGATGGTGCTTCTCTGCGCAGGTTTTCTCCTTGTGTCAAAAAGCCATGATAACTGCATGAAGGATATAGAGAGAATGATGCACCATGACATATGTGCACTCACAGATACACACATATACACGCACATACAAACACACACACACTGTCTGTCAACACCTACATACAAGAAACTCACTATCTCAATCTTTCCTCTCCTCCTCTCTCTCCTACATACAGAGAGAGAGAGAGAGAGAGAGTATGTCCACCTGTGGACTTGTCAGAATTCTGCATTCTCTTGTCAAAGGATGCTATCTAAGCCTGGCGGCCATATAGGAGCAGAGGCCCTCAGGAGACAGAGTGAGCGTATCTCTCTCCATCCATTTTATTTTCATTATCTTGACAAGCACATTGGGATTGATACAGGCTGACTGGCATGCTGGAATTGACTGGTGTGGATTAGTAGCCTTGGACTGATGAGCCCATCCTGGAAGTTTAGGTGAAGTGAGGAGGAAATGCTCAGTCAATCTCCCTTTCTTCATCAGCTCCTCAGTATCAGCTTCTCAATGTGTGTGTGTGTGTGTGTGTGTGTGTGTGTGTGTGTGTGTGTGTGTTATGTGTATGTGTATGTGTATGTGTATGTGTATGTGTATGTGTATGTGTGTGTGCGTGTGTGTGTTTGTGTGTGCGCACCTGAAGATTTGAATCTAACATCCCACTGATTACCTGTTAAGAGGGATTTCTGCACGAGCCCAGGGGACCTGCTCCAGGGCCAAGGCCAGTCTCTCCGTCATCACTGACTGTACTCCCGCGGCGTCTACCATCACAGGTTGTCATGGCAACACAGCATTATTGCATAGCGATGTGTGAATAATGATGATGATAATGATGATTACCATGGTGATAAGAATTACAATGGTGATAATGATGATGATAATTATCTGGAGTTGACAGCTATTCTCTCCCTTTGTCTCTCTCTCTCTCTCTGTGTGTGTGCTGTCTCTGCCTCTGTCTCTCCCTCTCTCTCTCTGTCTCTGTCTTGTTTTTTTTTAACACCAACCCATCAAAACATATTTCTTCAAATGGTTCAAGGGGGGTCTGACTTCTCTGAATGTTTCTGTCTATTTTCCACCTGCCACATAGGCCACATATCACGCTTAATCAAATTACCTCCGCGCTTGGCGACACGGCAGAGGAATAATCGGAGATGAAGGTCCGACTCAAACAGTGATATTCTCCGCGGCCATGCCGATGATGAAAGCCAGCCCCTTTCATTCGCCCTGTTCCCTTCCTCGGTTTCTCTGTGGGCAGGAACTCATTCAGTTCGCCGCCCCTGGTCACAGCCACACTTTTATGTTAAAAAACGTGAAAGAAAAAAAAAAACGTGAAAATAATATTAAAAAACGAGAATCTCCTTCGGTAAAGCTGCAAGGAGGCTCAGCTACTGCCTGGCATTGCCTTGAGCTCAGATATTTTATCGCCACACATCCCGGCCTCCTTACCTTCTGCCAGGCAGATTAGTGCTTTTATCAATAAGCAGCTTAGCGCCAAAGCGTCCCTCAATAATGTGCCACGGTATTTTTTCTCTCCTGCTGCTTTAACTCCCGGGTGCCTCTGGGTCTCTCATTCTCTCTACTTCTCTCTGCTTCTCTCTTTCCTCTCGTTCGTGTCTCTTTCCTTCCGTTATGTATCTTGTGTGTGCTTCCCCACCCCACCCCACCCCACCCTCTCACCCCCCCACACCAGCTGACCGTCCGACCTCCGACCGTCTTCAAAAAAAAAAAAACCCTTCCCAGTCAATCTCGTTCCCTTGGTCTCTCCTCACCTTCATCATTTTCCTTCCTCTCCATCTCAGTTCCTTCCGTCGTTGCTCACTCGCACTCCCTCGCTTTTTCCTCCCTTCTCTCTTGGCCGCCTCTTCTCACTGACAGGCCTGGTCGGGGTCTTTTTTTGTATCTCGCCAAGCGACTGCTTCGAGATGCAGAGGATAGAAGATAGAGGCCTCTTTCTCCCAGCCTAATGAGAGGTCAGCTTTACGTGACGCGTCTGTGCTATCACGGTTCTGGAATCTTAACTGCCACGCGCTCTGTGGGCAGCATTCATAAGAGCCAGGAGCGTTGTTATGGCAAGGGATCTACTGAGACACCAATGAGTGTCACTATTTTTATGTTTTTGCTATTGAGGGAAAATAAGTCAGGAATATTCTAGAAATAAGCACATAATCCCCATTAGACGACCAGGCGGCTTGCCACTGATATATTTCAATTTCTCAAACATGGCTCCCAAATAGTCCGAGACAGTGGTAATTTGATTTAGAGTGTCAGTCAAAAAAAAGGGGGAAAAACATAAATGTTCCAATTACAGTTTCATTAATTTAAATCTCTCTCAGTATCTCTCTCTCTCTCTCTCTCTCACACACAGACACACACACACACACACACACACACACACAGACACACACGCACATGCACGCACACACACACGCACACACACACACACACACACACACACACACACACACACACACACACATACTCTGTGCAAGCAAAACTGCAGTGCTCAGACTCTGATAAACTGCTCCACTGGAGGATGCACTTGTGGAGGAGCTCCACTAAAACCCCTTGGGTGTGTTTTAGGGTGAGCAGGGGCTGGGGGTGGGGTGGTGTTGGGGTGTGGGGGTGTGGGGGTGGGGTGGGTACTGGGCTAGTATAGTAGCATCATCTTTCCTCTGCATCAGGAGTGTGTGATAGAGAGACAGAGAGAGGAGAGAGAGAGAGAGAAGGAGGGGAGGAAGAGACTGATTCCTCACTGCAGGCTGGTGTCTCTCTCCAGCGCCTTGCGTGAGGAGGAGGAGAGGAGAGTGAGGCCCTGCGAGCAGCAGCCTCTGCAGACACATCACACCCATTAGAAGAGCAGCGAGGGCCCTGGTGTGATCCATTAGATGCCATTAGGAAGGTATACCGTCGCCCCGACCCACACCTTTGAGGTCGGCCATGCAGACGGGTGCACGGTTACATCTCTAATCACATCTGCTTGAGCAATCATGAGGTGCTGAGAGCCACTCAAAATAAATCATGACAAAAAAAAGCAGAAATGACATGCCTGGTTTTTAGATTGCACCTTAGCAAAGCTAGCTGCAGGGCAATTGCACGGCTAATCGACCCATCCGGAAACATATTCTATATTTCATCAGCAGTGAGCCATCAGGAGGGTTAAAACAATCCCGTGAACATTAGGAAGAACCAGGAGACCAGATGACAGGACATGTGACAGCTTGAATGTGGAAAGTTGCATCAAGCCATCCTGGAAGCATAAGTTGGCATGTCTCGTTGCTGTCGTCGATGCGTCAGGTTTTAGTGTCTGACTTATTAGGCAGCACATTTTCACTCGTCTGTGTGTGTGTGCCTGTGTGTGTGTGTTTGTGTCTCTCTCTGTCTGTGTCTGTGTGTGTACACAGGCTTGTCAGCCCTGGAAGAAGAAATACCCTTAGTAACAACCAGGCGACCAATAAATAATTAATCAGACTTCGCACAAAGACTTCTTTCACATCCTAGTGCAGCCAAGAAGGGGGCTTTAGTTTCGAAGGCTTTGGTCTGTGCTGTCACTGCCTCAGCTGACTTGAAAAGGGCCGCACTCAGTGCAGGCTCCACCGACGAGCCCCCCCCTACTCCCCTAGAAAATCACAGCCTTAACAGTCACACGAGGAAGACTCCTTTTTTCGGACAGGGGTTGTGGGTGAGGAGGGATTGGGTCAAAAGAATGGTCCGAAACTCTAATTGCATCTGAGAAGTTTGACCCACATCTTAACTGCAATAGCCACCAATTCATGGGGAAAGATTTGTGCGTGTGTGTGTGTGTCTGTGTGTGTGTGTCTGCATGTCTGTTCTTTTTTTTGGAGCCAAAAGATTCCCAACTACCCGACTTGGCTGGAGCATTTATTTCCATGGACAGCTCTTGGGATAATAATCCACTTATTCCGAAGCCCCCCAAAAAAGAAAACAAAAAGTGAGAAAACTATCTTTTAAAAGCCCTCAACTGAAGCACTATATTGCATAATTCCTTTTCCCAGTCCTGCTTGTGTTGGTTGACAGGAGAAATGATCATTATTTCTCACTGACTGCTCGGCCTACTGGGGGACGAAAGATATTAGAATATTCCATGAATATTGAACCCTTCTAGCTCTTGGGTTACTGTGAAAGATGTTCTGCGCTGTTTCATGTTGGCAGTAAAAAAGAGTTCGGCTTAATTGCGTAAGTCCATGAAAATGGGTAGAGGGGAGTGGAGAAGAGAGGGAGCCCTGACAGGGTGAATTGTTCTGATGTGTCGGCGCGTATTACAATCATAGGCAAGGGTGCTAAGCCAAATGTATTCGAGGATAGATGAAAAGAATTCCCCTGAATGGGCCTAGACAATACATGGGCCTTTCACCCTTCTATGGCATGGGAGATATTGCTTCTTAATTGTGCAGAAATTCTCCATGGCCTAATCCTCACTGGAATTACATCCCCTTAACATGTAACTAGATATTGGTTTGTGTAGGGTGCTCGTATGGCAATCTGTATGGATGACATTTGCTCCAGCATTGATCCTGGGGAGAAGGGAGGAGGAGAATAAATGTCTCTGGTGTCTGCTGGCAATGTCCAGTGAAATTTTATCCAAATCCAATATTTACAGTCGCAGTGGAATCCCTTATCAGAGGAAAGATTAAAAAAAAAAGAAAGAAAGAAGAAAGAAAGAAAAAGGGAGCGAACGATGGTAGTGGGGGAAAAAAAACAACATGAGAAATGTGGAATGAAAGAGCAGGACCTTTGCATTGCCGACCCCTTTCATCTCTTGCTGTGGAGGCGCCAGGGTGGGTTGGTGGTTTGATGACTGAGCGAGTGAACGGCAGCGCGTTTGGACATGATTATTTCCATGGCCGCTCTGGTGCGCTTATCTCTGTATTTAAGGCATGTTCAAACAGCAAAAAGGGCAGAGAGGAGAGGACGTGAGTGCACTGGACAGAGCAGCCGTGATAATTATCTGTCCGAAAAGCACTTGTCTGGATGATGAAATCCAATTAAAGCGCTTTAAAACAAGCAAGAAAATTGGATAAATAGTGCACGAGGTGATGAGCAGATAGGGCTCTTTAAATGAACTGGAGGGTGGAGGGGTGGAGGGGTGCGAGAGATGGTAGGTGGGAGAAGTGCTAATTTGCTCTTCTGTCTCCTTGTTGGGGCCACTGATAGGCATGTTTGCCTCGAAATTTCCTCGTCTTTGCCCTGCCAGTTAAGAGCGCTGCTCTCTTATTCAGTGTTAAGAACACTACCGCAAGATGACTGTTAGCACGACTGGAGTGTGGATAATTCAACAAGCCATCGGTCTTATTCCCCGGAAGGAAAATGCGCTGACACCCTGGAATAGATACCTGTACAACTGTCTGTGGCTTTCGACAGAGATGTGATAACTGATGAGATGTATTATAACCTTATTTTGGATCTTCATAGCAAGATCCTCAGTCAGAACCAAGGCTTTCCTAGGTGTTCAGACCAAGCTAAATGAAACAAGTAGCTATAGAAGCAGAAAAGTAATAACTGAAGAACAATTGATAATTATTCGTGTTTGACAGTGGAGAGCTCCTCATTTCAAGGTCACCAATCTGCATGCGTCTTGTGGTGTTGTTGCATTTCCCCCTAGCAGATGCCCTTGTTTAGGGTGGCTGACAGTGCTTACTGATTTCATCTCATTATTCATTATTCAGTTGGGCACACACCGAGGAATTCAGGTTAATTATCTTCCCAAAGGGGAGCTGACGCACCGCTGTCCCCAGGCCTGGCCTGCACGGACCCAGGGCCCCCTCAGGTCACCTGTCTCCCTCCCACAAAGCCTACACACCAGGGCAGTCAGTGAACTGTTAGAGAGGGGGGGGGGGGGGTGGTGGCAAGATGGGGAGAGGAGAGGGAGAGAAGCGAGAGAAGGGTTGAAAGAGTGAGTAAGAGAGATGGAGAGAGAGAGGAAAGAGAGGAGGGGGTAGCAGTGGAGAGTTTGAAAGGATGATGGGAACGAGAGAGAGAGAGAGGAAAATATTGAGTGAGCCAGACAAGACGAGTGAAGAGAGGCGAAGGAGAGAGAGAGACAGAGGAGGGGCAGTGAAGGAGTGAGAATGAAGGAAGGGTTTGGGGGGGGTAATAGGGATGGGATGTTCGGGGCGGGGGTGGGATGGATGGGAAGAGAGAGAGAGAGAAAGATGGAGAGAGCAAGTGAGAGTGCTTTTAGCGGCGAAGCGGCTAAGGCTCTCTGCCATTCATTAAGCTTGTGCTGGTTGTGGTGAAGCTGGAGCCAATAAATGAGTTTGTCCAATTCTGCCAGCGATGCATTCAGGACTGCTACATCAGCGTCCACTCCGGCAACAAGAGCCACATCCTGATGCCTTAGTGGGGGAGGGGAGAGGGAGAGAGAGAGAGAGAGTGTGTGTTTGTGTTGGAGGTTGGAGGAGATGGGTCACAGGCCAACAACTGACTCCTGTTTTTGGCAGCATTGTGTTCTTAATCCACAGCCAATACAGATATGATGGAGCATTCCTGCATATACATGGGACCTTTTTTAATACCACAAAAAATTGGATTATTAGGTAATTGGATTTGTGTGTGTGTGTGTGTGTGTGTGTGTCTGTCCTCATTCCAGACCATAACGAATGCTACAGTAATTCTGTCGAAGACAGCAAAGTGCACCTAAAGCTTTTAAATGGGCATATGCCACCAGACCAGCCAGCTTCATTCAGATGCATGTCCTAACATCCCGCCTATCCTTGACATCAGTGATCCTTGTCACCAGCACAACGTTGAATGACTTTCACTTACATGGATCCTTGTATTTGCATAGCATGACTAGCAGACGCGCCTCGCTCTATTATTAGATAGCATTTCAGTAAGTGGTAATATATGATAATCCCCAACCTCCCTCGGAGATCATGCATTAAAACAGAGCTAATGGTGTGTGTTTTGTGTCTTGTGTGTGTGCTGGAGCGACTGTTGCCATGCAGGGAGGCATGGGGAGCATTTCCTGCCACTCTCCCACTCCCGAGCTAAGTGGGGGTGAGGGGTGTGTTTGGGGGGAGGGGGGGGGGGGGATGGTTTGTGTGTGTTTGTGTGTGTGGAGTGGGGATGTGGGGTGGGGGGGTCGAGGGTGCAGGATGCTGTCGTCGCTGTTATGAAGAAGAGGCAAAGCAATCTGACAGAGACAAATGGACCATTCCTCCTCTCCTTCTTTCTCCCTCTCCATCACTCTCTTTCTCTCCCTCCTTTCGGCACCCTCCAACAGTCACTCCATCCTCTCAGCCCCACTTCTCTTTCTCTTCTCCTCTGATTTAGCCCCCCCCCCCCCCACACACAGACACACACATACACACACACACGGGCAGCCATTTCCCTCACTGTATTTCATAAAGGTCATGCTTTAGGGAGGGTCTCGATCCTCAGCAGCTGTCGGCAGAAAAAACGAATTCAGAGAATTAAAGGAAGTTTCTTCCCTCCCCTGTTCTTTTTACACACACACACACACTCACTCACACACACACACACACACACACACACTCACACATACACACCACCGTTACCCCAAACATAAGAGCACCTTAGAGAGACAAAGCTCCAGCTCACTGCCTCAGGAGATCTTCCAAGTTTTATTATTGTTCGATAACATGGTCACAGTCTAATGCCATTAAATGCAAGGGGGTTGAAGGAGGGGGTGGGGGATAGTGAGGAGGCTGGGAAAAGCTTTTGGCCACAGCAGGTGAAGGAAGTGCAGAAAAGAGAAAGGGGGGAGGGGGGAGGGGGAGATGAAGGTATGTGCCCTCCACTGATTAGTGGTGGGATTTAATGATTATCCTGTTCCTGTAATGGACTTTCTTTGCTTGACTGTTGAAATGAGATGCCAGGCAGAGAAGACAATTAATTGCTTGGCTTCCTCCGCTCTTGTTTTTTCTCCTCTCTCTCTCTCTCTCTCTCTCTCTCTCTGGCTCACTTTGTTCTTCTCTCTCTCACTCACTCCTTCTCTATCTCTCTCTCTCTTTCTCTTTCTCTTCATATCTCACCCTATTCTCTATAACCATGCTCTCTATCTCATCCCCATTCTCTCTATCCCCTCTTACCATCTCTCCCCCTCTCTCTCTCTCTTTCTTTCTTTCCTGCTCCTTTACCCCTCCTACTCAGAGCTGTGCTGGGCAGAGGAATGATAAGAGAGGGAGAGAGAAAGAAAGAGGTGGAGAGGAGAGGCGGGGGGTTAGAGTGGGAGAGAAAAGCGGGGCCACCCTGTGACAGACAGAGCAGCTATCTCCATGGCACTCTTTTGGCCTCCAAACTAAAACTGCAGATACCCACTTCACTGAAAAAAAAAAATAAAATAAAAGACTCCAGACAACCCCACTTCACTCCCGGACAATAAACCTGCAAGGACAAGTCAATGCAGACAAGACAGACTGAAACTGTGGCAGCCTCGGTCGCACCATGAGAACCACGCGCCACTGCTCAAAGTCCTCTAACAGTCTAAATCAAATATGACCCAGTGCGGTGTAGAGTGTCTCGTAAAGTGAAAAGTTATTCAAACGCACATTATGTGCCCGTCAAGGATGCGAGGGCAGACCAGGGTAAATCTATTTATCTACGTCTGCATAAGCTCTAATCGTTAATATCGCAATGCAATAAGGCGTGAAATCACTGAATGCTTGGGAATGTGTGTTGGTGAGTATCATGATAATCATTTCACAGAAAGCCCCCAATGGATCTCTAAGCCGCTGAGCCAAAAATAACGCTTCTTCTGACAATAATATTAATGAAATGATGATAACAGCACATTTAATTTGTATTGCTGTTGCTCGAGAATCAAAGTGGGCCCCTGTCTGTATCGATTTGTTGCATTTATTTATTCACTTCCCTGATTTGTAATTGAGCATGGCATTTTTCTGGAGAGGAAATCTTTTCATGGACTTATTTATAGAAAATACCAGTTTAGAAATTCAAGTTTTGTTTTGCGTTTTTTCCCCCCACCTCACTATCCCTAATGGATTAATGTCAGTGTAAACAAAGCATTCCCGACTCTCCAGTTCTGAACCGTGGGGCTGTGGGTTTTGTGCTTTCAACACACACACACACACACCCACACACACACACACAGAAACACAGAAACACACAAAACCACACAGATACACACACACACACTCACACACACACACACAAAGAAAGATTTTCCGAAACCACAGGAACCCGCCCAGGGACGGATTGTGTCTGATTAGGAGCCATATGAAATGTCAACTGGGATTTGACGAGTATTACGTATGTGAAGCAGGCAATTCCCGTCAGAGATTTTTTCTGAGCTGAGGCATATTGTCTGCTATTGTTCACTCGGCAGAGAGAGAGGCACCCTCCTGGTTGACCCATGTCATTGTACGGTAAAGCTAATTATTAGCCATGGAACTGATGGTGGATCTTTTTCTCCATGTTTGTCTGCCAGCCAACTCCTCACCCAAACCCCCCCCCCCTCCCACACACACACACACATCACCACCACCCTCACCCTTTAATTCCTGTCAGACAAGACTGAGATTCTGTGAGACATTGACAGAACATGTCTTCCTGACTCCCCGCGTCCACAGTAAAACTCTGTCATGTTTTCTGGCATTTCAATTTCAATGGCTGCCCAGCTGGAGTCTGTGTTGTGTGCTTCTAAAACACTGCTGAGCATGAGACCTTTGCAGATGCATTGTTTGCTCCTCTTTGTAGCTGCAGGAGTAGAACTTCAACACAAGTTCTGTATTTTTCCAAAACCGTTCAGATGCCATAATGGAGAAGAATGTTGGCTAATCAAGAGGCTCTTTTAGGAGGAATTGTGTTAGTTTTGTGAATATCATAAAAACTCTGTCTGTCTGTGGCTTTGTTAATGTCCTTGAGGCTTAACATTCTGAAGAGGTTAAACATTCCAAAGTCAAAAAAGTAACTTTTCAATGCTTGGGTTTCTATGTAGGTTAAGTGTTTGGCCAAGGCTGTCTATTTTTTCCTCTCGGAAAGTGAACATAGCTTCAATTCCAAAAGCGAGCTCATCTGACAAAATGAGATGTTATTAGAAGTCAATCAGCATGGACTCATTCATCTAAGAATGGAAAAAAAAATAGATTTGTACTGGCCTTGAAAGGCATTAAGCAACACAGACAAAAACTACCATTATCTTAGAGTGAGCTTTGGGACCTCATAAATACCATTGTTCTACAACATTCTATAAACATCTATTTCCTATTTCCTTAATTTCCTTGGTGTTTGAATCTGAATAAATGTGTATTGGCTTTGTAGGATATGCCCCACTCTGTTCTGCCATTCTGCCATCACCATAGCAGCACAGCTGGGGGGCAAAGCATCTGCCGCGAGGCCACAAGCCACATTCCGCCATCGCCATGGCACTGCAGCTGGGGTTCCAATCAATCTGCACTGCCACTTTTCCTGCATTCCGCCATTGCCATGGCAGCACAGCTGGAGTTCACATGGATACGCCGCCCTTTGTCCCGTTATGTCCCACTATCGCCATAGCAGCAGCACAGCTGGGTCTCCCAAATTGTCTGCCCTGGTCTGCCCTAAAACTCTCCACCCACCCCCAACCTCAACACCATCACCACCGCCCCAGTGGCACAGCTGGAGGAAGGGGGCATCGGCCCAGACCCACTACTGTTACATGATATACTAGTTCTAGAAGGCTATCGTGATACCCTGCTATTAAAAATGTAACGATTCCCCATGTAATTAGCGCACTTTAAAAAAATGATAGTGTTTTGAAAAGAGCCGTCCAGCACCTTGCAGCTGTGCAAAAATTAGTGAGGAAAGCTCATGGACACCAGCCAGTGAGAAATGTTTAAAACCATGACAGGCAACATGTCAAACGTGGCCAATTACCTCAGAAAAAACATGCCAATCTGCATGAAGACTTCAGATGACAAAAAGTTACAAATTAGTATGAGGAAATGAGGGTAATATATTTCGTTATGCTTTTTCAACACTAGACTTTATTAAGGCAGTTGAAAGCAATAAATCTCATTTGGTTTTTATCATCAACTCATGAATGTGGACAACATAGGCACACCAAACATGCATACTGGTAAAGTTACAGTCACCTTAACTTTAAAGCTGTCAGGCATTTAAAAGAATGTAGATCAACACCAGTTGTAAATACTCTGTTTACATGTTTACATGTTTACATTCAATTCAGCACTGGTAATGGTAATCTTTGCTTCGTATGTTTTTGTCCAGTAATTTAAATTTCTTCATATCAAACTCTTCTGGCATTGAGACAGATATTGACATGTAGAAGCATACTACCAATGGCTTTGTATAGATTATTTACGCTAGACCAACTGCCATAGCTGTGTGATATGAGGAGATCAACATTCTACGGTGTGTATGTTTGTACCGTAGTAAAATTAGCAATGTGGTCATTGCTTAAAATAGAGGACAAGTGCAGGCAGGCAAGTGAAATTAGCTAGTTTGTACAATTCTACAACTTGCTTTAAGAAAAACTTTATTCTTTTTTTTTGCTGCGTTATCATAAGGTATTATATTGATCCACACCCTTCACTCCTTGGTGCAAAAAAGCCCTCTTGACTCTGCCAAGCTAACACTGCAGGAGCTGAGAGAGCAAGCGAGTCTTGGAGCGATTGCCCCCATTCTCTGCAGCAATTCTGTGCTGCGGCTCTGTAAACTTCAAACAGCCGCAAAGCACAATGCACAGACAAACACTGCAGTTGAAAAAGTTGATCTTTTTTTTTTTTTTTTCCTGTAAGCACTTCAAAGCGTCACTCCAGAGAGGAGTCATGATTGTATTTTTAGGGAAGGAAAGTCGCATGGGTGTCGGAACCATCAGTTATCATGCTTGTGTGTTTGGAACGGGTCTGTTAAGACAGGCCTGTTTGGGTTCTGCATGACCAGGGACAGTATTGGTTTCAGAAAAGTTTGCATTTTGATTAGTCTCATCTTGACATGTGGTTGGAGAGCTATTTGAACAGCTTTTGGAAACAGATGGCAAAGTTAAATGTGTGCAGTCAATTACCAATTCTTTTTATGTTTAAGGCTACATCAAGACATCAAACAGCAATGATATGTTTCCTCTGCACACAATTAACCCTGCTTAAATAGTCTGCACTTTTGTGTTTGAAAATGACATGAAACTATTTGATTGTGAATTTGATATTGTCTTTTGTTAAGGCTGTATCTGTGGCAACATTGCAAGTTTGGAATGAATTAACTATTCCATGCGATTCACAAAGCTGTTGTTTTTGATAATAGTCCACTTCTCATTTTGATGGACCGGTATCTTTGATCGTGGTTCCATTTGGTCGTTGCAAGCTGGCTTCAGATTCAGCTGATTGAACTTATGCTTGTGATCTCAGTTCTGTGGGCATTTTAAAAGCCAAAAAGTCCTGGTGCTTCTTCCAAAGTCGATGTTATTAGCAACCCCTCGCTTCTCTGTTTGCGTTTGTCTCTCTTTCTCTCTCTCTCTCTCTCACACACACACACACACCCACAAACACAAACACCCAATTTCCATGGAGTCATGTTACTACACACTGCGCATTTATGATCAGGGCTGCAGGCTTGTTTAAACCCCCCAACCCCCCACCCCCCAAACCCCCAACCCCTCCTCATTGGCCCGCTGTTTCTGCCCGCATCCCTGCTGTCAGCCATGCTCACTGACTCAGAAACAATTACCTATGGGGGACCTTGATGACTTGAAAATAATTCAATTAATTCCCCTTGATTTCACTTGTAATAATGCTTGGCACTCTGCATGCTCACTCCGTCTTCGTCGTGCGAGAACGTCATGGCATGGAATGCCAAGGAGGACCCACTTTGCTGACATATATAAAGGAGATGGGCCCAACTGTAGGCTAAGAGGGAGAAGTTATAAAAGCTCACTAAATCACTAAAGAGAAAATGGTCCAAGGGGTTGGCAGCGCAGAGGAGTTAAATGAATGGATTGTTGAGAAACAGAGAGGTAAAGACAGAGAGAGAGAAAGGGAGATAGAGAGAGAGAGAGTGGGAGTTGAGGGTGGGGGGCAAAAGAAAGACATAGGAAAGTTGCTGGGGAAAAAAGAGTGAGAAAAGAAATAGTGGGCTGAAGAGATGGAGAGTGATGGTGAGGGGGCACTCCCATTGCAGGTGAGGACGCAAAGCGAGGGGATAGGTCAGCAAGCAGGAGGGGAGAGGTTAGAGAAAAGGCAGCCGGGGCTGGCTGAGCAGAGATGAAGGGGTGCCTGCAGGGCCACTGAAACAGTGCAGGTTGCTAGGAGACAGGGGAAATGGGAAGAGAGGTGCCGGGAGGGAGAGAAAGAGAGAGAGATGGAGAGAGAGAAAGCCAGCATGAAGAGGTCTGGCTCTTTACCTTTGACTACTCCTTGTTTCAGCTTCTGAAAAGCCATCACACTAAATGAACATCAGTCATGGAGGCAAGGAAGAAAGAGAGAGAAAGAGAGAAAGAGAGAGAGGTATGGACATCATGTGTCTGCCATGCAACCTGGGTCTGTTTATGCTTTTATTTCAAACAGACACACACACACACACACACACGCACACACACACACTCACTCACAAAAAATTGAGCTTGACACCAAGGAACACACGTGGTGCAGTGTCAAAAGGAGAAAGTCATTACACACAAGCCGACCAGCCCCCCTACGTATGCATAATTTAGAGGGAAGATGTATCAGTAATTGGCAGGGTTTAAACATCTTGAGCTGAGGTAATTGAACAGTCTCCTCACTAATGGAAGCGTGTCGGACATGAGCTTCCACCCAGCAGACAGTGAGTGACAGGAACACTTACCGCCAAGAGGAGAGAGGGAAGAGAGCGAGAGATAAACGAAAGGGATGGGAAGAGAGAGAGAGATAATGGCGCAAAGGAGTGTGGAAAGAGGCGGGGAGAAAGAGAAGTGTAGGAGAGATAGACATGAAGGTGGACAGGGGATGTGTGTAAGAGAGAGAGAGAAAGAGAGAGAGAATAAGTTACAGAAGCATGGATGGGAAAGGGAATGATGATGGGGGGGAAAGCTCAAATGAAACACAAACCAGTCTTCTCTTTTTGAGGGGTGGGGTGGGGGGGCGTGAGAGGTGCTCAGATGAAGATGTCATGATGAGAGGCAGTCTTGGAAGTTTTTTTTGGACTCATGGCTGTTGGGAGAGTGTGCTGGACTGGGTCGCTTTAGCGGCAGCACTCCACCTGATTGTCACTCGCTTTTAAAGCCTCTCGGAGACGACAGAAGGGACTCGGAGCACTCTCCAGTTACTCACCAATTTCAGAGCTTGGCTGTGAGAAGAAGAGGGGAAACGAGAGCCAGAGAAAGGGAGAGAGAGAGAGAAGAGAGGGAGAGATTGGTTTGTTTTGTCTAGTTTTCAACATCTGGAATATTGCCGCAGTACGTAAAAAAAAGATCATATTCATCTCGGAAGCTATTAAGCCCAGCAATTCGGCACGCTACACTGCCTTGACTGTCAGCTCTATGGGCAATCGCGATTCGATGGAAGTAGTTTGGACAGAGGGGACACAACCCACTCTGCCGAAAACCACATGACTGCACTAGAGACAGAGATAGAGAGAGAGAGAGAGAGAGAGAGAGAGAGAGAGAGCTGAGAGGGGAAATAACAGAAAGATTAAACCAGGGAACAGAAAGAGAGAAAGAGTGAGGGAAACAGAGTCTGAGGGGATAGAAAAGAGAGGAGGAGTGTACAAGCTGAGAGGGGGTGAAAGAGAGAGAAGGGGTGGAGAGAAAAAAGAAAGAGAGAGAGAGAAGAACCTAGTAAACAAAAGAAGTGCAGCGTTGCGGTGGGAGTGATTGCCAAAGCCGCCCAGAGACTGCTAACATTGCGGGGCCTGTTATGCAGGCAGAGGCGGTCCACTCCATTCATGAATCACACTGGCTCAGAGGTGCAGTGGAGAGAACAGCACCGGCGCTCATAAATAAGGCAGGAAGGCGCTAGCGTCTGCCACCGAGCCACAAGGCATCGCTCCGTCTCCGTTATGTAACGCCGCAATGCAAGCCCCTGCAAACCCACCGCAGAGACCACTACCTCAAGCAAGGGACCACACACGCGCACACAGGCACACACACACACATGCATGCATACACATAATGACCGGATAGTTATACTCCAAACACCTCCTCACAACACTGACTCTAAACACCCCTCACTAGCAGCAGAAACCAATCCCCACCACGCAGAAGGTATATAATGAGATGTTTTTTTTTACACATCAACAGAATTAGTCATGCGCTGTTTTTGAGGTGCAAAAGGAAAAAAAAAGAGAATGTATATCTTACACATTTATGGCATCGATTCAACACCTCCAATCCCCAATTCTTTATTTATATAAACACTTTTTTTGTTTGTTTGTTTATCTCAAACTCCCTGGAGATGGTCACCTCAGGATCCTAGCATCGATTGGAGCTGTTTGGGGATGGCTATCTGGGTGCCATAAGAGTGTTTTATCTCTATTGGATCTCAGCACTGTCTCTCTCTCTCTTTGCTCCCTCGCTCTCTTCCTCTTGCTCTCTCTCCCTCTTCTTCTCGCTCCCTCACTTCGTCTTTTTCACTGTTTCTCTCTCATGGGGACCCTCTAGACTCTCACATCAAAATGCCACGAAAATGCCAGCAGGGAAATGGCCGGCATTATTCACAGCCCCTCTTCTCTCATCTCCTCTCCTCTCTCTCTCTCTCTCTCTCTCTCTCTCTCTTTTCCTCTCTCTTTGCGCGTGAGTCGTTGCTGCTGAGAAACACTGGCAGCCTTCCTCGAGAGCTCCTTCATTATCTTACCTGAAAATGCCAGCGCTGGCCCATCCCCATTTTTGCCAGACACTGCAAAAAGTAATGCCTATGTTTCAGGGGAAAAAAGAAGGAAAAGAGTCAGAGAAAAGAAGAAGAAGAAAAAAGCAGGAAGAAAGACAAATCTAGCTTTACATCTTGCCTTTTCTCATTTCTATCATTCTTTCTCCCTCTCTCTCTTTCCTCTCACAGTTTGTCTCTCTCTCCCTTTCTCAAGAATGTCATCTAGACAATGAGGCTGACTGGGACTTGATTTTAATACAGAGGGAAAACAGCACGCTTCATATTTGATGAACCGGATCAAAGCGCAGCCATCGCGGGCTGCCACGGGAGGTGTCTCTTCCCTTTCATTTTATTTCAATACATTATTTATTTTTATCTTGACAAGTTAATGTGGGTTCCGGGGGTGGTGGAAGGGCTCTTTGATATGAACTCTGGCAAAGCGCAAGGAGGCCGATGCGTCTTCCTCATATGTGTGTCTTATGTGTTTATGGCGAAGTACCTCTCTGGAGAGGCTGGATGTCACTGGCATATTGATAAAAGGAAGCTCTGGAAATGTCAGTGTCGGTTTCACAGGTAAGCTCGGATGCCGTCCAAAAAACAAAACCAGAAGGAGAGCGAGAAATAAAAGAGAAGCGAGAGATGTCTGTGACAGTTTAGTAGGACTGGTGGAAATTGAGATGAAACAACCTCCCTAGCCTTTTCATTAGGAAAGAGAGGGAGAGAGAGAAGAGAGAGAGAGAGAGAGATTTGCCATTGCTTTCAGTGGATGAGATAGGTGGCGTCAGAGAGGTAAACACCACAGTGAAGATCCATAGTCGTGATTTATTTTAGCAACAGTGATACACACGCTTGCATAAACAAAAGCATGCATCAACACACACACACAGCACACAGACACACATACACACACACATGCACACACACACATCCATGCACAAGTATGCAAACATAGAAACATAGACGCAGGCATCAGCTTGCTCTCGTACGTACAGACAGCCCTTCTACACACACACACACACACATACACACACAGATAAGGATATAGGCTACACTGCGCACAATCATGCACATTGAAAACAGAAAACACCTTGAGTCAGCTGAGTGAATCTGAAATAGGCCCACAGAGATTCACCGGCTTCTCATAACTGTCCCCATAAAGATACATTGGCAGGAGCAAATGACTGGCATGATTTATGAAGAATCCAGGCAACCGTAGTTCAACTAAATTGGTCACCGTTGTTCGCCGATACCCCACCCCTCCAGAACCCCCCCCACCCACTTTCCTCTAAAAAAACAGCAAGAAATGGGGGAGAAAAAGTCCATGTCTCTGTTATTAAGAGTGAGTGCTTCACACATGCTAAGCAAGCTCCATTAGTCGACAGTTAGAACAGGCGGTTAGTGGGTGGGTTCACACAGAGAAGACATCTGCACATCGCCAAGGTGTCGCCTGGTGCACTGAGCGGCACGGTCGAAGACGATGATCACTGTTTGGCTTTCCTTGGCGGTTGCCACGCCGTTGCATTGTACTCGCATGCAGCCATCCGTCCCAGCCGAGCCTGGATTTCATCAGCCGTTCCTCTACCACCCAAATGGTATTAGACCCAGCGGACTGAAACCACCCTTTCCCTAGCCCTTCCCGTCAAGCAGATAATGCGAAGGCCAATGAGCAGTAATTCTCCAAGGATGCCTTTCAAACTGAAGAAGTACATCCGATTAGCACCATTTCTTCTGGGCTGAAATAGTGGTACTCTAAGCTAATGAAATGTCCTTAACGTCTTTAAAAAGAAGACAAAAAAAACATAACAACTTGGCCATTGCATCTCTATCCTTACCGCCAAACAGTCTATTTCACGGATAACCTGCTCACTCAGGAAATGATCAGGTAATTGAAGATAACGGCACTTCAGACCGCAGATACCACCGTGTCAGTGCTAATGTCAAGTTGGCATAATAATTGGGTCTCAGGTTGTCAAGGTGCATTTGGAACGTCATAGATTCTGAATATTCTTTTCTAATGCATATTGGAACGGCACAGACAGATGGAGGACCAAGGTGAATAGCTCTTTTATTCAAGCATTTGATGTGGAAAATAGTTAATAGACGCTGATGATTCGCGGAAGGCACGAGCCGTGGCTGGAATATGTTGCCTGTGTGCTTTGGCGGCATCAAAGCGAGTGCTCCCAGTCATGCTTTCTCCCCTCTTTTTCCTCCCTAATTCGATTTATGCGACAGTGGTACTGGCCACAAAGGCCTTATAAAATCTATTAATGCGCATCAGTAGCATAATTACACTTTTGTGGTATGAATGAGGACAGAGGCCACTTAGACCTGTGCTGCAGAGGCTAACAGAAAGGCTGCTTTAATTACTTGGCATTTTATTCATCTGATGAGCTAATTAATGTCCACATTTTAGGAATGACAACAATGGGCCACCTGGCCATTGTATTGATGAGCCTCCTGCTGCATTCAAATCCTGCCCTGTGTCTGCTCCATTTTCACTTTTTTCATGTAATTTATTGAAACTAGAGAGGAGAAAATGTGAATAAATGATTGAGTGTGCTCACTATCTGGTAAATGGGACTAAATTTCTCCCTTTCCCTGGAAAATCACGCATAATTTGATATGTGTGGGTGGAGTGTGTTGGTCGGCACGGGATTAGGAAAGGTGCCTCTTCGTTCTCCGTCAAGTGAGCTGATAATTTAGATCGCCAAATTCAGCACCAGACAAACAATCCGTGTTGACACGTGCAGCGGGGCAGGCCCCTGTGTGCTCTTTGTGCTCATCCATTGACTGCTAGACTGCCAGCCTCTACCTCTGACAGCTTATGGTTAGCATTGTTTTCAAACATGACATTACACAGCCTTACAAAAGCAGAGGTAATATGTAAGCGAATGTGTTCTGGCAGCGCACTCTGTAACCACCCAACTAGACTTCACAGGAAATAAAGGAGCAGGAGAGGCTGGAGGGATGGGGAGGGAGGGAAGGATGGATGGTGGGATTAGAGGGGTGGTGGGGGGGTGGGAAGAAGCTCGGTCTGTCAGAAGCGTGTCTGTCAGCGCTCCTCGAAATCAAGAAACTAATGCTTTTTGATGTATTAACCAAGAGGGTAGGAGGCTGACTGTTTGGACGTGTGTGTGTGGTGAGTTGGTAGGAGGGTGAGTGTAGGGTGGTTGTGTATGTGTGTCTGCCTGAATCAGTGTGTGTGAACGCAAAAATAGAGAGACAGCGCATAGAATGTGGAATGTGTCTGTGTTTGTGTGTGTCTGTGTGGATTTGTGTGCTTTTGTATGTATATATTGCATATGTTTGTGTATGTGTGTGTGTGTGTGTGTGTGTGTGTGTGTGTGTATCCTTGTCTGAGTGTGTGAGATTGTGCCAGTGTATGTGTGTATAATAATCAGATGCAAGGGGAGCCAAGCTGTCTGATGTATT
Source organism: Tenualosa ilisha (assembly GCA_015244755.2). Taxonomy (NCBI): domain Eukaryota; kingdom Metazoa; phylum Chordata; class Actinopteri; order Clupeiformes; family Clupeidae; genus Tenualosa; species Tenualosa ilisha. The sequence goes on along the minus strand of PYXC01000992.1, from coordinate 768,590 downwards.
AATCATGCATGTGTGTGATTGAGAGGCTGCGTGCAGGGTTGGGTGAGCACTCTATCCGTCTTCAATCAGTGTCTCATTCCCAACGCTGTGACAAAACCGTTAGCACTGCTTCATGGACAAATAAATAGGAGCCGAGCACAACACTTGCAGCATCCACACCGTTGAATTCACATATACAGTAAGAATGCCGTCATGACAACAGTTTGTACCATTCAATGCCAAAATGATTAGGTACCATTCAATACCAGTTCCTCTATGGTACTGAAATACCATAGGAAAAAAAAATCCCCAGGATTATTATTAGTCCAGGAGCTGTAGCAAACTTGAACTCATTATTTTCCTTTAGACGTACCACTGGCATGTCTGGGCTGGAGACTGCCACTGAAGGAATAGGCCTCTGCAGAAAGGGGGTTGTTTCAGCATTTGAAAGTGTCATGCATCTTTTAGCATCTTTAAGTTCTTCATTAGTCATGTTAATAGTTGTTTATCAACTTTAAGGTTACAGCTGACTGTTTGGGAAAGAGGTGTAGTCAATGTGGAAGTACGTCAGATTGATTATTTATTTACTTACATATTTATTTAATCCAGAGGAATCAGACTTTCTACGGGTATTGGTGTTGAGTGCTTCATTTCTGATCTCATCACATCTCTGATATGCTAAGGTATTGTGGGCAGGTGGGAAATATCAGAAGAAATAGAAGCAAATAGCCAAACTGTAAGTAGAGGAGAAAGAAAGAAGAAACCTCCACAGTTCTTTTGTATGCCTTTTTTTAAAAACATTTCATATTCATTAAATCATGAATAGTTGGTTGGGTCACACCAGTACTGTAATGTGTGCTGTGTTATCACACTTTAAAGGAGGCAGGGAGCCACAATCGATTATAGTTTAGTCATATGCACTTTTTTTTCTTCCTCCACTAGCAAATTTGAAAATAACCTAATGCTGTTTCAATGCATGCACCAGCACATATAAATAATTTAAGGCCTTGGCTGAGTGGGGCTTTTTTCCGCTCTCTATACGACAGGGTGTTGTATGATGTTGTTAGAGTGGAGGCTATTATGGGTTCATGAATGATATCCGCACTTCAAAATGTTTTTTTTTTTTTTCTGAGGCCTTGACAGTTTTGGGGGCAGAAAGTGACCAGACTACAGTGTCAAGAGAGCAGTGCATCAACCTTAGCCAAGCACCAGCATCAGATTAAAAGCCTCTCTGCTTTGTATTCTATAGTGTAAAAAGGGACACACTTACATGAAATACAAAAATGCGATGTGATTTTGAAGTAAATTTATAGGTCATCCTGCATTCTCCATATATTTACATCTAACCCTGTGCACATAGATAGATATATAGGCTTTTATTACCCCATAGGAAATTCTGGTATCCTTAAGCTTCCACAACATGGCACATGACATACATACATTATAAAAATACAGAGAAATCCTATTATGTGTGCCATATAGGGTACTAATTTGTTTGGTGTGGAAGTAGTGTGGAATGTGCAGGAGGATGCTATGGTAACCCCAGTGCAAAAGAGTCAGTGCAAGTACATTTTCAGTGCAGATTCTGTTCCAGGCAGAGTATAAGTATTAGAATAAGTATGCTACACATTATGAGAGAGCAGTGCAAAAGCTTAGTCCAGTCCAGTCTTGGCTTGAAGAGGATAATTAAAAAAGAAAAGTAGATCAGGTGAGGTCCAGACATAGGACATGAGGTCCCTGTGCAGTGTAGAATCAAGCAGCGTATCTCACACCTCTTCTGAAGGGAGGGTTTGGGGTATATTGTCCATAACAGTGGAGAACTCTATATAACAGTGTACTTGAATAAGTAGTAGACTATACTAAACTATACTATATACTTACAACACTACAGGTTACAAAGCCAAGTTGTGATTGTAATCCAAATTGTAATGTTGCTTATCTAAAATACATAGATGTAAGTAATGTTTGAATTTTTAGCCATTAATTCATACTCAAGGACACATCACATAATGCCTGATCCACCAAAAAAAAAGAAATTGTTCTGTAATTTCTCAGCCATCCTAACCCCACACCAGCACCATGTAGGGGTGTGGTTTTGCCTGCGCCATAATGTCCTCATTTGTCATCGGCGATAACGGGCTTCCTCTCCGACCCCGAATTCTTGGGCAGTCAGCCAAAGGAGAGACATTTTTCAGCACGTCGGCCTTAGCGGGAGAATCCTCTCCTGTCTTGTCCTATCTTATTGTGCCACGTGGGCTTCTTTTGTCTGACTGTGCCCCTGGTGTGACTCTGGGCTCTGTCTGCGACTCTTTGCTCGGCTAGGCGCTTGACATCATCAGCCGCGTAATGAAGTCCCTCTTGCGTTGGCCTGCACGCTGGCTGCAGCCCAGTGATGGATGCGCTGCCCAATCAGCTGCCGCTGCCTGTCCATTACTGGGGGGAGGTCAGCCCCCCACCCCCCAACACACACACACACACACACACGCACACACGCACACACACACACACACACACCCTCCCTCCACCACCAAAAGACCCCGCATGGGGACATCCAGTATCAACCCCCTTCCCCACACACACACACACACATCCCACAGCGGGACGCCATGTATTCCACTGCTCGGTAAACGGGGTCACTCACAGCCCGAGCGCATCACCTCTGGCTTCTTATTAGCCCAGTGACCTATAAACACCCATGGAGTGAAGTCGATATCCCAAAACCAACCAAGCCAAGAGAGCAAAAAGAGACCCAGAGACAGAAAGAGATAGAAAAAGGAGATGAGAGGAAGAGAGAGACAGAGAGAGACAGAGGAAGGAGAGTTAAAGAGATAGAAAGAAAAAGAGAGAAAGAGAGAGAAATGGACTCTGCTCAGCCGCAAAAATCTTGCTAGAGCCCCAGGAAGTGGGATATTGGCAGAGTGTGCTTTCAAAATAGAAGTCTCCAATTACTTCAAGTTCCCTGACTTAGCTGCACATTGAGCTTCATCTTGCTGTTTTTTTTACCAACCTGATAAGCCATTACTCTTTGTTTAATTTGCATTATTCAGTTGGATATCATCAATTTATTAATATGGTCGTTTAAGATCCCTACTCTAGTAATTACCATCATTTAATGATCAGATTTTTAGAAAGCTGTTTTCCAGAGGTTAAAAACCTTTGTACAGTTTGTACGCTGCACGTGTCTCCATGTCTCTTCACTGCACCGAAGTGTAATTACATTGGCAGCAAAGGAACAGAATGATATTTTTGTGTTTCTTTTTTGAGACACCAAAACTACAAAGCAGTACATGGAAGAGAAACATTTTCTCCTGTTTTTACCCACAGGAGATAAGAGTGAAAGAGACTGGAGGAGACAGAGACAGAGTGAGGGAGTGAGAGAGAGACTTGGAAAGAGCATTCTCCTTCTTGACTTTTAAACATTAATCGCAGATCACTGATCTTAGACATATAAACACAGATACACACACCCGTACAGATTCTCACACAGACAACTGGCTGTGTGCACAAGCGTATGCACACATTCACACACAAACAGACACACAGATGTACAAACAAGTGCCAGTGCACGTTCTCCACAACCCCAACATGCCTTCCCACTTAATTGGAAATGTCGGATCAATGCACACTGATTACAAGGCTTCAGGAGATGGGTAGTTCCTGGCTTAGAGAAGTGCTTTCCAAAGCGCCATCTTTACCCCCTTCCCTCCACTCCACAACAGCCTCCTCTTGGAGGCCCCGGCGAGCCAGCCAGGACCCTAGTCATCAAGGCCGCTAGCCATCGATTGCTAATCAGCTCTTAATTCATTACGGAGAGGGGCTGCAGATTTGCCAGCATCGTCAGTTTCCACTCAGATAACTTCTTTACACAGACACACAAGCACACATACACACACTAACACACACTGCCCCACACAGTTGTGTGCACACCAGACTGGAAGGCAGGGGCAGGCGATTTGTTTGGTGCCTTTTGCGGCTAGCAGCCTCTTTGATATGTTCAAACCAAAATCTAAGACAGCCCCAGTCTGTGATGGGGCGGAGGCCTTGGAGACAGGGGCGAGAGGCGCTGTGTGTGTGTGTGTGTGTGTGTGTGTTTGTGTGTTTAGGGGTGAGGCGGGGTACTTAGCAGAGAGGGAGGGCCAGCACAGTTTTGGAGTAGAGGGATTGGTTGGGACACTCGGGGCACGTAGTTGCCACAGATAAAATGTTTTCTTGATCCTGTTTTTTTTTCATCTTTTCATGTCTGCCCTAACTTTCCCCTGCCCCCTCTTTTTTTTTTCTTTTTTGGGATCATCATTTTTCTGCTCCATTGAGTTCTGTGAGGCCTGTGCCAGATCAGGATCTTTTTTTTCTGTGCCACACTGATAGATCAATAGAGAAAACATGTCCTAGTTCCATGGCAGTGGCAGAATACTCCAAGCGGCAGATGAAAGGGCTTGGCCAACTCTAATTAAACATTATTTTTTAATATCTGCTCCCTTGTTTTACATGCTATAGCAGGAGACTCAAGGAATCGTTTGATTTATTCACCATTACGCAGAAGAAGAGTGTGAGTTGGATTGGTAAAGGGAGGGTTGAATAGGGGAGGGTATTGGGGTAGGGGTGCTGGTAGTGTGCGTTTGATGTGGCTGAAATTGATCTTCTGTCTAATGAACGATCTGCCCCGAATCAGAGCGTACTCAGTGGTGGGCCGTGAAATCTACCCACCCCTACAGCTACACCATCAACAGCTATTAATAGCAACACAGGAAAAAAAAGAAAGAGAGAGAGAGAGAGAAAAGAATGAAAAAAGAAAAAGGAAGGAAAGGAGGGGACGAATGTTCTTGAGGAAGCCCTGGCAAGTCTTAAGCATGCTTGAAAGCTTTGTCATCTCCCACTACAATCCCATTATGCCCTACAGCCTTACAGCTGCTGGAGTCCAAGCCCGCCGCATGCCTTCCAGCCAGACACTTTAGGAATAGAGATATTAACTCAAGACGCAGGCAAGAGAAAAGGCAAGTGGGAGAGGCAAGGAAGTTGGCGAGGGGAATAAGGTACCCACGAGGGAGTGGATGGCGAGGATTAATTTTCTTCTCCGCATTCCTCTTCCCTCCCTCCATACCCTGCTCATCCGGTCCTACTCATCTTTTTTACCCCCATGCCACCAGCCCCGCCACCATTTATTCCCTCATCCCCCTTTCAATGTGTTTGGAGGCTTAATATTTAAGTTCTCCCAACAGTCCTGCTCTCCATTCCCTGACAGAGACAGAAAAAAAAAAGAAAAGCGTGTGTGACGAATATGCCAAGCATATTAAAGTCAGATGCACAGATATATTTTAAAGACATATTAGCATTTCATACATGGTAGATACACATCACAGGATAAGATATGTATCATGGTATGTATAATGTATAATGGTGTTTGGTCCATACGAGAATGGTACAAAATCGGGTAAGAGAATGACAGAAAGAGATAGACAATGGATGGGTGGCAGGGGAATGAGAAAGGATAGAGACAGAGAGAGAGAGAGAGAGAGAGAGATGGTGAAGTGGGAGTAGAGACAGATTTAGAGGAAGAGAGAGAAGGAAGCACTGCTGGGAAGGATAAGTCAGGGAAGCTGGGCAAAGGCAACGTAATCTAGGTGAATAAAATGACAACACCCTGATAAAAAGAGCTGGAAGGACTTTTTTTTACACTGGCCTTGCATGCCCCCACTGATATATATGTGGTGAGAAATCCAAGGCATGTTTTTTGTGTTGCTGTTGAGCAAGGAATTATATAGATACATGCATCTGTAGGAAATCTGATTTTTTCACATGGAGTTGCAGGTATGATTCTCTCTCAGATGTTATGAAATAGGTTTCCCCTCTTTCTCTCTCTCTCTCTGTCTCTCTTTCTTTCCGTCTTTAAAGAAATGGCAGATGTCTCCCCGGTGCTGTGATATGAAAAATTCAATTTAACAGGATGAGAGAAAGAATGGCACATGGCCTATTTTCCTCCCCTCACACGGAGCGATATGAGAATGATGTTCTATTGTGAGGCGGGAAATGATGCCAATCGTGGCGCTGAGAAATTCCTTCATAATTCAATTCAATTTCCTCTAAATCCCAATGGCAGGCTACTGTGCCAAGAAAGCGGGTGAGAGGGGGGAGTTGGAGGGGAGCGGGGTAGGTTTAGTTGGATGGGCTGGGATGGGGGATTCAGTGACTGAGGTAGAGAGTGGGAGATAGCAAAGAGAAACAAGGTAGTAGGTGAAAGAGAAAGAGACTTTGATGGAGAGCAAGACAGAGGGAAGGACAAGGAGGGAAAGAGTGAGAACAGGGACAACAAGAGGGGTGGAGGGAGAAGAGGAGGAGGAAGAGGAGGAGGAGGATGTGTGAGAGAGAGGTGTAACAACAGCTGTCCATTATTGTGCGATTAGGACTGTTTTCTCCTTCGCTCCTTGTCTGGGTTGATGGATAGGAGACCGAGGTGTTGGGAGGCTGGCCACACTGCAGAAGGTCACAAGTTCACGGCCAGGGCAAAGCCACTCGATATTCATTGGATTCTTTTGTTTTCTTTTGTTTCAAACTACCGCGCCAAGTTAATAAATGTCAAAGTGTTTATACAAAGGCACTTTTTCAGTCTTGTTTGAGTTGAATTTAAATTCATTTTTGGTATTGACTGTGCCAGAATGATATTGACCCTTGTCCTGACTCAGACATTGTTCTTTTGTAAACCTCGACATTCACAGCTCACCAAGCGTGTACTAACAACTGTTCACAGTTCATTAAATCATTTATATTCAAACTCTTACTGTCACAATCTAGTGGAGTTTGGGCACAAAATTGCATTGTGCGAAATTGCTCTGCAGCACATGTTGAAGAGAGAGAAATCTAAAATGTAAGCATTCAAACTCCACTTTATTTCCAAATTGACAAATTGGAAGAGAGAGAGAGTTAGAGAGAGCGTAGAAAACCTGGTGTTCACAGTTGGTTAAATTTCTGTGTAAACTTTGGTTTTCACAGTTAGTTAAGGCATTTGTAAGCAGGCTTTGGCTCCAGCTCTCCGGGCGTGTGAGGGGATCAATGAGCCGACTCGTCTGAAGGCACACGAAAGCACAGGAAAAATGAGCAGAGGGAACAAATATGACAATGAAGAAGTGCACCTCTGAAGAGACGCAGCACGCATAAAATCATAGAAAGTGAAGCAGAGGAGGAAAAGAACTGCACACGGATCTGTTTTTATTTTCCGTATGACTCTCACCTCTTCTCTCTCTCCATCTCTCTATCTCTCTCATGCTTTCTTTCTCTCTCTCTCGCTTTCTCTCATTCTACCTCCTTCTCACCCATGCACTCTTTCTCCTCCTGTTAGAGTTGTTTTATTTTTTTCTATTTTCTTTCTTTCGTTCTCTTTTTTTTCCTAGGTGCATAGCTTGGAGGCAAGCAATGTGGCACTGGAGTCTTCAAAGACTGCGAGCTTATCAAAGAGACACAGCTACAACCAGAGAAGCGAGGACAAGACGAGGGGGAGGGGACCTGTAGAAAACTGGGAGGGGAGGCGAAGGAAGCAGTAGGTTAGCTAGGTTTGGGCTGGCAGGATGGAGCTGTGTGTGCCGTGCAAAAGCCAGAGACACGGCTTAGGTAACCAGGAAAGATGAAATGTAGTTTGATTGTGTGCGCCCTCGAGAAAAATAAAAAAAAGAGGGCACGGTGCGCCGAGAAGAAGAGAAGAGAATCTTTTAAGTGTTTATTTATTAATTTATTTATTTCCCACCTCTTCACTGACACCTTTGCTAACACTAGCCACTTCACCGTGACCATTTTTAGCAGGGGAAAAAGCATGCACTTAGAGATGATTCAGGGCCTGGGGAAAAGACTGCAATATTGTCACAGTGAAACCCTGCATTAAAACGGGCTCGGTTCAGAAGGGGGGGTATCTAGCTGCCACTTCAAATGACGAATCTGGCTGTTCGCACCATTCCATTTGACAGGATGCTGGAGTGATGGCGCGAATGAATCAGTCGTAGGGGGAGAGCCTTCCTAGCACCCGGGCCACTCATTTGCTCGCGTGATCGTCCGTTTGCTTGCACGCTTGCTCGATGGCACCATGGCCCGCAGCGACGAACCCCCAGTCCATCACCACCATACCCCCCACCCCCCCCCCCCATCACCACACACACACATACACACAACAGACACCCACCCCCACCACCCACTCCACACACACGCACACATACATACACACATTCTTCCTCAATCCAGCCCTGTTCCCCTTGCAGCACATGTCTCCCTCCATCCATTTGCAGAACACTTCTCACCTCGGACCACACCTAACACCATGATGGATGGACACCCCTCAGCCTACACTCACGGCAGGCAGAGGTGGTGTGAAAACCCGCCAGGCTCACGGCTAAATCACTGTCCACCCCAACAGCAGGCAGACCCACTTCCACCCTTTCATCCTGCACTACTCGTTTGTTATCCTTCGCTCTCTCTCTCTCTCACACTCTTTCTCCTTTCCTTTTACTCTCTCTCTGTTCATCCTCCAGCGCTTTCTTCATTTGTTTGCCCCGCGCATACAAACCCTAGGTTATATACCCACAACAAGTGAATACATCACACAATCATTTGTGCTTTGATTATATATTCAGTACGTTTCAGTGTGTTCTTCTTGTTAGAGTCTGCTCACATCATGTCGACGCTAACAGTGCCAAATTGTTGACATAAATATGACACATATAAAACTTGGCCATAACCACGCTGGCGATATGATGATGTGCTAAAATACTGTATCACCACTTGGGCAGAAGTGTTAGCCAAGCTGTTTGAGCAGCAATAGATGAGACTGAGAAAATGGAAACTCTTCGTTTCACTCTCATTAGACTTCATTATGTTCAAACACTTAGATTAGAAACCCTTAGCCTGTATGCTTATGTATGGGATTACAGTAATAAATCTCTCTCTCTCTCTCTCTCTCTCTCTCTCTCTCTCTATATATATATATATATATATATATAGGCCATATATATACATGAATGAAAAAAAATTCAGTGAAATTGGAAATTCTGTATATCTCCTGGGGGGTGGGGTGGGGGGTGCTGTTGGACCTTCCCCATCTGTCAGTAGTATTTCTGTTTGTTTTGTGTGTGTCTGTGTGTGTGTGTGTGTGTGTTTTCTTCCCCTGTTCTTCATCCAGCTCCTCTGGCCTTTCCGCGGCCTCAGGGCCTTTCTCTTCATCCTGTCTCTGAGGATCAGGTTCCATAGCTCTCTCTCTCTCTCTCTCTCTCTCTCTCTCTCTCTCTCTCTCTCTCTCTCTCTCTCATCTTAGCTCCCCAGTTCCCCCCATCCCCATCCCGGAATTCAGCTCACCCCTCACCCCAGTCCTCCTCTCCTGACTGTCAGTCTGCTTGTCATGTATTCTTCAAGTCTTACACCCTCAGCTCTGTCAGCTCGGGGCTCTTAAATGCCTGTGCGCCTGGTGCTGCTGGAAGGGGAGGTGGTGGCACCAAGACACAGGTTTCACTTGTGAGTATCTGTGGCTTCCCATGATGAATAGGTTCGAATTAGAGTTGGAAAAAAGAAAATTATGCTCACCTTTTGTTTCTGGACAAATACGTCTTTTTAATGGCTAGATTTAAGTAATCAGCTTAATGCAAATTTTTTGCCTCCTTGTTGCACCAGTGGACTGATGACACAGTCTCTTTGATGCCAAAGGGAAAAACACACACACACACACAAACAGCAGGAAGCAGGTGCTGGGAATTCATTGTGTTGAGAGTGCCGAACTTGTGTAGGCCTCCTCGTGCCTAACCTTGAGCACCCCCACACACACACACACCACACACACACACACACACACACACACACACATTCAACCACCCGCCCCGCCATCCCCCGCGTCCCGACCACAAATCTAACTTCTCCCGCTGGCATGGAGCATAATGGGGACTAATGTCCGTGACTTTCCCTCGCAGCACTATTCTGAGCTCCCCTGATTTTGTTACAGCTCTCGGCCAAACCCAACGTGCTTCTCCCATTACCCTTCACTTCCCAGCCCAAGCCAGCCCAACTCATGTAGCCCTTTGTTGTTGTGTATTTTGATTCCATTCGATCAGCTCCATCATAAACCTCCAGACTACACTAGATTACCCCTTTCTCTCTTTCTCCTTTTCCAGTTGAAACACTAGAGTGCTCCCTCTCTCTCTCTCTCTGAGAGTGCTCCCTCTCTCTCTCTCTCTCTCTCTCTCTCTCTCTCTCTCTATCTCTGAGGAGACCTTCAGCTAGCAGTGCAGTGCAGAGAGAGCAGGAGGGAGAGAGAGAGGGAGAGGGAGAGAGTGTGAGAGAGAAAGTGAGAGAATCTGATTCCCATCTGCCTCACTTCAGCTGGAGCACGCGGGGGAAAGCGCTGACTCTCTGGAGCGATGCCTGGAGGAATCGTTTTAGCAAGAATCCATATTTAAACAACTAAATGCCCCCCTTACATTTAAATAGTTATGTGTCTGCCTGAGAGACCTTTAATCACATGCTCTGAGCTCTCCTTGAGAATACCATTACTATGCCCCCCATGCTTACCTGTGGGCCTTACTGTTGGAGATGGCTGAAATAGTACAGCTTTTAGATGAAGTATCACTTAGGACTATTTATGACTATTCACATCTGTACAATATGGTCTGGCAAGAGGAAGGCCTTATCAGTGTAATTCAAAATAAGGCTGAATGGTTCCATCAAGCACCATACAGTGCTTGGAAAATTTTCATTTGCAGTACCTATAAGAGAGAAACATTTTTCCTTCCCCTTTTTTACAGAACATGAAGCATTGTCGTTTGCATTTTCCACCAAGCACATTTAACGAAAGATAAAACAGTGACATTTGAAGGTCTGTATCTGTATCTGGATGTTGCAAGTGTGGCGCACGCCCTGTGTACTCGTTTTTTCCCAAGATCAAAGAAGGAAAATTAAAAAAAATAAGACAGGATCACATTAAAAGATTTTGCTCCAAGACAGTGTGTGTCTTTCTCACATACATGTACACACACATGCGCACACACACACCACAAAAAGAGTGAAAAGAGGTAATGCACTATGAGAACTAACACACACAGTCTTATAGAGGAAGAGAGTGCTTTGATTGACAACAAAGCCTGTTGGACTGCCAAAGAATATTTATTCAGCTGGAGAAAGGTGCATTAAAGTAATTACCTAGTGGTGGGCAGGCCATTGTATGTTTTGTGTGATAGCCCAGTGCTTTGATCAGCAATGCACACCAGACTCATTGGGCAAGAAAAAGATCAAACTACTAGGCTGCAATATTTCTGAATGTCCTCAATGATTTAATAATGAGAGCCCGTCTGAAAGCAACAAGCTTGGAATAGAACAGGCAAGCAATTTAAAAAAGAAAGTATATCCCATAGTAATGCACAAACAAGGAGATGCACAAACACAGTGGGGGCAAGAAAAAGAACAGCAGCATTGACAAGAGCACATTTGGCCTGACTAACAGCACAGTGTTAATGGTAGCTCTATGTGTCTTAAATGGGTGTGTTAATGAGTGTTTTATATGTGCGAGGAAATGGCGATGTTAATGGGAGTTCGAGTGAGGTGGACGTGAGAGGGGTGTCGGAGGCCGAGGTGCTGGGATGGGGAATGGGGTGAGTTATCGATCGACTCTGGCCTTCTGCAGCACAGGAGCAAAGTCAGACAAGGCAAATGGAAGCTTCTTTTTGCAGTATCAGTGATTTCCACTGGTTTATGAGGCGTGCATGTGTGTTTGTGTGTGTGTGTATATATGTGTGTGTGAGTGGGTCAGGTGGGTCCATGTGTGCCTGTATCTGCAAGTGTGTGTGCATCCTCATGATTGTGATGGTTTCTCTCTCTTTCTCTCTCTCTCTCTCTCTCTATCTGTGTGTGTGTGTGAGACAATGCAAGTGGTTGTGAATGTCTGTGTAAGCACCACACAGACAGTAGACTCTGTCTAGTGTAGTGCACTTTGTAGAATACTGATGCAATCACAATCCGCCTCAAATTAGCAGGGGGGAACCTTCCTACTGTTTTACATTTTATGTAAGAAAGAGCAAATTAGTTGATATCTGCCCTGTTATTAGTCCCTTAGTGAAATATTAACAACTACTGTGTTTCCTGAAGGGTGATATTACAAATTTGATGGTCAATTAGGCCAATTCTGTGGGTCCGTGATTATAATTAGATGATGAGATTGAACGCCCAGCCTTATTCCTTCCATATGCTTTTTTCCCCAGCTTCCTCATCGCAGAGTGACTTTCTCCACGACCAATCCAGTACAGGATCTGCAGGACTCCTCCCAGCAGAGCTACTATGATAGCGGCCTGGAAGAGTCGGAGACACCCAGCAGCAAGAGCTCATCAGGGCCCCGCATCGGACCCTTGGCCCTGCCTGAGGACCACTATGAGAGAACCACCCCAGATGGGAGCATCGGAGAGATGGAGCACCCTGAAACTGGTAGGGGAATCTGGCTCCTACTGTCTCAATGTTGATGTTGTTCTTTTTTTCCCTTCTTCTTCCTTCTCCTCTTTGTCTTCTTTTTCCTACTATACCAAACTCTTCTTTTTCTTCTTCTTCTCTTCTCACTCCACTGAGTTAATGGGACATCCATCTTGCTCTGTTACCTCTATCCTGCCTCTGCCTGTTTTGCTTTTTTGCACCACTCCTCCTCGTTCTTCACTGTGAAGTGAGCTCTTGATGACAGGCGGTCCAGATGCTGTGTTTTCCACTGAAGTAGTCCTAATTGTTTGCTGTGTTCCTGTTAATTTTTTTACTTCCCTCTCTCTCTCTCTCTTTTACTCTCTCTCTCTCACTCCCACTCTCCATTTTTATTGTTTGTTTTGGCAGGGGCAAATAAATGTGTGTTGTGTCAGGTGTTGAGTCAGCAGTGTCAGTGTGGGTCCCATCAGCAAGCTCTCCATCAGATCTCCAAATCATTCTTAATGACCCTCTCACACAAGTGTGCTAATTAAAAAACCTGAACTAATGGAGCGGTCAGACTCCAAATAAATCCACCCTCTGACACGCACTCCTAGACAACAGTGGTCTGCTGGTAAACATTTCTCCCCTGTGCCAGGCAGTCATCCTGACTTCAGCCAAAGCATTAATGTACACATGGGCTCCCAGTCGAATGGAGTTGTTAGCAGATTTAACTGACTTTTTTTGGACTGCCAGTGCAAATAATGTGGAATGACCACAAAGGGCTTAAATCAGCTAGACGGGAACTTGGAACTGATCAATATCGAATGACACTGTTGGCTAAACTTGAACAACGACACACATGAGTGAATGCTGGAGCACTGAGGCCTATGTGGGAATGGCTTGGGTTTGATCACAGACACGAGGCTGCAGGCCGAGGGCCAACGAGCATCAGTGCTGTGCTCAAAACACAATGTAGCAGCACCCTGAGTGTGATTTTGCCCTGACACGACACATCCATACTTCAGGCTGTATTGGTTAGGATAATTTAACCCATAAATTAAGTGTTTTGCTTTTTTCATTTTCATGGTCGGTGGTTGGTTTCCATTTTTTGTTTACAAGCAATTTTCAGACTGCATTAACATGATTAGAGTTTACTAACAGTACTGCTAACATTGTTTGTTTTTGTTTTGCAATAACAAAGTCCGACAACCTAAAGAAAAACAACTCATCTGGACTCTTTAGACTTCATAACATTGATTTTATACTTTAAGTGTCTTCGGCTTACATTCATGTGCATAGGAGACCAGAGTTCAAAACCCTGAAGAAACACTGAATAATATTTTTATGAATCTCAAACAGAGATCGTCTATCCATGGTTTGTGAGAGGTCGTTTACGCCTGCAGCACTTTATTTATATATTTTCGTCTTCTTTACTTTTCCTCATATTCTAGCTCCACTTTTTCAATTCTTTCTATTGCACCTCCCTGGCTCCTCGTATTCTTTTGTCTCAATAATACTGTCAATTTGAGCTGTTCCATCCATCACCTTTGCAATTCCTTGGTCCTTGTCTATTCTAACATGATTCAGGGGTGCCTGTGGCTCTTCCCTTTTAACTTGCTCAACCTCGGGCCCTTTCTAACTGGGTTTAGAGCTTTGAGCCAGTGTTTGCCACCACCTCCTCCTCTTGTGCTGCAGCTGCTGCTGCTGTGATTAGTGCTTCAGTGTTGTCCTTTAATCCAGCCCTTCGTGGCCACTGGGATTTACCCGTGTAAGGGCTCCTGCTGTCATTCAGTGCTACATCGCTTAGAAAGGCTTGTCTGGTCATGGGGATAGATTCAGCTCCTGGAACCATTTTGACCTCAGCCACCCTCCTATAGTCTCCAGTCCAGGATGTTCAGAGAGAGTCAAGCACTTGTGATTGTTTCATGTCTTCTAGAGCATAGTGACCTGGACAATGGCTATGCCCCAGTCCCCCTCTTTTCTGCTTGCTTGCCAAGTGTCAGCTGTGATGCCATAGTACAGTCAGTAGACTGTGGATAGATCAGCAGCCTATCGGCACCCTCCCTATCTGTAGTTGGCCCCATTAGTATGCCAGCTGGGTATCTAATGACTAGTAAGACGAACAGGCTGATGCCGTGGCTCTTGTTCTCTCCAGTGAGCTGACTCTGGTGGGCCTGGTGTACTCTCCAGAGATAAGTTGGATGTTGCTCTCTTCTTTGCCTCTTAATCATAGGTCCCGAGTGAGTAAGAAATCCCCACAAGATTAAAGTATGTATCCATTTTCTTCTTCCTCCTCTCACTCACTCACTCATTCATTCACTCACTCTCTTTCTGTCTTTGCAACTGCCCTCTCTGCCTTTATCTCGCTCTCTCTCTCTTTCTCTCCAGATTACACTTTTTTTTAAAAAGTCTGAATGGCTCAGCCAAATGCTTCTTTTCAGTGATATTTATAAGGTAAATAAACAAAGTGAATTACCCCCACACCAGCATTCACAGAATGTCCCAACTATTAGACTTACTCAACTGGAACTAACTGCTGTATCAGTACAATCAGGCAATGCTTTTTTGTTTCCTGCCTTGTACCTAAACGCAAATTGGAAATCTGCCAAAGGGAAAAAGAAATCACTTCTAAGACCATATGCTCGGGCCAATGTAGAATATTGAAAATCTAACTTCAGATTTCCTGCTTTGAAGCAGGGCTACTGATAGAGCAGAAACCTTCAAGGAAATCTCAATTTTCCTCCATATGAGTGTCTCCAGCCTACACATCTGTGCGCACCACTTCATTTTCATGCTTTTCCCACCATTAGGGTGCTCCTGTGTGAATTTACTTCTGTGTAATTATCGCCAAAACCTTTTGACCCACACCTACTCGACAAGTCCTTCTGCCAGTTTGTCAGAGTCTCGTTTCGAACACAGTGTCCCACAGTGCACCTCCTCTTTTTTCATTTTTTTTTCCCTTCCACACTTCCAGTTAAACATGGCATCCTGCAGATTTCTTAGTCAGAGTCGAAAACCCCCAAGTGGGAGGTGACTGTCAGTCGTGCAGAATGCGACAGAAACTAGAGGAGCGTTTTGGAGCTGGGGATGTCAGCTGGCTGCGTGGCTGTAGTCGCAGCTAGACTGGGGAGATGCATGATAAACGAAGAACTCAAGCAAATATCCCATCAGAGCCTCCGCATGCAGCTCTCCATTTCCCACATCCCAAGAACCCCTCCGCCCTCCCCCTTACACATATGATGTATTATAAATGATTTCCTCTCCTTCATTGTCATCTTTTTCTGTCGTCTTCAGTTGTTGTTTCCACTTTGGTCCAACAGCTTGGATAAGCTTTGGATCAGAAGCCCCCATGAAGAACACAGAATTGGCTTTGTTGTCAGTGTCAGGAGGACAAGTCTGTGGTTGAAGCTGCTCACTACAGAACCCAGAGACAGATTGAGGTGAAATGGGCTCTTTGATTTGACAGAGTCTGATGTGGAACTGAGCAGTTCTGACAAGGATGAAAAACTCGACAGGCAGACACGTAAGACTCGGAGGCTGGGCAAAGGAACTGTTAACCAGAGATAGACCTAATTAAAATGTGATTTTTACCCGAGGGAGATTACTGTGTGAGACACACATTGAAAGATGGATGAGAAATGGATGGGGAAAGACAGGATATTAGCCCTCCCTCTAACCATCACCTGTGTAACTCGCTTGCTTTATTTATTTATTTATTCATATTATTTATTTTTATTTTTTATTTGCTTTCTTCGTCTCCTTCTGTCTTCGGTTATTTATTTTTGCACTTGAAGATGACTGACAGCGTGACAGACGGGGCTGGTGGAGGCTTTTTGTGCACGGTTGTGCTGGTGATTGACAAGCAAAAAAGGGGGGTCGGTGAGTGCCATGTGTGTCACCACATTTAAGCGAAATGAAAAAGCAATATATGAACTCTCAGTCTGCACCTCCACGTCTGCCGCCCACAGCTGACAAACAGCACATGGGGTGCACAATACACAGTGCCCTTTGGTAATATGAAATCTCCATTTTCAGAGGATGTTGTCATTCTGTAATGTGAGGGGGGGAAAACAGCCATAAATAAAGACAATAAAACAACAAAAAATGTATTTTAAAGATTCATGTTGGACTTCATACACACATTTTTTCACACACACACTTATTTTTTTCCATGCCCGCATGTCAAAGTCAAATGTTTTCATTTCATGGTCTATTATTCCAGCACGATGGAGTGTATCCACAGCTCCATGATGAAGATAGCTATGATTTTTTTTTCTCCTTGTGATTTACTGCAGTCTTTTCATTCTCCGCTTCTCATACCTCCACAGTCTATTTCTCAGAGTCTTAGTAGCAACCTTGAACAACCTCTCACAAAGCCAGACTCAGCTTTGAGCTCACAGCATTGATCAACACTGGTACTAATATGTGCTTTGCTAATTGTCTCTTTCTCTATAGCCTATTTAGGTGGAAGAGTAAAACATTCTGGAACATTTCTGCACATAGCCTCAAAATGGTAGTTAGCTTACTAGAATATAGTGTAGACTACTCTCCCATTATACCACTCACCTCCCTTAATTAAGAGGCATAGCTGAGTCACATTAGTAAAAACAGCAACGTAAACAATAATCATCAGTGTATGAGCCCACAATGCCCAAATGGTGTCATTAAAAGCCTACTATTAAGTCTAACTTCATGGAGAAATGTAATACTCAGATTTGAGCATCGACAGAGCAAAGCTTTAAACAAAGCAAAGCTATCGTTAACTGATATTCTGCTTAGCAACAAGTAGTTCAGTAAACCTTTAGTTATCATTTATTGGTGGACAATCAACTTGCTCAAAAGGTTGAGCGCATTAGAGTTAGCTTTTTCTTTAGAGTTACCTTCGTCTCCACATTAGATGAAGTAGCCTAGCTATTCTATTTCTGAAAAGTAGTGGAGGGTTTACAAATCCAGTAGGCCACAGCCCCCATCTCCATGTCGTTGGCAGTGTGAATAAATGCAGCTCTCCAGCCGACAGTTAGGCAGTGTTACACGAACCCTATTTATAAAAGAAAGAAGGAAACAAACAAATTATGCAGTGGATAGCTCAATTCATTGCTGAGTATTTATCATGAAGGGATCATTTACAGAATTCAACCTGGCATGTCTGTGATAGCAAGCTTTCAGAAAAAAAAGCTAGTTAAAATTTGCATTCAGTGGAGTTGGATGGTCAATATAATTGTAGGTGCCAAGGTAATTAGTATACAGAAATTACCAAGCCTACTTTGAACAATGAGACTAAGTATCCATTGTGTCTGAAGGAATAGTGGACTGGGAGTAGCTGTATGTCACCTTCTACAATGATGCACACATTTTGCAGGTGCATCAATATACATTTGTAAAACCACACAACTGCAATGAGAGTTGTGCCTGTAGAGGAAAAGCAGGGTGGTGTGAGAACACATCTTAGACTGTCATCCAATAAAACAAGCGCATTACCGAAAGGTCATCATATGTGTTGTTTGTTTCCTTTTAATTAATGCTTTTTACTATTGTGTGCTCTTAGGATGCATGTCTGTTGAAGAGCTTGCTCAGTCTCACTCATATATTGCGTGTGATGAAACTAGCTGTACATACAGTCATGCAATCAAGTGTCTATGGCTGCTTGCCAAAACAGCCCACTTAGATTGACATATCCAAGCCAGTGCATTGCCTCTTGTGTCTTCACCTCACTGGAGCTTCCTGCTTTGTTGTATTACCTTCCTACATTGTTTGTTTCATTCTCTACCCCCTTGCCCAGGGTTATTCTACTCTGCATATGTTGCCGTCTTTGATCACCATTGAAATTCAGGCGTGATGTAATGTAGTGGCAGTGTGTGGAAGGGTGTGTCTGAAGACTCGGGTTCATGGTTGCAGATGGAAATGTCTGCCCCTACCCTTAACACTTCCACCACCACCACCACCACCAGCTCCATCTATAAACACTCCCACCCTCCCTCCATCCCCTTCTTGGGCTTTTTCCCCTCTGAGGGGTGGGCCCAGACGTCTTTTTTCATAAGATCTCTGTTATTGTATTTGCTTCTCGTGTTATATGATCTGTATCTATTGATTTCCAGAGTCTCCCCACTGGCCTAAGACTGAGAGCTTGTTGTCTTAGTGCTTTAGTACTTTAGTGCTTTCAAGGGCTTCCTACTGTGAGCTACATGCAATGGGCAGGCAATGTGATGCAGGTGCTCCTCAGCTTCGCAAGAATAGACTGGATATTTGTTTGTTCTCCCTCATGATAATTGGTTTGAAGGCTGATTAATAAGCATTTATACAGTTCATATGTATTATCACAGCTTTGGTGCCTTTTTTTCCTTCTCTCACATTCACACATTCAAGTGGAGAGAAAAAATGTCAAGAGAAGCAAGTTATAGAGAAAACCTAGACAGTTAAGTTAAGTAAGTAAAGAGATTTTTTACAAACTCTTAAGCAACTTTGTGAAAAGACCACAGAGTTTCATTAATTGGCTTCCTCTAGCTCGACAGAACACATTCTGACATAAAGGTCTCCCACACGCGGTCACTACAGGGGATTTTAGTTTAAATTAACGTATATTTCCAACAGGTAATGTCCAAGTTCATCTGATATTTGCTGTGTGAAAAATACACTTTCATTTTTTACTCCTATAAATGGTGCCTAACCCGTAATGCATGAATGTGCATGAATCTGCATTAATGAAAAGGAAAGACCTGCACACTATTTGAAAAGCATTAATTGGCATTAATACACCGTGTGCATGACAGATACAAACACATGTTAAAACTTAATAAATAGTCTTAATAAAAAAAAGTCTTAATAAATAAAGATCACAAATTGTGCCATATACAAGCGGTATACTACTGTGATTAGTTTAACATGCCTAACTCAGCTGAGATTGCCATATACAAACAGTATACTACTGTGATTAGTTTAACATACCTAACTCAGCTGAGATTGCTATAAGCATTGTCTGTATTTTAATTTAAGCTCCAGAACACAAGGACTAATTAGAAATATGTGTAGCAAAAAGAGCGAAGGCAGAGACCTAGTACGGCACAATACTTATTGGCACACAGTGTGTTTGAAAATCCTCATCCACAAACACCAGTCTGTTTAGACATTTTTTTAGGTCAAACAAATAACCTGACATAAACACATCTGTATCGTCTGTGTAAGCAGCTTGTAAAAAACCTGACGTTTATGTAGAGTGAACTGTTTCTTTAAATAGGTTCCCCAGAGTCTGGGCATCTGAACTATTAGAGGCCAAGCTTGCAGAAATGTGTATGCCGCACAGGGGATCATTTTGGCTGACCTTTTTATCTGTTTATTTACCTCATTAAGGTGCCTTCCGCCGAATCATGACAGCAAAAGGCTGCGTCGATAAACTTCACTCAATTTAGGAAGGTAGAAACATGTACAGATCTGTTTTCCTGCTCTTGTTAGAATGACAGTGAAGAGGAAAAATAAACAGCACTAACAAACACTGCTTGCTTTTTTAGGGGGGGAAAAAAGCTCTTTCATGCTTTCTGGTTGATTTGGTGGATTAATATGTGGGGACCACAGGGATCTGTGTTAGGAGTTATGCATTTTGATGGGAGGATGTTTGATTGTGGCTGGGAAGGGAGAAATGGTCAATTTCATTGATAAAGGGCATAGCAAAGCATGTCTTTATCTGACACTGAGCACTCAAACCCCACCATTATCTTTTACTCTTCACTCTCCCCCGGAATATTCTTCCTCATTGTCAGGTACTTAATTTGTTGTGGCATCACAAACGAACACTCTGAAAACTCTGTCACATGTTATATAATACTTATCAAGGATACTCCTTATGTATCTATTTTTTTGTGTCCACTTGAGGCACGTTCAAAAAAACTTTTGCATAATTTAGTATTCATTCGCTCTCTCTCCAGAGTGCCCCAATCAGGCCAACACTGCTGAATAGAATAATTATTGTAAATAATGCATAGCATATCTCACTCAGACAAACAACTCATTCATCCTTGTGCTTGTCCATTCATTCATTCACTCATTTATTCATCCATCCATCAATCCATCCATCCATCCATCCTCTCATTCATTCATTCATTCATTCATTCATTTAGTCGTTCATGCATTTAATGCACTTGCCAAGCCCATTTCCCACACCACGGGGTGATTCAGCCGGTCTGTGCTTTGAGCTGAATAAGAGGGGGGCTCCATTAGGACACTTAACAGGGCACTAATGAGCAGGGAGTAGGATAGCAGAGGCAGCCGAGATGCTCACTCTCATCTCAGTCTCACCGACACACTCACACAGGCCCAAGGTGAACCCTCCCGGTGGGAGTCAGTACACAGGTCCACTGACCCCCCTCAGCAGGGTGTGTGTGGCTGTGTGTGTGTGTCTGTGTGTGTGCCATTGTAGCCGCCTGGATGGCTTCCTCCAAACCTGTTCACAAAAGGCTCTCGCGGCACATGGATCCAGGTCCCTGGGGTGTGTGCCACAGGGCAGAGTCCTCGGTGCCTTTGGCATCGCCTGGTTCCTGTCCGACTGGCATGCTCCAGAGAGAGGCTGGGGGGAGGACGGTGATGGTAGGGGAATCTGTGTGTGTTTGTGTGTGAGGAGGGTGCATGTGTGTGTGTGTGTGTGTGTGTGTGTGTGTTGGGAGGGTTGACAACAGTATTTACCCCAGATGGCGATATTTACATGTGGAGAAGCTGCCCAGAGCAAGGCTTCTCTTTGATGCCATAGCTAGAGTGGCTGCGCATATGGACTAGGGAGAGGGAGATAAAATGGAATAAATGGGCATTAGCATAATGATGAGGAACTTTAGCCATGCTATGTGATGATTTTTTTCCCCTCATCCCTCTTCTCTGATGTTCTCTGTGCAGGAAGGGGCCACTAATAATGTGGCAGATCCTTTGAACTCCCCTGTCAAAGGTTTTCCGGAACACTCGTCGCCCTCCTCACTCTTCACTTTCTCACACTTTCCTATGTCAGTGCCGTTTCTGTGGACTTTCAGAGTTTTCAGTGGTGCCCAGCCTCTCCTAGTCTGGTCCTGTCACTGTGTGCAGTCTTCTTCTTCCCAGTCATCTTGACAATTCATGGTGACTAATTACTACACAATATGTTGGGCTAGAAGAATCTGTGGGCCTCTGTAGGTGCACAAACAGATTGGCCGATATGCGTGTGTGTCTGTGCGCATCTATGCGTGTCTGTGCGTTGAAGTGGAGTGGGAGTGTATAGTTGTGAGTGTTTGTGTGAGTGGGTGGGTGTGTACTGACATTTGCGTTTGAGCTTTATGTATTGTTGTGTTGTATTGTCATCTCAATATCTGTTAACAAGTCTGTGCAGGCATGTTGGTTTTGCATGTCAATGTGTGTGCACACCCAGTGCATAGTTTGTGTTTGCATGTGGGAGTATATTTGTCATAGGGTGTGTGTATGTGTGCGTGTGTGTGTGTGTGTGTGTGTGTGTGTGTGTGTATGTGTGTTTGCTGAAAAGGGAAACAGGGGAAGAGAAAGAGACAGACCCAGGAACAGAGTGTGAGTCTGAAGGGGCTTGTTTGTCTTGCGGGTGCCAGTTTGGGAACGTGCCCGTGTGCCAGAGTGGCATGGCGTTGCGGGGCACGGGTTTGCTCAGACAGATGGCGCTGAGCCTTGTCAGAGTCCCTGCCTGTTAGTAGAATTGATTGCAGAGGCCCGTGCCAGCCCCTCTCCCACGACAGAGCGCAAGAGCCACCGCAGGGGACTGGGCCATGTGACAGCCGCCTCCACCCACTGCCACCCTCTCCCTTTACCCACCTTCCACCACCACGCCACACAACCACCACCTTTCCAAACCTGCACCTTGTTTTTTTTTCTCTTTCAGTTTAGGAATGGTGTGTGTGTGTGTGTGTGTGTGTGAGAGTGAGTGTGTGTCAGAGAGAGAGAGTAAGTGAGTGAGTGAGAAAGAGAGAGCATGAGTGTGTGTGTGTGTGTGTGTGTGTGTAATGGAAGGGGGACGGCTGCTGAAAATGTGTGAACAATGCGCTTCCAGGCAACCGGCTCCCCAGAGGTGCGTTGTCACTGGTAATCTGGCCCGAATGCATAGCACAGTCCATGCACACACACCTTTTGTGAATGCTCAGTTTCAATGGCGGTCGTTTGTTTTACTTCTTGTTTTGTTATATTTTTGTTTTTATTTGTGTCTTGGTGTTATTTATTTATTTACCCTTAGAGGTTTGTGGGTTGCTGGAGATTTAAGAGCAGCACTGCAGTGTTGGCAGGACAGTAGAAGCACCCTAGCAGTGCAGAATTCAAAATCTTTTTCTTCCGCTCCGGCTCAAACCATTGACATTAAGGCTAATGATTCAACACAGCTTCTCTTCGAGAGCATTAATGGGATGAGGGAATTGAATTTGAAGCAAGAGCTCTGAGTCGTTATGGAATATTTTAATACTTCTGGAGGTCTCCTGATGGCTCTCTTTTTTCTCCGTCTTTCTCCGTCACCTGCCCTCGAGTTAGCGTTCAAGATTTTCCTCAGTCCTTTCTGCTGAGTCGGCATTCGTCTGAGAGCTTGAGTTTGGCCCAGTCCCTATTCCATACTGCACAGGAAGCGATGTGCTTTGCTTCAAATGAAATGGCTGTAAAAAGATATGTGTGCCCCACAGATAGCAAGCAATACCAGGAGCTCTAATATCATCCAAACTGCCTGACTGAGGGCACAGAAGAAGGGCCCTAATTGTCAGATTGTGCACCGATAAAATCAAATGATTACCTCTGTATGAGAAGATCAACAGCAGCAAGAGTTCTCCCCTTGCCTTTACACACTCTCTCTTACCCTTTCCCTCCCCTTTTGACCTCTTTTTCTCTCTCTCTCTCTCTCTTTCTCTCTCTCTCTTTCATTCATTCTGTCTCTTTCTCTCTCTCTCACACACACACACACAAACACACACACACACATACATACACACACATAAACACAAGCACCTGCACACCAGGGCAGCCAAATCCAAATTCACAGCCGATCGTGGCAAGACTGGCACAAAAACATGCATTTTCATGACAATGTCTGCTACTTACACGCAATTTCCTTCAAAGATTTTCCAGACGTTTCATCATACAGCGGCTGGTGGGTTACCTCCTGTTGTACACTGAATCCATAAGATGGCATCACAGCTAGAGCAGAGGTATTCCAGGCACTGACTGCAGGATGAAGAGAAGTGATCAAAGAGCCCCCCCCCCCCCCCCCCACCTCCGCCTCACACACACACACACACACACACACACACACACACTCTCACATCTCTTTTTTTTTTCTGTCTGAAATTTCAACATTGCACATTCAGAGTGTGAGCAATTGCGGCCGTCAAAGAGGTACAGATGCAATTGTTAAATTAATACCTCTCTGAATAGGTTTCAAAGTGGGAAATTTAGGATGACTGACTATTTGAAGTATCTGGTCTGGGACAGAGAATAAAACGATAAACGCATCTCTCCTGATGTGCAATGAAGCTCTAAAATGTGCTTTTGAGACTGTTAAGTGTGATTTCTTTAGGTGGAATACCTAACAGGGAAAAAAAAAGTAGTGGTCGATCATTGCCAGCACTAGCAGGGCGAGAGGCTTTTTCCTCGCTGGGCTGGCACTCGCTTTTACTGAAAGAGGAAAGAAGCACACTCAGCGCTGGGCCTGCTGTGGAGCAGGAAGAGCCTTTATACAGTATATGCATGGGGCGCCCAGAGGGACGATCTGGCCAAAGCGTAAGATTCGGATGTGATGAGGTGTGGGAGAAGTGGGAGAGATGGAGAGACAGAAGAGAAGGGGATGGAGAGTGAGAGAGAGGGAGAGAAAGAGAGAGAAATAGAGAGACAGAGCGTTAGGGCGATAATGAGGAGGGGAGAATAATGTGTCCATTAGCTTGCTGTGCCCCAGCTCACACACACAGGAGGAGAGAGGAAGAAGAGGGCGAGCGAGAGCAAGAGGAGAGGAAGAGAGAGGCGTGCGCTCGCAAACCACGCATCTCCTATGCAGGTCCACCAAAGGGGTCCTGCCAAGCTGGAGTAGGGTAATTAGAGGATCAGAAAGAGCATGTGGCAGTTGTGCTCTCTATCTGCCTCTGCCCCCCATCTCTCTCTTTCTTTTTTCTCTCCTCTATCATTCTCTTTGTTCTTCCTCTTTCTTCTCTTCTTGCACTCTTTTTTTTCTTTTTCTATTCTTTTTTTCCACCCCCATTCTCACTTCATCTTGCCTTGTACTGGGAGTCCCAGGCCCCTGACTGGGATCACAGAGCAGGTAGTGAATAGCACTTGCCAGAGCTTCTTCCAGAGCCCCGTGGCACAAAAATCTCATCCACCTGGGCCTGATGCCTGATGCCCCAGCCCTGCCAGAGAGGTCCTGAGTGGCCCCCCCGCTCTCCAAACCTTCATCTCCCCCTGCCCAGAACAGCCCCCATCCTCCCTCCTCCACCCCCTACCCTTCCCACCCACCTTCATCCACCTCCACCCACTGGCTCCCCTCTCTCATGCTCTCTCTGCCTTTTTGCCCAGTTCACCACCATCCTTCCTCCAAGTCCTTTGGCTCACTCCCTCTCTCCATCTCTTTTGTCTCTCTTCTCTCCCACTCTCTCACTCGTTCACTCACTCAGTGTGACCACCGGACCCAAAGCCATTGGAGCACAGTCTAACTAGTTCACTGCCCCCGCCATGATAGATGGCACTTGAGGGACTGGAACTGTGTGGGTCTGACACACACTTCCTGATTTCTGTGGCCAGGCTCCGAGGAGCGCACCCAGCCCACTCCGACCTCATAAAAGCTTCTCTCGGCCAGTGGAGGGTATCCCACAATTCACTCTGCTTCATGGCACCTACCTTCTCGAGAAGGAGGGGAGCCATGTGGCAGTTCCATAGGAGGAAATAAAAAAAGAAAGGAGACGAGAGAGAGAGAGAGAACAGAGATAGACGGCGGGAGAGAGAGAGAAAGAGAGAGGGTGGGGAGCAATGGGGGAAGTACGTGTGGTTCCAAAGCGAGGCAAGCTTCCGACAACGTGTTTCACAGCTCACCGAATCAGCGCCTAATCAAAATAACACTGTTGTAAATTAAGTCCGACGCTGCCAAGATCTCCCATGCCGTCGCCAGATATGACTGCGCTTCGGCCAAATAATACCGCCGCGTCGCCAAGCCATCATCGCGGCTACAGCCAACACCCGAGAGTCTGCAGCACCAATTATCTGTGCTTTTCAGCCAACGAGAGTTTCTCCCCTCCACAGACTTTTTCGCTTCACAAGATGTTGAGCCTTGAGCAAAACACAACATGATCAAACAATGAGAATGTTTGTTTTCATTTTGCTTCCCCTCTTTTCTTGCGGTTTTGCTGAAAACAGGGGGTGGGGTGGGGAATTTTCACTGTTGATTTCTCCCTAATTCACCTCTGTTATCAACTGGGCCTTTGTTATTTCTCTCATCTCTGAGAGGATATCAAGGCCTTTTGGAAGAGGAAAAATGAAGAGGCAATGTGTTGACCTCTCACTCGAGTAGAAAATGCCGTCAGCGATACGCTGGGGGGAGGAGGAGGTGGGGGAGTAAATGAGATGGATCAGACTTCAGAAAGGAACAGTGAGGAAGGAGGGGTCTGGCCTTCACAAGAGCCCTAAAGCAGGCCGCCGTAACACAGACAACCAAAAGCACCGTCTTTCACTAGAAGCACAAAGAGGAAGAAGTAGAAGAAGAAAAGACTACACCACATTTGTCCTTCAATTAGGATTGGGGAAGAAAGAAGCTCTTCAAGGCCCCTTCGTCATTTTTTGTGTGTGCGCGTGTATGTGTGTGTGGGCATGAAATATTCACAGGCAAGGAGATTTGCCTCACAAAAATCCTCTCAGAAGAGGCAAAGATCTGAGGTAAGTGGCATGCCAATCAGTGGGTCACGGTGACACACGTATGCCCAGAGACCAGCACATAATTAGCAGCTCTGGAGATTGTTCACCTGCAGTCTTAAAGTGCTACCAAAACTTTTGTTTTTTGAGTTCTTGAGTTTTTTAATTGTTGTAAGGGCAGTTGAGACAGAATAGAATTTTTCCACCTCCAAAACGGAAGTATACCAAAGCACTGAGCATTAAAGATGCAAACAGCGGTGTTGGGAGCAATCACATGTATATATCTGAGTTTAGAATACAGTTTCTTCATTCAGCCTTCATTGCATTTGAATCAAGGACTGAACAAAACATGCCAGAGAGGTGCCTCACCCCTGCCCTAAATGACACCCCAGAAACTTCACGTCCCCACTTTGTTTGTCAGATGCAATGTTCTCAGATTCAGTTTGTTATGTTTTTTTTTGTTTGTTTGTTTGTTGAATGGAGAATGGAGAGCAGGCAGATAGTGAGGCGATATTTACTGGATGTTATAAAAAAGTGTTATATGTTTACAAACAGTTTAGGATTGTTGACTGCACCCACAAAAATATACAAGGTGGAAAATGACAGTTGACTATTTGACTGAATAAACTAAGATGAGCTGCTGAGCAGGGAAATAAGAATCATTGAAAGAATTTTTGTAGTTGCATGATGTGCATTATGAGTACAACACCAGTGGTAGTTCATGGCAAACTGTCTGCCCATCAGGATGTCTACATCATTTGTCCATCCATTCGTCTGTTCACTCATCACCTCTTCCCAACAGTGGGCTTGCGTTGCGTCTGTCTTATAATGAAATGTCTGACACTCCTTTGCCGCTGCTCTCAAGCATG
The DNA here is from genome assembly GCA_015244755.2 of Tenualosa ilisha. Classification (NCBI taxonomy): domain Eukaryota; kingdom Metazoa; phylum Chordata; class Actinopteri; order Clupeiformes; family Clupeidae; genus Tenualosa; species Tenualosa ilisha. The sequence continues at coordinate 741,510 of PYXC01000992.1, read as the reverse complement.
CTGACTTTGACATTTCATCCTCTTCACCCACCCAATTCCAGTCGGCAGGATCTCGCTTCTATCAGTCTTCTGAACTGCTGTTCACCTCGTTCTTTATTCTCCTGATTTGTTTCTCCCTCTGTTCCCTCCCCTTTTTCAAGTCGGGAAAATGTGAATTTGCTTGCAATCAAGTCATAATATCAAATTAGGTTTAATCAAAACAACAGAATTGCTGCCGTATTTTAATCAAGCTGGGGTTCTGTTCTTTTGTACTCTTAGCAATCTCTCGCTTCCTCGCTCTATCTCTCCCTCTCTCTCTCTGTCTTTGTCCTCTACTCTCCAAAAAAAAATATGATGTGCCAGCTCTTCTCATTTTATTACACGGAGGGACACAATGTGATAGCAGATCTGGCACGTCATAACTCTCAGGCGTCTCCTCATTGGAAGACAACTATGGAGGAAAATGAAAGGCAGAATAAAGTACACACACACACACACACACACACATACACGCACACACACTGAGATTTCTGACATAGACTTGTGATCAAGAATAACTCAACGTTGTTGGATACCTGATTATTAAGAAACTGATGTGGTGAATTTGTGTTTTGTTCCAATTTGGTGCATCTGATTAGGGCGCCAGGGCCGTCTACTGATCTTGTGGCTGACCGCCTTTTTATCCCGCTCCGCTGCACTCATCCACAAAGTGTCCAGTAATTTCCACTTGATTAGTGTGCACTGGTGCACTGAGGCGCTGCAGGTAGGCAGAGAGGGGGCAGGCAGACAGGGTCTGAAATCACACACACACACACACACACACACACACACATACATGCATGAACACGCTCATGAACACACACACACACACACATACACAGAGAGACACACAGAGCCTCTGAGATATTATGGAAACCCAACACCAACCAATCTCTCTCCAAACCCCTACTCGCCCATACACACACATTGGCACACACACACACACACACACACACCACACACACAGACGCGGGCACACACACAGATAGACCCTGTGTACCCTCCACCAAAATCTTCTTGAGCCACCCCTGTGTGCACGCGTGCGCTCATGGGCAGAGGATCAGACAGAATGGAGGAGAGGAGGGGAGAGAGGGAGAGGAGAGAGGGAGAGGGAGAGGAGAGGAAACCTGCCACGGAGACTGTCGTCCCACAGGCGCTCTGATGCAAGCCCCGTGCAAACCCCAGCGCACGTTAACACACAAGCCCCCAAGAGCCAGCGGCCGGATAAGCCAGCTGTGCGAGAAGCCGCCACACTCCGGAGCGTGCCAGGCGGGCAGAACACACACACGCGTGCACACACACACACACAAACACACACACACACACACACACAGACACACACACACACATAGACATACACATACACATAAACATACTTACACACACAAACACACACACACGGACATGACTTCTAACCCAGTGGCGTCTGTTGTAGAAGACTACAGAAGGAGGTGAGGCAGTGGGGTCATGCACAGAACTGTGGACAGTGGAGGAGACATCAAGTAGGATGAAATGATTTTCTCTCCAGCCTGAATGGGTGAAGGACAAGACGAATAGATGAGACACCTGTCTATGTTTTCTTTCTGTTTCAGGTATTTTTTTTGTTTCTGAGGGAAGGGTAGAGGGGTTACAATTTCAGATTTTGGATAGGGGGTTTGTAGTAGGGGGGATGATGTGGGCAGTGTTGTGTGTGTGTGTGTGTGTTTGTGTGTGAGTGCGTGTGTGTGTGTGTGTGTGTGCGTGTGTGTGTGTGAAGAATGTGACTGAGCAGCTTGCTGAGGATGTGCTTCAACGGAAGAGAAAATGCCATTGAGTCACCTTCTCTTCCAAACCCAATCACCTGCTCTCTAAATCCAATCAGCCTCCTCCTTAAATCCAGAGCTGGCAGTACTGCACTACACCCAATTCTCTCTCTCTCTCTCTCTCTCTCTCTCTCTCTCTCTCTCTATAGCTCTCTCTCCCCCACCCCCCCACCCCCCTGGCATTGCTTTTTTTATAAAAGCCTCATGAGTGTGTGGTGTGTGGCTGCATCAGGCACACACGCGCCAACATACACACACACACATACACATACACACAAATACACACACACACACATACACATACACATACACACACACAGACGCACATGCTTCCTCGTCTAACACACATGGCCAAGAACTCTAATGTGTTTGTTCCACAGGCAGAGCTGATTTATTCTAGGCTATATTCCATGAGAAAAGGTTTCTGGGAGGAAATAAAGCAAGCTCCCATGCTCCCCTGCTGTGGCTGTCTTCTCTGTTAACCTCCTCTGGACTTTTTTTTCATGTATTTACTGTGTCCACTAAGCGTTTGCTCAACTCTTTTTTTGTTGTTTGGAATGGAGAAGGCACAAGGTTTTATTTATTTATTTATTTTTTTCTACTACGGGTTTTGGGTTGGTGTTTTATTTGATAGACGCTCACTGAAGTGGTTTTCCTGTGCGGATCTGCACTCGGCCCATCCGTCATGCCACACTTGTAGAGTTGCACACACACACACACACACACACACACAGAAACACATACGCACACAGAAACACATACGCACAGTTCTTTTTTTTTTAGGAATCCATTAAAGCTTCATGTGGGGTCAAGGCAAGCAGAGGTGTATCCCCTGGGCTTTCCCCTCTTATGCCTGAGGGCAGCCATCTGTGTGTTGCTTTTAACACACTTTAAGTGTCTGTCCACACTTCTCACTCCTTCCTTTTTTCATTTCTTCTTTCATCCTCATTTCTGTCTCCCCTTTTCCCTCCCCTTCTCTCACCTTGCTCATTCTTCATACAGTAGAAGAGGGTGAATGAGGCTCCTGTCTAAAGGAAATGGAGAGAGAGACAGTCAATGTGAATTTCAATTCTCTGGCCGGGGAAACCCTGTGAGATGGTGATGATGATGGACCACATGATTCACCTGATAGCCAATAAGCCCAGCTGTCATACTGGAGGAGCAGTAGACAATAAGCCCTTATTGCCATTGCAGGAGAAGCCGAGCAGCTATTGTGCTAACCTCCAACTAGGCATGGACTCAGCATCTGCCTCTGCCTGTGTGCTTTCTATTGCATATTTGTAGTGCCCATTACTTACCAACAGTCACTGTGATTGAGCATAGTCCCTGCCTAACATTCATTATTAAAAGGCTTGGATTTCTTTTCAATTCGTTGGTCTTTTAATAGTCCTTTACTAGTTTTGTTATTGCAGCAGTGCACTTTGCACAGGGAAGGATTTCATTCTGTAGTGTTGCCATAATTCCCCAAGCATACTATTAGTGACAGATAGTGTATATGGCTCTGTCTCATTAAGGGAAGGTGGGAAATATGGGTTTCCATCACACAGGCTGGAGCCCTAAACACTATCCGTGGAATGAGTGAGAGGAAGCAAATGCGGCAGCAGTGTGTGTGCGTGTGTGCATGTGTGTGTGTGTGTGTGTGTGTGTGTGTGTGTGTGTGTGTGTGTGTGTGTGTGTGTGTGTGTGTTGGGGTGGGGGGGGGGGGGGGGTGGGGGGGGTAGTCTGCGGATCTGGGTGCAGAAATGAGGTCACTGGGTTTTGGCCCCATTTAATTAATTGCAAAGTGAGCAACGGAGTAATGGATGGCAATCGGGGACATACACTAATTTCAGACCTGCCAATCAATAACCCATAACATTGGATTTGCCTTAAGGGTGATGGATCCCATTTAATACCACACAGTGCTGAGACTCTATCAGTGTGTGTGGACTGTATGTGTGTTAGGTGAGTGGTGTATGTGTACGTGTGTCAATGCATGTGTGGAGTTTGCAGCTTGTGTGTGTGTGCCAGTATATGTGTGTGTGAGAGTCAAAAATATTATTTATCTGTGTGTGTGTGTGTGTGTGTGTGTGTGTGTGTGTATTCCTTGTAAATAGGACACAGCAAGTAGCACAAAGTACCAAAATGACTTTGTCCAATTTCCAGTACAAAACAACATTTTATCAGTGGCTATAACCCACCTCCACACACCTAGCAACCATAGCACCTAGCAACTGTTCCTAATGGCATCATTATTCAAGACCCAGGAACTACAAAGAGAAAGTACCAGCCAACACTTATCAAACACTGTCAGGTCGTAGAAACCACTACATGGTGCATACCATACTTTAATCAACCCATAGCAACCACTGTACGGTGCATAGCAACCACTACACATCTCTTGGCAACCACTGCAGCTCTTAGCAACCACAGCATAGTGCACCGTAATAAGTGCTGTTTGTGATAACCTTTTTTTTTATTCACCATTAATTGTATCTCACTTTCCAGTAAGAGGAAGCAAAGAGTGGGTGGCTTGTAACAGGCGTACTAAAGCATTCACTGAAGGAAAGAAGGATGGAGGGGAAAAAAAAACTGTTTGTCTTGTCTTCTTTCTGTTGTCAGTCAGTGCACAAGATGTTTTTCTTGAATGTTCAATGTCGTCTCAAATCAAGTAAAGTGCGTTGTTGTTTTCTTGTCTTGTCTTTGACAGACATCCGCTCCCTGCCGGACGTGGCCATGACTGGCAACTGCACCCAGGAGTGCAGCGAGCTCGGCCACTCAGATGCCTGCTGGATGCCCGGGCAGCCCTCGCCCATCCGCAAGACACGCAACCCACCCAAGCTCTCCACCTTTGTGCCTTACCAGGAGAGGGGAAGCCTTGGGCGCCTGGCCAACGGTAGCGCCCGGCTGGGCAGCGGTGGCGGCAGCGGCAGCGGGGAGGAGCCGAGGTCCCGCATCCCGCCTTCCCGCAGTGCTTACTCCAACACTGGCGGCCACGCCCCCAGCCAGGACTGCCCCCTGGAGGAGGTGCCTCTGAGCGTGGCCAGCGACTACCCGCCCACAAGCCCGCCTTCCAGTCACACCTCCAAGCGGGAAATCTACCTGTGAGAACGCAACAGCAACAACAGCAGCAACAGCAGCAACAGCTACAGCAGCTCCATCCGTTTCCTAAATGTGATCTGAAACAGATATGGCCACCAGAGGTGCACTCCAAACACACAGAGGGGGAAACCAAGCCCTCTGAAAGCCAACAACAACACCAATCAACCATCAAATACATAAACTATTGCTATGGCTTCTTTTTGCTTAAGCAGTACAAGTTGGCTGTGAATCATCTGACCAATGTGTCCTCATGTACAATATTTCTCTTTTTTTATTTATTTATTCATTTCTCTTTTTTTATTTATGTGTTAATTTATTTATTTATTGCCGTAGTCCGTTTCTTTATTGGGTTGATAATTATGGTGAATAAAACGTGTCAAAAATCAATATGATCAAAAAGTAGACTTAAAAAAAAAAAAAAAAAAAAAAAAAAACGTTTTACCAACGTTTTACCAACCTTTAGCCTGGTCAGCTGTAGCTTCACTAGCCCAGTGGAATGTTTTCTGGCAGTGGTGTGGTGAATTCTGTAGTGCCATAGCAAGATGTTAGAGACACTCTAAGGACAACGTGCCGTGACGCATCAAGGAAGATAAATGCTCTCTTTCTCTCTCTCTCGCTCTCTCTCTTTGTCGTTCATCACATCAGATGAGGTGTTGTTTGTGGACCAGTGCTGTAAATATATTTGTAAGGTGTATATAGAGTATATTTACTGTACGTCAGGGTCAAACTGGGGAGAGAGAAAGGACAACAACAACAACAACAACAACAATCTTCAAAGGCCTGAGCATTCCTTCCACTCTCTCTCCTTTTCTCGATCTCTTTTTTGTCATTTTTTTTCTCTGTGGTCGCTCTTTATGGTGATAGCAGGACCTTTATCTGTGGCCAGCGCAGGTGGCTCAAAATGGCTTTTCAGATGAAATCTCATTGGCTGACCCTGCTGACAGAGGTGCTTGGTGACTTGATGCTCACTCGTCTCTGTTTTCCTGTGGACAGACCTGCTTTCTTTTTTTTTTCTTTTTCTTTTTCTTTCTCTTTTTTTCCTCTCGCCGCAGAATGTGGGTGTTTGGCACTTGAGCTGAAACACTGTGACCTGTCTCTCTTTCTCTCTCTCTTTCTCTCTCTCTCTCTCTCTCTCTCTCTCTCTCTCTCTTACTATCGCTCGCTATCAGTCTTTTCCCTCTCCCTCCACATGGACACCGAGCGGCAGATTTAATCGCCTCTGCAGGCTACTCTGCAGTCAGGAGTGGCCATGGCAGTATTGCAGTATGGCAGTATGGCGCACCTCCGCTAGAGTGATTTAAGTGTTGCAAATGTAAACACATCTCCTGGCCAAGCCCAACGCAAGAGAGCCAATTGTGGAACAATCTGAAGGGCCCCGTTTCTCTGCCTAATTTTATCCCTCTCGGCAAGCCGCTCAGATCTGAAAGGACACAAGCTCGACGGACTGTTTGACAGACTCTACCTCGGCCCGTCCAGATCTGCATCTCTCCACCGGCGGTGTGTGAAAATTATCGACTTCTCTTTTACTTTGAATCATGTGTAAAAGGGAAGACACAATGGTTGGACTAGAGGAAAAAATATAAACATGCCTTTTTTTTGTTAAATAGGACAAATGAATAACTGCCTTAAAAATATGTACATTTGTGACCATGTGGAAAAATTCAAACAAATAACCTCGCTTGGTTTCATTGGCATGTCATTAAGTCTGCATGAAAGGTAATCAAAAAATATTCAAATTTGAACAGAAAATCTAAAAAAAACAACACAAGATGGTAATATATTTTTGCATATAGAGTGCACTGATGATTTTTAAAGAAACACATCACAGTTCTCTTCACTATTGTGTATTTCCCTTAGAGACAGTCAGGAGGTCACCCACATAAGCAGCATGGCGAGGACTTTTGACCTGTTCAGTGGTTGTAGCGCTCACTGTACCCCTGGTTATTCAATAGGACTTAGAGGACGTCTTTGTGGGCTGGTGCTCAAAGTGTATTGTGACTAGTTGTGCAATTAGGATCAGGGCCTAGAGCCTCTCTCTCTCTCTCAATGCCTTTATAAGACAGTGAATCACAATGAAATAAATGGTTTGTTTAAATCCTCCCCCATATGATGGGTTCCTTATGTGTTTTCTAAGGTATATGTACTCCAGTGCACACCTGAAATGTGTGTATGTGTCGGGTAGGGGGGTGGGGATGGGGGGTGCAGGTGACTGTGTGTAATCATGTCGTGCTAGTCGCCTCCTCCACATAGCAAGCAGCATTCGAGTGTGTATTCTTTTCAGCATCACTAAGTCCCCTCGCTCTCCCCTGGATTTACCATCAGCCCCCAGTGCATAGTTTTTCAGTTGTGAGAGGGTCAGTGGTTGGGGAGTGCGGGATGTTGATGGGGGGGTGTGGGGTTGCTTGGCTGGTGTCTGATGCTTCGGAGGCCCTGGGTGGACGTTTTCTTAATTAGGGTGAGTGATGACTCCTGTGTGGGGGCACTCGCGAGTGGGGGAGCAAAGCGAGTGGCAGCCGCCCCTTGAGCGAGCGAGCAAGCGCACTGAGCGCCGAGATAATCCCAGTCCATCAGCAAAACCACCACAATCATTTAAAGCTCACCTCATCGGGCTGCCCACGGCACTCTGTGGCGAATAATTAAAGCCGAGGCATATGGAAATTACTGGACAGGGCCGTGATTAAATAAGGCGAGTGATTATCCTGCCTGGAGGACATAAAGCACATTATGCCGTTTTCAAAGCCATTTAGTGACTGAGATAGTAAAAAGAAATCCAGCCCGAGTCATGATACTTGGTAATTAACCCTCCATGTTCAGTCTCAGGCCAGTTCACCGAGGATTGACACCAACACAACGCAGGCCAGCCAGTTCTCTTGGAGTTCAGTGACCAGAACCAGCAGCCTGCAGAAGATCGTGACCTAACTTAATACACCCCTCAACTCGCTCGGCTGATGTCGGAATCACTTACTCCCAAACTTCCTTGGAAGAGTCAAGCCCAATTTGCCCAATTTCAATTTGAGCCAAGGCTCATCGGCCATGGCTTGGGTCAAGAGCCTTGACTCATTCTAATTCGCCTCCATCATAAAATCCATGGCTTTGCCCAGTTTTATAAATCATGCTAATTTCTGTTTGGTTAGGATTTCGATACGTGATCCAACCCAAACCTTTTATTTCAATCGACATGTCAAAAACATGTCTAAACAACTTGGATTTCACTCGGGGAATGAAATCCACCTTTCGCCTCAATCACACGTGATGCCTGGAGACTCCTGAAGGACAGAGTGATCTGTAATGACTCACCTGATGCTGTTGTGTTTCCGAATACTGTATTTCCTTCCTCTTTAAGCTTTGTGCTGTCTCTAGTTTGAGGTTGTGATCTGATCGCATTTCTTTTCTTTTTCCTATCTGGCTACCAGAGTGGAGTTCCTTGAGGAGAAAAACAGAAGCAAAAGCTATTTGTGGCGAAGCGTCTTCTGGAGGTGTTCTGTACATAGATTTCCATGTCCCCAGTGTGCACTGCCAGGCAGGCAGTGAGCTTAGCATGAATTCCAAAGATAATTGGTAGAAATTGTTTACTGTTCTTGCTGAGATATTAGTGCTGGTCCCCGTTATGTACTCCCCCTCCCCCACAGACACACCCCCACCCCCTCACCCCCTCCAATTCCACCCCAGCATCTCACCCTCACCTTGCCTCCCAACTGCCCTCATGCACCCCCATAAAAAAACAAAACAAAAAAAAAACAAAAAAAAAAACGAACTGAACGTCACTGCACAATCCATCTTTGTCACAGTTCACCTGAAATCAAGACAGCTGCCTTGAAGTATGTCTTCGCAGGAGAGTACACAGTCGTAATCCTATTTGTCAGTTATATTTATATAGGACAAAACTGCTTGTGATGCCATGTTTTTTTTGTACAGTTTTATGTACATGCAAGTGAAGCTTTTTAAAATCTTATGACAAAAAGCCGATGGCATATAAAAATTGTAAAAGTGTTTTATTGAAATGTGCACATCTTGCCTTGGTTGGATTGATCTTTGCAGAGTCAGTGTGAATGTGGCCGTCTTATGCCTGCACTGTCGTCAATCACTGGCTCCCCACGTCCCCGAGGGCTTTATTGGATTTTATGTTAATTGTGAACAGTGGATTGTCGGATCCTACCTGTTTGTTTGACCCACGTGTTCTGTTTTGTTATGTTTTCGCATGTTAAAGGAAAAAAAAAATGAACCCTTGTAATAAGTTCTCCTGAAAAAAGAAGAAAGAATTTGTAATAAAATGAGCTCTGGAAACAACAAAAAAAGTGTTTGTGGAGAGTGAGTGATTTCTCAAGGAGCACATAATGAAAGTACTCATCTCATCCTGCTGCATATTTTCAGCATGACTTTTCCAAAAAAAGGATTTTAAGTGATTCAGACCCGCAGAGAGTATAATGATGTCAAAGGGCAGATTGTCCAAAAAGATCTACAAGAAACTAGTGTCTTACAACAGAGCCACTGACTTACATTTTACCGATCCATCTGCTGATGTACTGCAGTTCTCCAGCACAGTCTGTGGCTTTTTAAGTGGCATCTACATGCTTGCGTCAGTCGTACACGTCGCGGGTGAAGAGAAGCGTAGCTGACAGAAGGTGTAGACCTAGGGCCCAGGCAATCCTCCACAGTGCCATAAACACCCTACAGTAAAGATGATGCCACACAGATGAAAGACAATAAATCAGTGTGGATTTCATTTGGCACTGATGCTTCCCAGGGAGTAATTCACATAGTATGAGAACGTTTGAGCTTGCAGAGATGAAAAGAAATCCAAGACCAGGAGATGAATAACAGCAATAAAATCGGCATTATAAATGGGAAACACATTGTCAGGGATATAACATCATAAATAATAAATAAATAAATATAAGGCCCTGGTGATAGATGGTTGGCTGGAAATCTTGAAACATGGCCCAAAAAAAAAAAAAAAATGAAGGCATTCTGTAGGCTGAGCTTTGCCAGACGAGGTGCTGGGATTTGTGGAGGTCCAAACTGACCCCCTCTGGATGGAAAAGAAACTGCAGCGTGCTCAGTGGCAAGGCTACCAGGGCGATGACGCACAAGGCATTACTGCTCCTGCGAGACGCGCCTCCATCACAGACCACAACGCTCTGGGAAGCTGACAGATTGATGAGCTGGATTTCGGTAAGGGCTCAACAGCCAGAGATGTGGAGGGTGCATAATGGAGATAGGGGTTTACAGAAACAGCCTCGGTCCCATTAGTCTGGCTAAGGCGTAGTGCTGGTTAGAGCACAGCTATGTGCACAGCTAACTGCCATTTAGACACATTCACATATACCATATATTCAAGCGGGCAATTCAGTAATTGCTCACACTGTTGACGATAATAATTACAGATTGACAGAACAGAATTACAGTTGTAACTAACTGTTAATTGCATCAATACTGTACCTGTGCTGCTACAACCACTAACTAATAATAATAATAATAATAATATAATAATAATAATAATGAAAATTAAACATCCCTCTGAGTGAAATAGAATGAATGAGTTTTGATGACCTTCTGTTTCGTGGGGTCATTTGTTAGTTTGCATCAGTATGCAGAAACACACTACACTGTGTTTTGTGTTTGTGTGTGTGTGTGTGTGTGTGTGTGTGTGTGCGTGTGTGTTTGTGCATGTACGTGTGTGCGCCCATAGTCCCCACTTTCTTTTTCTCCCTCCTTCAAGATGAAACTACCCCTTCGGCTACTGCCGCTGTTGATCTGCTGTTGCCATGGAAACCTGGCCTCACTTTTCTTTCACCCACGCTCTCTCTCTCTCTGCGCTCGCTTCGTTAAGCGCTGTGCTGTTGGCAATTAGAAATAAAACCAGCGGCAGGGACGGCTGCCTTTCAGTGCTCCCTCCAATTAAACACTGTCAGCTAGCCATGCCCCCCACCCCCAAAGCCTCCTCTCTACAGCCTCATGTAATAAAACAATCTGCCCATAAGCCTTGTCTCACAACTCTCTGTGCTTTCCCATAGTAGCTTCAACGTGTTCGGAAAGGAGGATGTTGAAGTCCCTCGTATATAGAAAAAAAAAATGAAAGCAAAAAAAAAAGAGAGAGAGAGAGAAGACAGAGGAGGTGCAAATCGATGGCAAGATTGAATCACGTCCGAAGGACTTTTCTGCTTCGTCGGGGGGCCGGAAGGAAGGATGCAGCCACACAAACGGTGTGGTGTGGTATGGAGGTGCAGCGTATGTACTTTGAACGTGTGTAAGTGTAAATAACATATCATGGCTTAAATAGATTTTCCTTGTGATATTGATTGAATATGTTTTACAGAAGTGTGGTGCTTGACAGATCCCAAGCACTTAAGTTCCATAGAAAAATCACTGGAATAGAGCCTCCTTAGTCTCATCCATTTGTATTACCCTCCACCATATTGACTCTCATACACTAAAGATGTAATTGCTGCATTAAAATCAATGGAGCAATTTAAACAGCATCATCATTAAAGGAGTTTGTGTGTAAAGTCGATATGAACACTTGAGAGGATTCTACACCCCATGTTCTACACAGACAAACCTCATTAGTTAAAATGCACACGCTCACAACACACACAGGCTCACACACACACACACACACACACACACACCCTTGCAGGCATAAAATACATGCAGTCATGCACACTTCAGAAATGAAATGCATGCTATATCGCACAACCACATTCGCTCACAATCTTGCAGCCATGTGCACACACTCACACACACACTAACACTAACACTCATGTTCAGAGAGCTGCAATAACACACACACACACACACACACACTCACACACGAGCACGCTCAGGTGCTCTGCGCTTAAGTGTGCGGGAATGATATCTCTTCTTGCTCGCTTGTATCTATGAAACGTCTCACTAACTCATTTACCACCCTATTACCTCCCACCTGAACTCAATTTCCAAATCATCACTGATTCCAGAAATACCTGTAAGCCATCCATCAGCAGTGGCAGACTCTTCCAGAAGGTGCTGCCAGCCCCTGCAAAGAGAGAGCCATTTCAGACGCATCCACCGGCTGCATCTGCCTCAAATATCTGTTTTTAAAGGACGCGCACGCAAGCTTATTGACCAGCCTTCGTCACTGAAAATGAATGATCTGTCATGTAGTCGGCCATTTTGAAGGCACTTACAAGTTCTTACACCTTGCCTCTTTTCCTCCATCTAAGACATGGATTTTCATTCACCCCAGAATGTGTGTGCATGTAGTATGCCTGTTATTTGATTGGCTTTGCAGTGTGTAAGTGTGTGTTTGTTTTGAAGTAGTTTTTGCCCTTAAGGATTGTAATGTGTTTGTGTGAGTGTGTGTGTGTATGTGTGTGTTTGTGTGTGTGTGTGTGTGTGTGTCACTTCAACCATATTGACATCAAACATCTTTACTAACAAAGAAAAATCTATCAGCTTAGCCATTTTGGTCTGTTACTCTTCTCTCTCACACATCCCCTTAGTCTGTGTCGCTTTTTTCATGTCATATCGTCATTCCCCAGATCCATGTATTTATTCACTGATCTTATTCGTTCTAGACTTGGTGATAAATGTTTGATGAGGCCCTCCAAAAAGTCATAATTCAGTGTGAGGAGGTCTGTATGGAATGCTGTCAGGTGTCTGGCGTGGAGGGGAGAATGAAGAGAGGAAGAGAGGCACTGAATGCTTTTTCCCAGTACTGTTTGTTTATGTATATAGTGCTAGCTGCTGTGCTGAAACAAGTGTAGCGCATGTGGGCTATTAATGCACAGAGGTAGTGCGGATTAAAGACATCACAGATGAAGTTCCAACGCACCAGGATCACTGTGGCATCTAAGGAAAGCTCAGTCAGTGCTTTACACGGCCCACCCGCCATGTTGGGATGCGCTACGAGAAGCTTTCTCCACCCCCCACCCCCTCCCCCCAACACACACACAACCCCCAACCCCCTACTCCCTCTCAAAATCCAGAAAAACATGACACTTTTTTAACGCTAATCTAATTAGCTTCTGCCTCACTGTCCAAATGGAATTAGCACAGTTTGTCGTCTTTCCCCCTGCGAAGCTCGCGCACGGCGAGGCTGTCTAAGACATGCAAATGCATTGACTTATTTGTACACACACACATTTGACAGTTGCGGGGGAGGAGACATTTTTGTTGTTGTTGTTGTTTGTTTGTTTGTTTTTTAAACCTGCGAAGGGTCGCAGTGCAGACCAACAGAAACTACAGCCTGCCCCTTGTACTCACACGTAGCAGCCACACCAGAAAACACATATCCATTATGCAGAGAGTTCCTGAGTAAACAGGGAGGTTAAGTATCTGAATGAGAAATGATATGCCACCCAGACATTTACAGTAATAAACCATCTGTTAGGCTTCCCGTTCTTGCTTACAGTAATTGGCTAATTGGCAGAATGGCAGGGCCTATATGTTGTTTGTGTTTCAATTTGTGCTTTGTGCACTCTCTTTTTTGTCTTTATACACCACTTCCAACTTCTTTATTTCCATTTGTTAGTAACAGCAGAGGTTATTAGAGACAGCATAATCTACTGCTTCACAGTCTGTTGGCAATCGAGAAGGACTTTGCCCTTTGTTTTAACAACATGGCGCTGTGTGTCGCCCATTTGGGAGAAACCTAATCCCTCCCTCGGGTGGCCCTCACCTCCCTATTCACTTGATCCTTTTAATTTCCACAGAAAGCATGAATTAGCCTCTGTGACTCTCCAAGAGACACCACTCCTGATGGCCACTGGGGGAGTGAAGAGGAGGAGGAGGAAGGAGGCTACAACAGAACGTTGCGTCTCGAGGGACTGACGGACTAAAATAGATTTGATAACACACGATAATGCAATAGAGGGCCCGCCATGTAATGCTTCATCAGCTGTGGCATAAAGGCTCAAGTGCAGCCCATCACCTGGCAGCAGCACATGACTACATGTGCTCTCTGCTCATGACGCCGATGTGCCTGGCTTGAAAACCTCGACGGGATGCATGGCCCTCCACCACCCCCTTGTATGCCGCTAATGGATTAAGCCACTGAGATTAGAGTTTATGGTTGGATTGACCTTCTAATCTGCATCCTACTGATGAGAGAGTGACTATTTGTGTGTGTGTGTGTGTGTGTGTCTTAGTATCTGTGAGGTTGCGGAGGGGACTCTTGTAATGTAATTGTAATGTAAATCACCATTGTAGATGACAGTTTAAGAATGGTATGGGCTCATGGAAGCAAGATTCTTTTTTATCCTGAGTGCTTCGCTTGAGTCCACCACATAAATACTGATAAAGGCCCACTGTAATCTCTGCAATAAAAATCAGTGGCAGAAATATCTGAATATTACGTGATGGGCAGGTGTGTCCTTTAAAATTCCATCAAAACCAATGCGAGGTATGGTCAGGCCTCAACAACTCAGAATGTGATGCCGTTTGTTTCTCATAGTTGCAAGTTTATTGCTCATTAAAAAAAAAAAAAAAACTTTGTTGGAGTCCTGGTCATCTTTAATTATTTTGCTGTGTGTATTAAGTAAATAGCCTCTGCTGTGTTTATTCGAGTGAATAGCCTTTGACAAAGTTTCATTACAACGGTGGACTTACAGGGCCAGACCTGGGCCTATTCTGCTCTGATATCTCCTGTTCTGTTCTTGGAGTATCAGAGGCAGTGAAGCAAACAACAGGACTAGACGTCTACCCTGCTGAAAACACACACACACACACACACACACACACACACACACACACAAACATTTTGATTCCCACTTTTCCTTTCAGTCAGCTTTGTGAAATTGTCAGTGAGGACCATGTGTTGTGAACATCGCTGTTTTTTTTTTTTTTGCTATTTTTAATTGCTTTGTGTCTCAGTGTTCAGTGAAATGAGCTCTAGATTATGACATTCTATGTCAGTTTGCGCTTCTGCATAGTTTTTACTCGTGTGTAAATTGCGACGTGGAGGTGATGCATATTGACTTCCCAGACAATTAAAGCGACTGCCTTTGGCTGCCACTGCTGCGTCTGCGTTGTGTTTTATTATGTCACGTTGCTTCAACTTGTTTCATCTGTCTTTCCTGCCACGCCATGCTTCTGTACTCAAGAGGCTCTTCAGCATTGCCATTCTCATGCACAGAGTGTTGTGCGCAGGTTTACACATCCATACACACACTAGCGCTTAATGCTCCAGCTCATTCACTAAAGCTTTGCATTTGGCCTAGTAATCTCATCCATATACAGTCAAAGGGGACATAATCCTCACAGCCCGGAAGAGCTATCTTTAAGGAGAGGGGTTGTGAGGGTCGGGGGGTGGGGGGTGGGTATGGCGGATACATGACTGAAGTACACAACATTAAATAAAAAACAAAGATGCTGAGGTCAGTGACTGAGGAAGTCCACCTCGAGCCACTGGGGCAGTGACCTCACAGCACAGGGTGGACGCTCGTATTACACGCCCGCTCCTGTGGTCAGTTGTTTATATCCCGTTTCGGAGTCGATCATTTATTTCCGCTCCAGTAGCTTGTCATCGGTTTCTGCCTCTGTGGTCAGTTGGTTATTTCTGGTCTTGTGGTTGCCTACTTTATTTCTGTTCCCTACAATTGTAACCCAGGCATTTTGCCATGCATGGCTGATTTCCTTGTTAAGGATAGAACAAAAAAATGTTTTCATCATGCATATTTTGGGGGCCCTACATTTTACAATATATATATTTATACTTACATTATGCTTATACTTTTTACCACCTACATACCCTTGACTCAAGCCTTAATCATACATGTAAAAATATTAATTTTCAATTTGCATTTGGATACAGTATATGCTACACTCTTTTAATCGGTGTGACTGCACTAAGGCATGTGTGAAATAAAATGGCTTTTTTAAGTTTTTTTTTCTTTTCTTTTTTTTTAATCAGTGAAGGCTGCTTTTTATTCATGGTGTGGAACGATGAGCTGGGTGGGTGTCAGAGAAAAGGTTTTCCTTGGGGATCTGGAAATCATCAGACAGAAATGAGGGAGACAGAGAAAGAGAGAACAGGCAGCCGGAGAAAAATACCAGGTGTTCAAGAGAGAAAATTGTAAGGGATTAGAGAAGGGCCCATCTTTTGATCAGCCATTAAGAGCAATTCTGTGATGAATTTCCTCAAAGTGGTTCCATGCTTGAAAATGAGAGGCCATTTCAAATAACCCACTGTTAAAAATTGGCTCCAGCAAGATGACAAAGAGTTAGCCCCTTTCTGTAATGCATTTGCAAAACTCTTAGTTGTTTTACCCATGTAGCATGTAAAATCCTGACATCAATTACTCAAAGTTACACTATGCATTAAAAAGTAAAGAACCTATATATATATATATATATATATAAATCTTACACCTGTCTATCCCTTTGTGTACACCTGTCAGAAGAGCGACCAAAAGTCGATTACACCACTTTCCTTCCTTCACAGATACTGTATCTGCAACTCTGAGGCAGAGCTAAAGGCTTGGTTGATGGGTTTGTTTGTAAAGGTGTTTGGGCAGGCAGGTCCGAGCGAAAGGACCAGTGTTTGGCTTACGGACGGAGGACTGCCGTAGCTGCCAAAGGAGCGGTGAGCTGGCAGCTCCTGGAGATGAGTGGACAGGCTACATGATGGAGTGGGGAAGGGCTTCTCATTTAGAAGATGAATGCTGACAGCCTGCTCCCAGCAGACCTGATCCTTCTGTCCAATTGGAAATCTAAGGGAAAGGCATCCCTGATTAACTGCACACCTGAGCGGCTGAGTGACATCTGCTGGGGGGGCTGACTCGAATGCTCGGCAATTAAACATCGGTGTTTTTGCTGTGGTCCTCTTCTCAGCGTAAATGAGAGCCACTCAGATTTGAAAGTGGCTGCTTGGCTCGCCCGGATGTGCAATTACTTATATCTTTTGTCTCTTACAAATTGGCCTGCTGTGCTCTCTTTCAAAATTTGTGCAAGTAGAACATTTTGTTTTCTCTCTGGGCCGGAACTGAAACTTTGTTCTGAGAAGAGAAATGCAGTTTTTTTCCAGTCATATATTACTCCAACAAATCATGTCTTTTTAACACACTGTTCCAAAGATTTTTGGGGGGTGATACATGTTCTCTCTCAACTGCACCATTTCCTCACATGCTAATTTGCATATCTTTCACGTAGCAACAGCAAAATATCACATAACTACATCACCAAATGACACAACAGAGTGTCTCCGTGGTGTGTTTCTACATACCAAAGGCAGGTAACACTTAGTGAGATGCTGCTTCAGTCTGTTGTTGTGGCTGTTTTTTTCCCTTGCCTGGTTATCTAATTATCTGTTTCCAGTACAACCCTCTCCGTCTCCGCCAATCTCTACCAGGCTCCTCGCTTGGAATAAAACTCAGTCTCCCACCCTCCCCACCCCCAAAGTCGATTCCGATCTAATTAAAAGTCTCTTTCTTTGTGTCTGTCATCTAATTAAAACTCTCCCATTCATTTTGTCTGAGTGTCGATCCCCTTAACTACAGTGGGGGGAAGAAAGCCCTCACCTATTGTGTCCCTACAGATCTTTTAAAGGAAGAGAAAGTGAGAAAAAAAAAAAACTATGTCCCCCACAGACAAGGTGTCTGCCTCATCTCATGCCTCTGTTAAATTGGACGGAGACTTGTTGATAATTGAAGATCATTGTCTCCTTCCGTGGACTGGGAAGACTATTGGTGTCCCAACAATGCTCTTCGCTATCCCAATCTTGGCCAGTCCAGATTATTGTTAGTCCTACCATGCCCCCATCTCTGTTCAAGTACCTCTAAAAGCCTTTTTCGGATGAGGGTTTCATTCAAAATCTCACACTGTGTCTTGTTTGCAACCAATTTCAGCATGGGGATCTTGATGTCCCAAGAGTACAAAAACATTGCCAAGCTTGTTTCAAAAGGAAGCCCAGTCTTAACTTACATTTGTTCTAGGAGAGATCCCTGAGAATCAAATTACCACCACCCACACAACTATTACTCGCCTTCCTGTCTGTCAAAATAGGAATGCTTTTTAAAATGATGCTGCATTTATTATGCAACATCATTTTAAAACACCTTGCCATGGCCCCTTAAGATAACAACTGAGTCTATTTTTTTTTTTTAAAAGCATTTTCATATTAATTTAGCTACGCTTAAAATTCAGCTTTAAGAGGGGTGGAAATAGTGAGGTAAGGAAAGAAAAAATACTTGATAACCTTTGGTCTGCTCTTTTTAAGGGTTCTTTGAGGAAAAGCGAAACTGTTCCCCCGAGAATAAGTTGCCTGCATAAAGAGTTCTTAAAAGTCTAGAGATGAGTTCTCTTTTCCTGTGTAGCACTAATCATTTATCCACAAAGTGCTCTATTGTTAGAGACAATGTGAAGTCCAAATTCATTTTTAAATTATCCTTTTTTTTGTTACAGCAGAACTGACATGTTTCACTTTTATAATGAGTTGTTCCTTCACACTTGGCTAAACTTGTATTTCCACTCAGCCCTTGTGAAATGGAGGATGTCTTGGCTCTCCCTCTCTTCATGCCTCACTCTTTCACTCGTGCATAACTCCCCCCTCCCCCCATACACTCTCTCTCTCTCTCTCTCTCTCTCTCTTTCTCTCTCTATTTCTCTCTCATCAATGTGACTCTTTGAGCAGGACCCGACAGAAGTGGTCAGGTTGCCTTGATATGTGTAAATGGAGACAAATAAAGCCACAACATCTCCGGCCAGTGGCTTGCTCATGAGTTTGTTTGTCTTGCAACAGTTTTTTCCTTGAAATTAGAATGGATGTTGTGACAAAGAAATAGTTATTTATTAAGTACTAGCATTATGTGATGGAGTGTTTTCTAGCCTATTCTTTTGTAGGGAAAAAAATACCCCTCCCCCAGCTCTCTCCCTCTTTATTCCCTGTCCCTCTTTCTTTTTTGTGGTTTAATCTCCCTCCATGGCGAGGAAACTTTAATGGCCTGTTGTGGTTTAGACTGTTTCCGTGGTGACAGAGCGTGCCGATACGGAGCGTTCGTTTACTCACGAGGCCTTTGCGGTGCTTCAGTGAGAGACGGCTGCGGATGCCGGTGACAAATCGCTGCGCGCCTGCAGCGACGAGGGAGCCCGCCGCGATATGTCTGCTCATGCAAAGCAGCGTCGCAGGCCGGGCCTCCAAATGAGATTCTTGTCAAGAGCGAACACTCACGCTCATTGCCAGGCCAGATGAGGAGGCCCATTACTGACGCTTCACCTCAATGTCTTCCTCTTTCTCCTTGTCTCTCTTTCACCCTTGCCTCCTTTTCTTAAGGAGATGATGCAGAGAGGGGGGAGGGGAAAAATACAAGAAACCAATGGGGCAATAGGACTCTGAATTGCAAAGAGTTTATCGTTTTATCATTGCCTTACTTTGGTGAGGTCTTTTTTGTCTTTTTTTGAAGATAACGTTTCACTCTATTTCCATCTATTGGTGTTCACAAGAGTGATTGACTGATGTGTATGCTGCCTGTGTGCTGACTTGTATGCTTTTTTTCCCACGGCTAGTCGTTGTAGCCATCAGTTCTACTGATAGGAGCCATGCTGGCATCCATCAGGTCTGAAAGATACACCAAAGCCTGTTCTAGAGTACCACTGCTATGCTATGCCTCCAAACATGATTTACTCTGGACCTCTCTACCTCATAGGATATCTTATTGCTTACACTCTACAAACACTGTAAATTACAATGTGTAATATATAGTAAACAACCTTTGGTGTTCACCTGAGCAATGACATGAACTAAAAAAGAGACCGCAAACTTAAAAAGCATAAGAATTTGAAATCAATGTAGATCAGTAAAATCAGTTTGAATTTTCTTTTGAAAAAGATGGCGACTGTGCAAGATCGGCTACCTTTGTTCTGACGACTTCTCTTTTATTCAAGAAAAGAAAGACTGAACTCTGAGTTAATAAGGATATTTTTTTTTTCAGAACCAAGTTGACTTTTCTGATTGGGTGTCTCGACTGGGGGGCCATTATCAAAGTCTGTAGCGAGGCCTTAATTTGCAGGGACAAGCTGTGTTGCATGAAGTGGACCTGCTTCTCCTGTCACATCCTGTGGCAGGTGGCCACCTAAAAAGAATCGTTAATTAGCCGCATGGGACCACAGGCGCTCAATGAGTCAGAGGGGTGTGCTTCAAGAATAAGTCCGCTTTTTTGGGGGAGGAGAAGAATGTGTGAGGGTGCTGGTAGTGAGAGGTGGGTGGGGAACATTGTGCAAGAGGACGTGGACGACTCCCCTTGTAATGTGTTTAGTTTATGGTGCCTTGCGCAGCCTACACAAGGAGGAGAGAAAAGTAATTATTAAGTAATGCTCAGTAATGGTGTTGTGGGTATCACTAAGTGCATCCATAAAGCTTGATGGTGCAGAATGGATGAGCAAGTGAGACGAAACAGAATGAACTTTGGGATGTGGCAAAATGAAAAGATGTGGGTGTGAATTATTAAGCACAGGTTAAACTTTATCTAATTGGACCGACACCTGGTTTTGGTGGGCTGGAGTCACATCGCACTGTGGTGCACTTAGCGCAGCAATTAGAGTTGAGCAAAGCACAATTGCACAGAGGTGATTAAATCCTTCAAATGAGCTCCTGTGTTTGTAGTAAACCCATCATATAAAAAACATCAACAAAATCTCATGACAGAATTATTATTTCAAAGACTTGAATGGTTCTAAAGCAAATCATTCAAAACAGGTTTGAAACATGATGACTTCCCATCTGCAATATTATCTCTGATGTTGAAGACTGTCTCTTGGTAACATATTACATTTAGAGAAAACATGTATCCAATCACTGCCAAAATAGCTATTTCCTTTTCTCTTAGTGGGAAGCTTTTCATGTGTATCAGGTAATGACACTCATCTGGACATGATTAGAATGCCAGCAGTGCACTGGAGTCTGCTGGGAGTGAAAAGCTAGCGGCAGTCACTAGTAGCAAGTCTCAGGAGCCTGTGGCATGTCAGACAGTAAGAGACAATCCCAGTGACATCTTGGCAAAAGTGTGCTGCAGAGAGTGTGTGGCACCACTTATCTTCCTTCATCTTCCCCACCAGCAAGGATGAAAGAGAATGAAGCTGAAAAGAGACGGGTAACTTTACATCATACATAACATCTTGCCAAAAAGCATCCCTTGATTTCCCATATTCTGTGTGTGTGTGTGTGTGTGTGTGTGTGTGTGTGGTGGGGTTGGGGGTGAGGGGGGTCAATATGATGATGATATGATACTTTTGGTTTGTTACCAAAATATAAATGTCTATTGAGAGGATTTCTGTTTCTGTTTCTGTCTATGGAAATCTGAGCTTTGGTTTGCAGCTGGTTTCCCCCCCCCCTGTAGAACCCTATGTTTAACCATAAAGTGACAGGCACTTTAGTAAGTTACTTTAATTCTGAGCTAGCAGCAGCCTCCCAAACAGTAAGTCAGATGTATGTATTTTTATCCATGTCTCCATGGTGGGGAAATGTGATCAACAAACAGACAAACAGCATGTACTAGCAACGGTTTGGTCTAATGGTAGCAGTGCTATTTTGCCAACGGCAGAGTGAGGCCCTGCTGCCTCTTGGTTTCGCCCAGCTAAATTTACAGCACATTGCGGTTGCATTTTCCACTCCCACATTTCAAATCACACAGCTACT
>PYXC01000992.1:470000-717500 GCA_015244755.2 Tenualosa ilisha | reverse complement strand
TGCGTGTGTGTGTGTGAGAAAAATTGGCATGCGGCTACAAGAACCCAGCAGTCAGACAGATGCTTGAGCAAGAATACTCGGACAGTGTCAGTGTATGAAATTAAGTGCTATTTTGCTAGAATTGTTTTACTAGTAAAGAATGGCAATGCATCTGTTGCTGACTTACATTAGCAGATGACTGTGCAAGCAGAGCTAGCAGCTGAATGAAACTGGTAATTTGGTTCTATGGAATTGCTGGCACGTCTGGCCTATGAATAATCATGTATCTCACATTATAATTGCATATGAAATATTGATATTCTGATGGAATTGGGTCGATACTGTTGGCTACACACTAATTTGTATGTGGAAACTCAATACCTCCTTTCACGTCTATCTGCACAGCCTTGGGGATGTTGATTGCCTGTGTTGAAGTGATGGTAGGCAGGGTGTTGGACAGTTTAATGGGACTGCATGTGGTGTAAGCCATTCTAATGCGTTTGCACATAGTGTGCATGTCTGTGTGTGTGTGCGTGTGTGTGTGCATTTGTGTATGTGTGTGTGTCTATATGCATTCATGAATGTGTATATGTGCCCATGCGTGTGTGTGTGTGTGTGTGTGTGTGTGTGTGCATGCATAAATGTGTATGTGTGCCGGTGGATTTGTATACATGAATGCATGTGTTTGTGTGTATTTATGTACAGCTTTCTGCCCTGCACATTAAGGAAAGAGGAGACACACCAGCCACCCCCCCCCCCCCCCCACCCACCCACCCCAATTCCACAAGCCTGCTGCATGATTGGCATGGACTCTGGGCCAGTAAAGAGATGTGGACGTGGAGGAGTCCTGCACACGCGGCACAGTAATGTATTTACTCTGTAATTTGTGTCTCGGCGAGAGGCCATACATCCTGTTTAAGAGTGACACCTCTCGTCCCTGCGGCAGCCCCACGCCGCTCCCACCACTGCTGCTGCAGCTCCGCTGGTGCTGACGGGAACCTCGCCACACCGCCGCTGATGGATGAGCTCATCAAAGCGCTGCTGGGGCTGATGGGCCTCTCTCAAGAATGCCCACGACACCGCCACCGCCGCCACCTCCAGGAGCAGCAGCAGAACCACCACTACCTCCACCATCAACCAACCACCCACCCACTAACTCATCCCGCCCACCCGCCCGTTGTTGCCACGGCGCTGTTCTGTTTTGTTTGTCAGAGATGCAGAGAAATCAAAACAGATCACAAAGTCAAAACAATTCTCATTCCTGCAAATGTGTACAAGTTGTAGGTGCCACAAGTTCCAAAATGGACTCTGTGTGCTGGTGTGTGTGTGTGTGCTGGTGTGTGTGTGTGTGTGTGTGTGTGTGTGTGTGTGTGTGTCTTTGTGTGGGGGAAGGGGGGGCTATGAATTAGTCGAGCATTGCAGGGTGGCACAGAAAATTGGTAGCGTGATTGTTGCATCTGCTAAACAAGGACTCAACATACTTTCTCATAATGCTACAAAGATTTATACAGTATAAGTTATGCTAGACAGTACCGTGAATATTTTGATTAAATTGGGTGGAAGTTCATTTCAAATGTATTCAGGAATACTTGACATGATTATGCCAAGTTTGTTATCAGGTTTGCTTTTCTATCAGGGATGAATTTGTATAGAAAATGTGTTTGCATGAAAAACAAGGGGGGGGGGGTGAAAATGAGACCACAATTGAATTTTTACCGGAAAAGTGAAAAAAAAAACAATAATATAACGGTCCCTAAAGCCAAATTGATATGTACGTAAGCACACCTTCTCTCATCCTCATTAAGCATTTCTGTTAAAATGGATGGGCCTTTGAACTGCTGAGAAATATACACCATCAAATCAAAGACAACCATAATGAATTATAACAGGAGACAGTTTGCTGTCTGAAAAAAAAAAAATAATAACAGCCGGACCCAGTGTTCTAGTTCTGTTTAAAAATGAACACTTACATGTAATTTAGCAAACAGGTGTTCACAGACAGCAACACAAAATGCATTACCTTAGTCCTTTCACTGTGTATTCAGATCAAACTATTCCCTGCATTATCCTTGCAAAATGCTTCCAATATCCTCTCACCTTTTCATTATCCTACAATGCCATCCCAGTTACAATAAGAGGGCTTTTGTGCCCAGTTATGACAGCTCTGGGTCACTCTAGATAAGAATCAGTCCCCAGTTACGGATGGCAAAATGTGAAAGAGGGAGAATTTAAATAATGGAGCGAGAGCGAGCGGGACCCTCCCAGGCTCATGGAGTGTGCTGTGTAAGGTAAATTAGGTGACAGGTCTATTATGAAGCACCTGCTATTCAGCTTTGGCCTTTGAGATGGGCTTGCTTTCATTCTCTCTCTTTGAGCCGGTGGAAGACTATTCCAAGATGCTTTGTCCTGAGGAAATATATGCCTGCACTGTGTCCAGTCACAACACATTCGACAATATAATCTCAGTACCCTATTCGGTCAGGCAAACCATTTACTGGTGGGTAACAGCTCGGCGTCGAAACATATATAGCAGATCAGCTGCAAAAAGTTTTTAGTGTTTTCATACAGAAAAGCTGCTGCTTGTGCCTAAAGAAAACAGAGGGATTAGCAGTGGTATAAATGACTTTGCCAATGATGATGCCCAACACAAATTACACTACAAACATCATGTTATCAAGTAGAAAATGCACAAGACTGTGAATCATCTGAAACAATATCCTGTAGCATTTCATTCTTGTTTCGCTTACTGCTTGCTAAGAAAAAGTCTACCTTCCTCAGAAGGAATCTCTGATGTGCTTTTACCCGATGAGTCAGAGCCAATGAAGATGCAATTTTCTCCTGGAAAACGGAGGGGTATCTAGATTCTAAAACCCTGACTGGCACAAAACACTTAAACAGCATATCAGATACCCCCCTTCCCCCCCCCCCCCGCCCACACACACACACACACACACACACACATACACACAAACACACATCACATAAACAGACAACACACACACACACACACACACAAACAAGGCACACAAGGCAACATCCAGATCACAGCAGATTCACAGCTGGCACATGTAAAGTTCATCACTTGGTCATGAGATGTTACAGTAAGCAGCCTGGTGGTGTGTGTGTGTGTGTGTACGTGTGTGAAAGAGCTGAGTGAGCAGCCCCCCAGCAGGGCCACTACGACTCAAGACTCTCTGGCGTCTGCTGGCAGATCTGGCACCAGCCCCGGCCCTTTGTACTCAAGACATGTGCATTTCAAACAGCCAGTGAGCAGGGAGCGCTGGGACTCGATCAGAGGGCTGCCTGGGTGGGAGGTTGGGAGCTTGGATGGGGGGGCGGTTTGAAAAAAAAAAAAACGTCCAACTGCTTTGCCACCACCCGCACCCCGCCCTCCAAGGCACCCGGCACACACACACACACTCACACACACACACACACACACACACACACACACACACACACACCCCAGATGAGTTTCAATCAGTATCATCTTCCCAGGCGTCTCATCATTGCCTCCACCATGGCTGCTGTTCGTCTCTCCCAAAGAAACCTTTTGATGATTCTTTCTCAACATTCTGCCTCTCAACATCCACAACTTATACCATCTCCTTGCTGGAAACTTGTGGGGCCCTTCTTCTGAAAGGCTAAAGTTTTCCATGACTTTTCCCCACCTTTCTCACTCTCTTTCTTTCTCCTTGCTTCTATCTCTCCTTCTCCTCATCCTGTCTTTCCTTTTTTTTTTTTTTTTCTTTTCTCCCCGCCATGCTCAACCCCTGGATGTTTAAAAAGATGTGGTAGAATCAGCAAACACAGCTTATCCTTTTGGGACAGCAATCGATGAATCCTGCTCTCCTGGGGTCCCTAGTGAGAGCCGGGACAGCTGAACTGATTGAAGATTGATCACGAGATGGAGGCCGAGTGGTCCATCACTACACCTGCCTGTGTGTGTGTGTGTGTGTGTGTGTGTGCTCTCCTGGCATGCTGTGCCCTCTGTTTGGGCTTTGCCAGCATAAACACTCTAAGGGTGACACCATTTACTGACATCTATGCTATAGCTAACTTGTATCACATATGCGAACAAAAATCTATTGGCCATCATCAATATATACTGGATAATGCTATATAGCCAAAACCTCATGTGACAAGTATTGGCACCTTTGCATTTAGAAATGTAAACTCACCCTTTGCCAATAATGATAGGGATTAAAGACCATTCCTGATTATAGAATCTATTCAGAGCATCCATATTCCTAGGCCCTCTCTGGTGCATTCTCCTCCTTAGCTTGGTCCATTGGTTTTCTCTGTGGGTAAGATCAGGAGAATTACATAACCATGGTAGAAGTTTGATTTGGTGTTCAATAAGATGTTCTTCTGTTTAGGTTTGTTAACCTAACATGGTTTGGTTAGGTTTGTTAACCTAACATGATCCAATCAAGCCCCACATTATTACAGACCCTTCACCAAACCTACCAATAAGCATGGACCTCTTTTCAACATCGTTCCCTCTATATACTCGAAGGCCATTATGACTGTCTGTTGCCAAAATACTCAATCTGACCAAAGCATGATACCAAGCAAAGCCCCAATAGCATTTAACTACTCCAGGCTTTTAAATGTGTAATTAAATGTGGAGAGGCTATTATGTCCTTTGAATTACATATCAATTTGGAAGCCATTTCTGAAGTTTTTGGATGACTTGGCGTCTCCAAATTGCAACTTTTTTTTCAATAACTGTATAACTGTGGTCCTTCTGGATTTTATTTGCTTCTCTTACCATCCTTTGTATTTGTGCATGGGGGCAAGATAAACAGAGGTCGTTACCCAGGTAATTTGTCACAATTTCAGTTTAGATTAAATTGTCATAATCATTGTTTTAAAGGCTAAAGAGGTCTTTTCAGATAAGTACCTGTTTCTACCGTCATTCCCAGTCTAGGTAGGTCAATACAATCTTCTGAATGCATTTAAATTATGCACTCTCTTGTGTTTTGCTCAAGAAGAACTAATTTATTAACCCCCGTAATATTATTTTTACCCCATTATTGAACCAGAAGTTCATAGCCATTCTGATGAAATATTCAGTTATATTTTATAAATATTTCCAAAGAAATCTCAGTAATAGTGTCGCGTGTTTTTGATACTTTTTTATGATGCATTGCTTTCTCTGAATAGCTTCCCTTCAAGGTTGGATTTTTCCTTATAATTTTAATTTTGAGATACACTATGATAAATTCCCAAAAGATTAAATTTAATATTGTCATTGATAAATAGGACACAGGATAATAATGAATGTGAAGGAAAGTGTACAGACAGTGCCAACAAGGATATACCAAAAATGTTGTATTGGAAATCATGTTTCAGGCCCTAACAGTTATCCATACCAAGGTAAATTAAGTTAAAAGAAGAAATTTAAAAAGTCAGTCGTCCAAAATTAGTAAAACCCCTAAAAACAAACATTCTTCAAAACAGCAGCCCGACTATTCATTATGCATACAGCAGTGCAGTTAATGGGCAAGTTCACCAATCTCATTCAGACATTTCAAATGTAGGTCCCTCATCAAAAATGCTGCTCCTACTTTAGTCACTTAAAGCTCATGAAATATTTCCCAGTGTGCAATGAAGCAACCACAAACTGGGAGTGAAGGAGTCCGCAAGGGCAGCTTCAGCACTTGGGCTAGTCAGATCGTCACCTGACACGTCACAGCACACAGAAATACTTTCAAGCCACCATCCCCAGGAAGTATTACACCCAGAGCTGTTTATTAGAGAGAAATTTGACAGAAGAATGTACAATCCTATTTTTTTTTTCTTTTTGAATATGCACACATATGGTATATAAGGTCAGAGTGCATAGATGTATGCATCAGACCTGTGCAAAATTCTGAATAAGTGCAGGTGCAGTATGTACCTGTATGCATACCCACATTTAAAAAAATACCAAACATTTTATTTCTGCATATATGCTCAGTTGAAAAGGCTCTCTACTGTATAGAGTGAATTTAACATTCAAAGCACATGATTTTCACATGTGGGTTTCAGCTGCCCTCTCTATATGGTCACAACTATTAGAGTTAGTTTCCCACTGAGCCTGCATGCTGGGTGCATTTGTCTCATTTTGACCCCAGGAAGCCTTTTTTATTATTATTCTTAAAGCACACCAGTCCTGGAGAGACACCACAGATGCCATTCATACCAGAGTGGACAATCTCTATGTGTGTTTTTTTCCCTTGGATGGATGCGAGCAATTTGCATGTTAAAAGGGGCCTGCAGATGTTGCACTGTTTGTACGGTGGAGTACAGCATATCAGAGGTTTCAAATAAAGGCAAAAGGCAAAATGAACCAGAAGATCATATAAGTGGCATTATGGCCACTAATCATTAAATCTAGGAATGAGTGCCTTTGTTGTTTCACCAACATGGACATCACAGGCTATTGATTTGACATGCAATTAAACTCCCCAAAGGCTATACAGTGGAATAGAGTGATAGTCAATTTCTATGCCTTACTCATATCTACCAGCTCCTTTTATTACTCTCTGGTCTCCACAGCTCTTGTTGAGGGCACATGTTCTGTTCAGGACACAGACTGCTGTGGGGTTTTCATGGAATTCCTGCACATTTGAGTTGTTTTGAATACAGTAGGGTTTTTTTGACATTTACTTACACTGTATTGAAATAAAAGTGATGGCATTCACAATACTGATCCAGAAACAACCAACGAACGATCAAAATGATCTACATTCATTGATCCCTTTTCAGAGAAGTGGGAGATGACAGCTAGGTAGCCAGACCAAGCTACACCTTAAATTAAGCTAATCAGCTGCAAAAACCAGGCTGAATCTATACAGTTGTTTCCTCATATTCGGTTTCTACTTCTAGGCCATATTGCCTTTAACATGAGTTACTTGAGTTCTCTTTCTTCTCCCCTTCTTTATTTGCTCCTCTGTCTGATGCTGAGGAGATGGAAGTTTGTACAATGTTTTGGTGTGATCTCAGGCCAGAGAGCTTTGGCTTTGGTCAGCGTTTTTCAGGGAGAGTAATGACTGCAGTGATGGTCGGGGGGACTCAGGCGGTGAAGTGTCACACGCCACGCTGTTTAATGCAGTCTGCTTTAGTCTCCCTCTCACGGCGGGAGGGGGGTGGGGGGCAGACGCAGTCATACACACACACACACACACACACACACACACAGATCTCCCCAATAACGCCATATGGCGCCTCCGGTCCCTTAACTTTACAGAGAGGTGAAGCACACGATCTGTGTTCAAAACAATGCCAGCGGCCTTAGGAGCAGGCTCCAGCTGCTTTTTGTACAAATGAACAATACACATACACACACACACACACACACACACACACCACACACACACACACACACACACTTAATTGGTGTTATTGAGAGGATGAGAGGCTGTGGTTTAAAAGAGAAAATAGACTTCTCATGGGTCTTGCCACAGGATTTTTTTTTTTTTAGAAGAGAGGAGGAAAAAAACAATTTCATTAATTTCATTTGATCTTAACCCTTCACTTAAATTGAGATTGCACTCATTGCTGTTTATTGCTATGTCCCGGAAGGTGTCACAATTGTTGGACACATTAAGTGACACAGTGACTCACTGTAATATACAGTATGCCAAATAGTGCAAGAGCTCAGAGGACAGGCAGGCTCAGTCCCACGAAACCAAACAAGGATGTTTCCACATGTAACTTATCAAAGCTCTGCTCTATTTTCAGCCCTCCTCTACCATAGGACTGCAATAGTTCTACATCATACCGCCATCAGCTAATTCCAAGATTGCTTGGCTTAGTGTATGAAGTCATTTACTATTTCAGTTCAAATGCAGTCTGCAATTTCTCTGTGGGGAGATTTGCTCAAGATGATGAAATTAACCTATTTTTCTGCTCAGTTTGATGCACTTGATTACACTAAGGGATGCTTAAATCTATAAAGCCATTTAAGGGCATGGGTGTCTATGGGCAAGTGACGTATATCATATCCTAAGGACAGGAATGATAATATACAACAGTTTCTATGGAAAATGTTAGCTCTGAACATCACAGCAGACAGTATCTACAGCATAGCAGTTTCATTTCTTGAAGATATGCTTGCATGTTCATATCAGTTATAATAAGGATCATCCTCTCTATGATCGACAGAGTTTGATGCAGGAATATTTTGAATCTGGGTATCTTTCTAAAGTAATCACATTTCAGACATTGTTTAGGAATATGTGCAAAAAACTATTAGGACAAATAACAGACTATATTTTTGCTCAACTGTAATGGGAATCTACACTTGCACAAAGAGGAAATAATTTGACTCCTGGTAGCTTAGTCAAGTAAAGCAGTAGGCTATTTGGAAATCGCTAGCCTACTACAGTCTTCAGGTCGTAGCCCATTGACCATCAAACACAGGGCTCGGCAATTCACCCAGAAAAGTGGAAGTAAACTCGCACCGTTTTGTTTTGCATGCTAGTCACACATGAAAATCTTCCTTGCCAAGATTAGATTAGATTAGATTCAACTTTATTGTCATTACACATGTATGAATACAAAGTTACGTTTAACATCTAATCAGAAGTGCAAATAGCAGAAAGTATAATATACAGTATGTCAGTATGTACAGTTAGTACAGATAGAGCAGTGTAAAACTGGGAGTAGATATGTGCAGATTATGTACAAATAAAATGTGGGAATAGTTATGTGCAGATTATTTACAAATTATTTACAAGCGGTTATTACAGATAAGGCAGTGTAAAAGATGGGTATAAATTAGTATTGATTTACAAAAGAGCAATGTGTAGATGAAGTATATTAATAAACAAATGTTCTATACTACTATACACAGGCAAATCTACACATGTACAGATGTACAGATGTACAGATATACAGATGTAGTATGGACAAATATACAGGTGTGTAGATATATTCATATCTGTATATGCAGATGTATATTCAGATGTACAAATGTGTAGTTGAAGATAGGCAAAATGCTATGGATGTATATACAGTAGTGAAGAGAAGTGCTGTGGACAGATTATGTGGCATGAATAGGAAGGTTCAGCAGGGGACAGAGTTCAGTAGGGTCACAGCTGTGGGGAAGAAGCTGTTCCTGAACCTACTGGTTTTAGTCTCAAGGCTCCTGAAGCCCCTTATGGTAGGGAGGAGCTGAAAGTCTGTTGGCTCGATGAGAGGAGTCCCTGAATATGTGTAGACATCTCTTCTTGTGGACGTCCTCAACAGTGGGCCCAGTTCACTGTTGTTTTACTAAATACTAAAATGAGATTACATAAACTATTAACATGTTAACTTTGACAGCTCTAATACACACACATAACAAATAGTTAAGTTAAGTTATATTATTTACATATATATATATATATATATTATATAATATTAATATATATATATAATATATATATATACAGATAGATAGATAGATTATGACTGCAACCATTAAAATATATATATATATTAAACTGTTGTTAACTGTTGCAAGTGAGTGAGTATATCATATATATATATCATGACACCAAATTGTTAAAACATTTACAACATTGTAGGGTTGTAAACATGTAGGGTGGTTCTCAATTTGCTTCCTTGGACCCTTGATCCTCTGGCATTCATCCTTGTGCCCCGGAAATAGTCCGAGGCTCAACGTCATCGAGGATGTCTCATTTGTTTAATCGCAACAAGAAGGGGAGTGGAATGAGGATGGAGGAGAGAGGAGAAAGGTCTGATATGCTAGGACACACAGGTGCACACTTCGCGGAGAGATCGCAGAAGCTTGCTCAGCAGGAATGTGTGATTACTGGCTTAATTTAAGAGTCGAATAGGTGAAACCCCCTCCCATTCTGCATGTCAACAAAATCACATTATTTAACAAACCATAATGGCAGCTTTAACAACACAGTTTTATAGGCTAATATTCTCTGCAATGCCCATGAATATAGGACAAAAGTAAACTGATGTTACAGGGATCTTGATTTAATTGTCTTAAATTATTTAATTGTATTGCATTACGAGGCACAATAATGCTTTGATGATTGTTTTTGTTCAGGCCTTGTACTAATCGCGCCTTGTTGAGCAGGTGTGTTGTGCTCCCCCTTGTGTGCAGGTACCCTGACTTGCAGCAATATAAAAGGCCTGTCCATTTAGAACATGGCGGGCACTCTCCTCCTCCCGGCCTTGGCTTTTGTTTGTCATCAATTTTCCAGATATTTCCAGATATTTCCAGAATCAACACCTTGCTGTACCCACTGAAATAATTATTTGAGACATTCACCTTGGGTCATGAAGGCTTTGAACGTGGGGAGGTACAGTGACCCTGATTTCCGTTCTCTAGTCATTTTCATCCACTATCAACAGTTACAACAGTCGATGTGGGAGGTGCTCATAAATATCCAACACATGTTTCATTAGCCTATGTGTCTGACCATCTGGAATCAGCCCGTTGCCCACAGGTACATAAAGGAAGTATTACTTATGGTTACCATTTTCTGAGAACTGCCCAGGCGTATCATGTGCAATTAGTGCAGCCTGGCAGCTTGTCAGTGTTGTACATTACAGAGGACCTGCATAACCTGTGTACTTATGAAGTCAACATCCCCAGTACCGATTCTAAACAAGGCAACTATGGAGATAATCAGCAAAAGAAGAATGATAGCTAAATAGATTATTTGATAAGGCTACTTGCTATTATTGTAGCTAGTTGTACTGTATTGACTGGGTGTTGATTATGTTTCCTGGTTATGACTACTGTTCCTGTCAGTAATTTCATATTTTTAATTTTCAAGTCTGTTGATCAACAACACTGAAAATTCCTTTGCATTTCAGTTGACTCATATGAAAGATGAAAATAAAATGTACCTTTGAGGTTCATCAACTGTTACCTAAATCTATTCTAACTATTCACAACCATTCCATTAAAAGAGAAACTATTATAGAATTTGACCTTACAGACGGGGGTGGTGAGCTAGATGGAACAAAATGTTCAAACAAGGCATTTAGCATTGTCAGATTGTTGTAGTACTTTTGTCCATGAATTATTCAGTGGTTTAATATTTTATTAATTAATGACTTTGCCTGAAAAATGAATGTATGTATATATTTTCCTAAACAGTTCATGGTGCTATGTGAATGATTTTGTCAGGTCAAGATGTCAGACAAAGATTACAGCTGTAAGTACAGCTGCTTCTGAAGTGCTTTGGTATATGAATCATCAAACTTTCATGACCGCATTAACAATGTTCTGTTTAGTTGCAGAATTACCTTGAGTCTGCTGATAATTTATCACCCAGCCAACACTTTCAAAATACGCCTATCGTGAAGCTGGGGCCCACTGAGCTATAATGTAGTGAAGAGGGAGGTCTGTCGCATCTGTCTTCCACTTGCTTCCTGTCCATCTTCACTATACTATCAGAATATCTTATTAACTACACTACATAATGATCTAGTATTTTATTATACTAGATACTGATACTAATAC
This sequence comes from Tenualosa ilisha, assembly GCA_015244755.2. Taxonomy (NCBI): domain Eukaryota; kingdom Metazoa; phylum Chordata; class Actinopteri; order Clupeiformes; family Clupeidae; genus Tenualosa; species Tenualosa ilisha. The sequence goes on along the minus strand of PYXC01000992.1, from coordinate 706,036 downwards.
TGATTTAGTAATCTAGATCTGCTTAAATATTCTACAAAAATACTCTTGAGCTCCTGGTATCTTGTTTTCCTTGCCAGCTGCCACTGAATAAATGTTAGTCCTCCAAACCCCAGTTTTCAAAAGTGGGTGATTTTATCATTTCATAAAGCAAACACGCTAATTTGCACAAAATGGAGTCACGGCAGGCCCAAAGAGAACAGCCCTGCGTATAAAGGAGGCCACATATTCATTGAGGAGTAATACACTCATGAAAGCAAAATCATTATGGTGATTTTAAAATGATGTAGACAAATATTCTCTTTCTGTGCTGTGGAATGCTGCTTGTGAGTCAGCGAGCACGCGAGTGATTGAGTGAGAGATAGACATTGTGCGAGACTGCACACTTATTGGATCTTCATGGAGAAATGATGGCATCATTAGTAAACAGACATACATGCACACACTCGTCTCTTGTAGATCACTCAGTCTATAAAATAGGATAAATCTGATAATGAAATCTGGTGTCTGTTATTTCTACAAGACATCTTGCCATTTAAATCAATTAAACTGGTGGATAAATCTGTTCATTTCAATGTTCCTTTTTGTTTGTATGATTGTTTTTCTTTTTTCTCCTTCTTTTTCTTCTTTTTTTTACCTTCTCCTACAGTTCCCAGACGGTCACAGAGCCTTGACTGGAGGTCTATAATGGTCGTTTTAGGGGGCTTTAATTAACTGGAGGTGAAGATTACGTCTCTGTCCTTCGACGTGAATCATATCGGATTCATACACAGTCACTAAGCCCTGAGACAATAAGGCTCATTTATAGCCCCTGGCCCACACAGACGGGAGGATGGGATTGACCACAAACAGGAATGCATACTAATCTATCCAGCTGGCATCTCCTGTCAATATTTACAGCAGTGCAGCCGCAATCAGCTTGGCATGCCCATTTGTACGCACTGAGGAGAGACCCAATCTATGATTTCTATGGCAGACATTTATCATTTAATTACCGCCAACAGGTTGACAAGACAGGCTTCCCGAAGGCTTATTCTTCATTCTCCTGCTATGTGGGAACACGCTGGAGCTTTTTCTCCTGTTCCTTTTCTTCCAGTGAGGGTTTTTTATATTCCTTTTCTTAACCATAATAGCACCACAGCCCCCCCTGTACACTGGAGGCGGTAAAGTCACATTCCTGGAAAGATGTCATTTTAAACTGATGACCACTGACCGCACTGTGTTTCGAGTGGATTTGCGAACTGCAACCTTTTATTTGGATCACTGTGCTGTGTGTGAACCCTGCGCTGTGCGATGCTCTTCACATTCTCAGCCACAGAACGTTTGGGATGGGAACTGTCACTCTAGCACTGGGTGGGAAAGGGATTCTTGGAACCTATAGGGGAGGCTCAGTGACTCAGGAGACAGGACATTTGTGGGGTAAAGCATTGTGTGTGTATGTCTGTCTATTTGTGTGTGTGTGTGTGTGTGTGTGTGTGTGTGTGTGTGTGTGTGTGTGTGATATCCATGTGGTAACAGGAAGCTAAAGTGAACCAATTAGTAGAACAGGCAATAAAACATGAAAAGCAGATATACGACAAAACAGGTTTGTGCAAATTTAATAATCACCACCGCAACATGAAGCAGAATTTGGTTGGTAACTGATTCCAAGGGAAAAACCACAACTGTCTCTGTTCGCCTAGCACTTAAGAACATAGCCCGAAGGCAGATCAACTTGTGATGTGAGGTGTCATGTTACAATGGAGGAGGGTTTCAAGAATGTCAGTTTCTGGTTCTGTCAGACAGATTTGTTACACAACACATAAAGTAAGTTGTGCTGTTTTTTTTTTCCCAGCTGAAATGTAATGCAAAATTGAATATAAGATTAAGGATGGATAAACAATAGGCTAGTTTTCTAACTAGCTGCAGTCGTGAGAGCTATATGTGATATTTCAGTCTTCCTAATTATCTCGGAAAAAAACTTTAAAGGTTGCGTATTCAATATATTTGTTTTGTTCATATCCTTAAGAGTGGGTGGCATGAGGTATATTTTTTTCTTACACTTTTGCTACTCTTGAAATAAAGGTTAAAATATACATATATACATGCATAACTAGGATAAATGCATGGAAGAGAGAGAGAGATAGAGAAAGAGAGAGCAAATCAAATAAAAGAGAGAAAGAATAAAAAAGGATGAGATGTTATCTTCAGGTAAGATAAGGCAAAAGTAAAGCCTCTTAGATCCAGAGAAAATACAGATGGGTTTTTTTGTTCTCTAATGATGGGGCATGGGGCAGTCAGTCTTCTCCATCTTCAGCTGATGGCTTAGTGTTGAGGGGCCATTTCCTAGGTAGAGGCAGGGGCCCAACGCTTTCTCTCTCTCTCTCTCTCTCTCTCTCTCTCTCTCTCTCTCACTCTCTCACCACACATTAGTGGCTGAAGGAGCAATTATGAGGCATCTGCTTCATTCATTATACATCTGCAGGAGCGGCACCTTTACTGTACACAGTCTGTGTGCTCTAGTGTGTCCATGGTGAGTGGAGCAGAGTGGAGGCTCAAGCCGTGCTAAAGGTCTGCCGGTTAGAAACTTGTGCTATTAACAGAATTAAGTCCTGCCAGGAGCTACGCTTAGGGAGAACACACCAATTCCATTATCTCAGCTGGACCGCATCCACTGCCTTCTACTGACAACACACACACACACACACACACACACACACACACACACACACATACATACCACACACACACAAGTGCTTGCACACACTTCAACACACACACACTCACACACACACACCTACGCTCATACCATACACACACAAGTGCCTGCCCACACTACAACACCCACTCACACACACACACACACACCACACCACAGCACACCATGCCGCCGCCAAAGCCAAAGCGCTAGGAAGGCCAAGTGCAGCACCCCCCCACCCCCCCCCCACACCCCCCTCAGTCCCAGTCGGACCGACTCACAACATGTTTAAACTCTCAAGTGCTTTCTGCACCGCAGCAGAACTAAAGCATTCCCACTTAAAATATTCATCTGGCTCCCCCTCTTGCCACCGCTCAGCCACATGTCTTTTTTTTCCTTCTTCTTTATATTTCTCTTTTGCTTTTTTCTCCCCCTGATAAAAATGTGCTTTTTATGTTTTAAAACTTTTCCACACTTTTTTTCTCCTCTTGTACTTTTTTCTTGCATTTCTATTTCCTGCTCACACAAATATTTCATCCATTTAGCATTTGTCTTTGCACAGCAGCCCTCAATGAACTGCTGCACGTGACTTTCTGAGACGCCATTTAATGCTGCTTGACTCATTTAGTCATTTTGTGGAGTCTATATAAAGTTCCTCATTCATGCAGTACCAACCATAACAGCATAATGACCTGTACTCCACATGATAAAACCCCTGACACATGCTTAATTCAAAAAGTCAGATTTTTAACACAGAAAATCCCAGTTACATCACTTCTGGGTATTAACTTGAGAGCGCAGTTATTTGGGCTCACGACGAGAGCCATAATCCATTAGAGGGAACGTATAATCCCTGGAGGTGATGTACCTGAAGACCACGTCCAGCCATCCATTCACTCCCTCTTAATGAAGTAATCCCAAATAAAGGACTTGCACTACATCTCCACTGGAGCATAACTTCCTGGTAAAACACCTCACTGACTGTAACCACCACTCCACCCCCCAACCCCCGCCACCTCCCTCCTTGCCCCAACACACACACACACACACACACACACACACACACACAGACAGACACACTATGTGCCAATGTAGTGCATTACAAGGCTGTTTATCTTTCCTTGTTTGCATCATTTCCTTCGTTCCAGCACCAGACTAAAAATAAGGCAGCTCCCTTGTCACCCCAAGGTTGTGTACACGGATCATTTGCGCTAATAAGCAAGCAATTTACACATCAAGGTACACGGCTGGGAACAAAGGTGTCCAGTCATCTCAGTGAGATCTCCCCTTCCGTTCTACCCCTATAATCAGACACACTGGGCTCACTCAGCTTTAGGGAACAGAAATCAGGTGTGTTAGGCTGGGTCTGTTGATAAAAAAAAACAGATTCATATTCAACGCACACAAAATCATTGGCGTATTCCTTATTTACATTAAACACACACAGGACAATAACACATTAAGTAACAGAGTTAGCTCATCATCAGTCAGCTCAATCAGTTAGCTCATGCTCCATATTAGGTCTTTCTTCTAGCAAAAAAATGTGTCTTACAAGCCATAGTCTCTCAAATTCTACTTTTAGACTTTAGATGTCTGCATGCTGTCGGAGTGATAAACTTTACAGAGAAGAAAAGAAAACTCATAGTATTATTGATTGCTGCATCACACCCAACAATTTCAACCCCAACCATGAGAATAATTGTATCTGAAATAAAATACATGCACAATAGTGAATGTGAGTGTTCAGTTTTCAGTCATGGAGCCTTTAGATCCACCATTTTGAGATCAATTGAATACAGATTTGTGTCAGCTGACAGCACTGCTGGCCTGGTCTCTGACGATTTCATATTCAATTTCTCAATTTCCTCTAACACATTAGAAATGACCAGTCATTACAATTCGGATTTAATTTCGCAGCTGTGAACCATGCATCAATATTCAGTGCGCAAATTGATGCCATCATCCAGTTGAAACTAATTAACTCCTGGTAAATGTCAGACCAAATGTTTACTTTCACACTTATTATCAAAATGTGCAATTTGAAAGAAAGTGCCTAAACATGTTCACTGCCTCTCCCTTGGCATAATATCTCTGTTTATCTCAGCAAACTCAATATGACTTCACATGCCTTACATGCCTCTTACAGTATCTACATCAGCAACATTGGCAAACTCGTGTCAATCAACTGCATTGAAGGAGTCATCCTTTGTGGGAAAGCTGACTTTGAGAAGCCTACACCCCTCCTCCCTCTTTTTTTGAAAAGTGTCTTGTAATATGGAAGCAGGCAGCTCTGGTTTGTGTTTACGTGTGTGTGTGTGTGTGTGTGTGTGTGTGTGTGTGTGTGTGTGTGTGTGTGTATAAGTGTGTGTGTGTGTGAAGGCACTGTTTCCGTTGAGAATGCAAACTCAAACAGATGTCAGAATGTGTGGTCACATCTGGAGTGACAGGCGAAAATGAGGAACAAGAAAAACAAACTGCAACCCTGGCTGCACTAGCATGGACAGGAGTGATAACAGTACTCTCTCAGCCACTGTGTGTCTGTGTGTGTGGGTGTGTGTGTGTGTGTGTGTGAGGGGGGGGACTTGTTGTTGTGGGTGTTTGGATTGTATTTATGTGTTTATGTCTGTCTAGGTGTGTGTGAGAGGGAGAGGGAAGAGGTGTGTGTGTGTGTGTGTGTGTGTGTGTGTGTTCTTTTTCTCTGTGTGTGTGCGTTTGTGGGTGGGTCTGCTAGATATTGGATGACTGATGGTAGAGCTTCCCAGGCCACTGCCCCCTGTGAGAAGATGAGATTGTGGATTAATCCTTGCATATAAACCCAGATGGATGAAGCGCTGCCTTTTTTCCGATAACTTAGATAAGTCAGATAACTGCACACCAACACCTGATTCTCCACAGTGGCTTGAAGTCGAGTTTGAGTAAATTCTAAACCCACTCTCAGTGCAGTTGAGAGAAATGTAATTTATGTTTTTTCTTCAAATGGCTTCCTTTCTGCCATACCAGACAAGAGAATTATACCCTGGTATGCTGTGTACAGTTGTGAACATTAATGTTGCCTAATCTTTGGATGAGTCAGGAAACGACAATGATATGTCTGCACGCTATTATCACCATTTTGAAATCAAAGACTGTCATCAGTGAGCTGTGTCTTACAACAACCATCAATGAGCTGTGTCCTACAATAACCATTTCTGAGACACTCAAGAATCGCCATGTATTTTCACATCGTGTTTAAAAGACCTCTGGTGAAAATCAAGTCTTTAACCTTGTTAAAATGTCCATATGGTGTTTTAGAGTGTAGCAGACAGGTGCAAAATGAGGAGCCAATTCCAGTGGTGAGCAGATATCCAATATAAGTCTCAAAAAAGCAGTATGAGACAGCCTGGCTTTTCTATGTCACAAAACTAAGGAACAAATACTGTTCATTTGTGGCATACCAAAAAATGTGCTTGTATGTTACAAGCTGAGAGTGGGCTTGTGTTGTCAGACATGCGACTAATGGGCAAGGGGAATACTAAATGAGACAAAGGTGTACAGTTGGATTCAATTCATTACATACCAGAAATGTTTTTTTTTCCTTGAAGTAAAGCTTGTATTACTGTATTTAAAGGAGTCATAAAATAGAAACACATTTTTCCTTGGCTTTGATGAATTTGGAGAGGTTGTGTATGGCCAAAGAGCATGAACACGGGTGTGCCCTCCTTCATATGAAAATCTTTAACTTAGAAATAGCCACTAAAACATGGGCAAACAAAGCCTTCATGTGATGTCAAATATCACAAAGCAATTTTGGCTCAGCTTAATATCAGAGTTGATTATATTGTATTTTAACATCAGAGAACAAGGCACTATACTCCATTCATCCATTCCCCTTAAAAGATGCCATTTTGAGGAACGGAGAAGAAGAGGGTTTTACAGACAGGAGCTTTTGTAAAAGGTGGTTACACAACCTGGGTGGACAACCCGGTCAACAAGCTGCTGGAAATCTACAACAAGGGTTTGAGCTAATGCAAACCCCAATGGCGTTTCTAAATTGCAGGAGTCACCTGATCAGTCTAGTTTGGTCTGTAAAGGTCAAGTTCTATTGTTGAAATTGGTTTGATACCTCAGTGATGGTTTATGCAAGAAACAAACTGATCAGATGAAATCTAGACTATGCAAGTCATCCAACCAAACACTAGTTATATTAAAGATACATTTAGAATGTTATACATTTTATAGAATGTTCTGTTGTAATCACTCATATTCTTTTCCACAACTTTGTCATTACTTGCCATGAAACTAATTAGAAACCTATGAAAATACTTTTATGAGAGTAGCTAATATTTAAACCTTTTCTGCAACTTTTTTGTATAACAGCAGCCCATGTCTAATCTTCCCCCAAAATGTTCTTTGAAATACAGCATCTTAAACTTGTTGATCATTGTAAAGATGGTGTTAATGCTACAAGTGATTACTTTATGCGCAGGATGTTTAAATTAGCATAAAATACATGCTTTCAGTTGTATATTGTACAAATATTTCAATTTTCCACATGCCATACATTTCCCTCCAGTTCACTCTTTCTGATTTAAGTTAAATTAATGATAACTATGACAAAATTTGTAATATGACATTTGCTGGCATAACATAACAAAATGCTATTATGGATTTGTTGGCTCCTTTGCCCTATTTGTACTAAATCTAAACCTCCATTATTATTTTCATACTTGTCAATTTTGTCATGCAGCCACAAAACACTGTTGCAATCAGCATTTTGATGGTAACAGCCAAACACTGTTTACATTTTATTGGCTCTCCTGTTCAAATCGGAGCATTTCATTATCACTTGATAGAATACTGAAGTAGTCTAATTGAAAGGCTAAATCCACATATTTTTGTGGTAATTGAAGTTTCTTCCCTTTCATTGGACTGACCTCTTCATTCACAAGCAGAAAATGAAACACTGCTATGCTAATTACCCACAATGCATTGTAAAGAGACTGCAAGGTCACAAAAGCCAGATTAAATATTTGCACCACAAATGGCAAAAAGCCCCACACAACCCTGTAATTACAAGCAATGAGCCCATCAATTACCACAAAAAAATCCCTCATCATTCTCCACAAAATGGAGGAGGCTATCCACATATACATCATGCAAATGCAACATTAAAAGAGAAAAAGTAAAACATATATATGTATGGTTTGTGATCATTATGATCAGTGTCTGGTTAAGCCTCATTATTACACAGCATACATTTTTTCTCTTGGAAAAAAATTCAATGTACGCATACAAATAACACATTACATCAGGTCAAGAAATTGTGTATGCTGCAGTCTGTTACGTTTCTCAGATACTCATTCTAGCGTAAAGCCGGTGGTAAAACAAACATGAGGTGCGTCCATGAGGAGTGGATGTGCATGGGTAGTGTACAGTGGAGTGCACTTCAGTCACTGTTGCTTCAAGTCAACCAACAGTATGGATTACAACTAACACATGGAGCACATACTGTGCCCACAACATTAGCAACATTAGCTAGTGATGAGTTGAGGAAAGAGCAAAGAGTCTGTGTGCAAGGAGAAGAGGTGCAAGGGTGATGTGACATTAGTTAACATATGAGTGATAATCAGTGGGGAGTGCTGACACAGACGTTGGCATATGAACAGGAGTCAGGTGGGATCTTGGTGACAGGGAAAGTTAATCCTCATCAGCGAGTCTTCATTTTTCTGAGCCTCCACAAGCACCGATACATCACTCAACCCAGCTTATGTGGATTCTGACGAAACACACGCACACCCCATTGGATAAATCCCATTACAAACAGGTGCGGGCGAGGTAGTAGCGTTTAAGGTGCCTTCATTTGTCACCATCACTTGGGTCGGCTCCTTTAATTCAACATTAAAGGATGTGTTGAACAGCCCGCTTGCATGCATGCATTTCACATAGACTCATAAGGTCACTGACAAATTGTGTGTATGTGTGGGCCTGTGGTTTGTGAGCACACATGTGTGTGGGTGTGAGGGAGTAGTGCATTGCAAAAGACACTATCCACACATTGATTTACACAGTTACACAGAGGGGGAAGAAAGCTTCTTGGGACCACTTAATGGACATGTATGTACTGTATTTCACATGATCACACAGTTATTGATGTGTGTGCATGTGTGTGTGTGTGTGTGGGTGGGTGTGCATGTGTGTGTGTTTGTGCACATGTGATTGTGTGTGAACATCGGGATAGCAGTGAGTAGATAATAGTATATGTGTATCTAGTGGTGTAGATGCCTCGTCTTTGTCTATGTGTTCATGCACACAGTAGTATGAGAGATGAGAGAGCCTCGCTGCTTGAGGGAGTGAGGGAGAGGTCAAGCAGCGAAAAAAACAATGATAGGAAAATGGAGACACAGAGCAGTTTAGACAAGACTTTAAAGACACTTGCTGCACACCATAAATTTTCCGCTGGGGCCAAGACATTACCCGGTGTGCCCAAAAACCTGAAGCTGTCTGACTCCATCTCGGTGCTCCCCTGCTCTCACCCCCTGCACCTCACCCCATCCTGCACGCTTCTCAGCACAGCGACTCACTGACTTCTCCCCTTTTGCCTCTCTATGGGTTATGAGAGGCTGATATGGTAATTTGTGATTGTCAGAATTGTCAAGAAGGGCTGTCAAACCCCAGTGTTAAAAGATTGAAGGGCTGATTTAATGTTTTCATGGATTCCCTGTCTCTGTCTCTCTCTCTCTCCCTCTCTCTGCTTCTTGCTCATGTGAGCTAAGGAAGGAGGCAGCGTCCTAATGGGAGGAGGTATTAAAATTCTGAAGCAAAGGTTGAATTATTCCTCAAATGCTAGACCCTTTATCATTACGAGACAGAACCATGAATGTGGGACAAATGACATCTTTTCCTTTGAGTTTACATCAGCCCTTGTGACACTGGGAAGCACAGAGAGAGAAAGAAAGAGAGAGGGTGAGGAGAGAAAGAAAGCTTCAGTGACTGAATACATAGTACATCCTTATTCAATTCACTAGCAACTGGATGTGTGCCAATTAGAGGCTGGCTTCCCTGTGTGAATTACATTGGCTCAAAGTTACTCTTGCTCTCCAATTCAGAGCCTGTACTTTCAATATAATTGCCTATTGGGACTGAGCGTGAGTGAAGGAAGAGAGAGAGAGAGAGAGATGGGTAGAGCTTTAGCAAAGGGAGTATGAGATACAGTGAGAATGAGAGAGGTGAGGAGAGAGACAGTATGCGAAAACTGAGGAGAGTGTCAGAGAGTGTAAGAGATGAAAAAAGGCCAGGTAAAAAAGAAGGCTTTATTTTGGAGTAGGAAGTCCAGGGAAGTCACAGTTTTCACAGAACTGCGCAGAATAGAACAAGCTAATGGGTAAGGCTATGGTAAATTCCTCCTCCATTACTCTCACCGCTTAGCCTAATTGCTTATCCAGCCTGAATGATTCAGTTAGACTTTGCTTGGGTAATTATTGCAGCTTTAGTGCAGAATAACAACACCCTGAAATCCAATTCAATGGATTTAGCCTTTAAACATCTTCTCGACAATGGACGCAATTTTAAAGCTAGAAAATGCAATAAATGATGAAAATGATCACCCTCATAAATAAAGCAGATTTATTCACCCATTTAGTGTAGCTAAAGTCAAATAATTGTTTAAAGCCTGTACGCTTGAGACAGTGAGTCAGACTGTTGCCATGGACATGATTTTTAAAGATGTTTTAATTCCTTTTAGCTATCAGTTTTGAAAGAAGTGTACGCTCCGGATCATGTTGTGACCTGTGGCACGCTACCGGAATGTTTCCTTGTCTTGCGGAGTGCATTTATACACCAGATAATCCCATGTTTTGGCACCCAAAATACTCTGTGCATCACTGGCAACATTCTGGGCTAAAACTGCAATTCTCTGATATTTCATATGCAAATAAATGGAACAATGCTATGACTGTTGAACTGGACTGTTGCTATTGGCAACAGGGGAGCTGGAGGAATCCATTTAGCGAAGCGAAAATTCACTCAGCCTCTCTGTGGCACACAGACAATCTACTATCACAAAGGGCTTTTGAAACACCTTCATTTTTTTATGCCATAATAAATAACTCAATGTGCAAATCCATGAAAGCTGGAAAATCTAACTCTGACCGTGTAAATCCCATCATTGCTAGTTTTGTATGTAAATACATTGACACATCTTTAGAACACCAACTCAAAGCCTTGCCTTGGGTCTAATCTTGCATCACCCAAATGATAGCACACAAATTTCAAGATGAAGAGTTTAGATGAAATACATGCTTTTTATAGCACATGAGCATTTTTATGCCAAAGTGCACCGGGTCATCAAGCTGCCGGTAGCTTCTTATTAAATAGGTGGATGTAACAGAGGAGTGGATTATGGTACTTTGTATCAGGTTTGTGCAATGCCACGTAAATGTGTATGGGACCAAATATTTCATCCTGCCATGTCTAATCAATTTTCAAAATATTTATTGATCCTAAATGGAAATCAAATTGGCATGGACTCAGTGCTCCAAGTCCGGTGGTTTTGCTCTGACTTTCCACAGGCGTGTGGTGTTTTTGCCCGAAGCTCCTGAGGGCAGGAGTGTTTGCCAAATCCACCTCAGACAGGAACACAGAGACAGGTGGCACGGCAAGGTGGGGGGTCAGCTGGTGCGAAATAGAATTGGAAGCGGGGGCAGACGCCGCCAAGGAAAAACGTACACAACTGCTCATATCACAGGTGTCAAAACGATTCTCTTGCTGGGGTCAGCGGCTCTCCGCTTTTCATTTCAACCTGAGCTATACATCCAATTTTATCATGTGACACCTCCTCACAGACAAGAGGGGATTGCTAATAACGTGCGCTGCTGTAGCCGCCTGTAGTTAGGTGGTGTTATTGCTTTATGTATGAAAAAAAAAAAAAAAAAAAATTTTTCAAAAAACTTTTCCTCCTCTGGACACCTGGGTGGAAGAAGTCTGAACATGACACAATTTCACATCAAGTTGACCAGCGTTTCCATGGACACATTGCAAAGGGTCAATGGTGACAGATATTGTGCAGGATTCATTTGTTGTAACACTGTCAAGTCAAGACACAGACAAGGAGTACTGTCTCCTGGTATTACATGTGGACATGAACTGGATATAGTACAGTTACATGGGACCAGGGATGTATAAAAGATAAAACCTGAAGCTGTCAGAGATTAATCTGATGGTCGACTGAGTGACTGCCACAAAGTTTTGGGGAAGGCTGACAAGGACAAGGTGTGTGTGTGTGTGTGTGTGTGTGTGTGTGTGTGTGTGTGTTTCATTTTTTTTTTTTTTTAGTTTGTTGTAAGGCCTGCATGTTTTAGCTTTGTAGTTTTACTTTCATTACTTAAGTACATTTGATGACTTTTCATACTCAAGGACAGTAAATACAAGATACTTTTAGACTTTTACTTGAGTAACATGTTAGTGGGTGACTTTTACTCTTTTACTTGAGAAACATGCTAGTGGGTGATTTTTGTTTGGTAGGGCATCTGTACTTTTACTCAAGTGGGACTTAGAGGGGCTTTATACAACACTGCATACACTGCAAATGGATGCTGTCAAGCTACAATATTAGTACATCCTGAATATCCCATTACTTTTTTTGATGTTCAGAAATCCAGTCACTGGGAACTAAGCATCCATGATTATGTCATCATTACGTTATGGTTCTTTGTCATGAGTCATTTGGCCCATAATGGCCTGATATCTGACCTGATATCTTTTCAACTGTTTTCTTTTTCAACTGACTAGACTCTAAAGGCAGAGCTACATGGTGAACTGGTTTACCCCAATATCACATCATTGCACCGTGAACTATAATTGCCATCTCAGGAAGAGCAGTCAAACATGTTTGCTTTTAGCAGGAAAAAAGAAAACACACACACACACATTGGAAAGATTAATCCTTGCAATAATTATACTCAGTTAAATGTGGTCATCTGTCAATTCTTTATACTCTAATTTTACAATTATTTTCACTATTTTTTCAATGTTCATTTAGCATTTACTGAGGTACCTTTATAATGTTGAATGGTGTTTATTTATAAATCTGTTTACCCAAATAAACATGTTTCGTATGTTCTTTTTTTAACAGAAGCAGGATGTTGAATAGTAAAAGACCTGCTCATGTCAATATTGCTTATACTACAATAAGTGTTTAGAATGAGAAGGATTTAGGCACTATTAATTCACGCAGTACCTTTTCAAGAAGCATGCAGCAGGTCTGTCTGCACTTTCAAGCCCAGCTGTCGATTTCTACACATAAGGGGAATCAATGGGAGATGGATTAAGTAGCAAGCAGGCTTGTGGGAGAAGCCATTACTGATGGTTACCTGTTTACCAATGACCTGTGACTGATTCTTTAGAGCAAGACATTTGCCGTTTTTACTCATTATCTTGCTTACACCAATACTGAACAGCTATATATGTGTGCCTGCATTTGTCTTGTGTAGGCTCATGGTCATTTTTTAAGTAGATAGTCAATATGGTGGAAAAAAACGAAACATGAAAACCTTGTGCCAGACTAGCGGTGCATTTGGTCTCAGTTTATTCTGATAGCCCATTTTCTGGACCAGAAACAACACAGACAAATGAGATTTTGGATCAATTGTTGTTAAATGGCAAAAGTGTGTTAAATTCATTCACTCATAGTGACATAGCAATAAGGGTGGTGTTAGTGCAGTCGGAAGAGAAGTTGATGCACAATTAGAGGGTTGCAGATTCGGGCCTAATACTTCCTGGCTCTGAAGTGTGCTTTCGTGAACCCAAAATGCTCCCCATCTGCAAGCTAGTGTCTTGCAGTGAATGTGAGACATGACACGGTAAAGTGCTTTTGATTCTCTGAGGAGAGCGAAAAAGACTGCATAAAAATGCAACCCATTTCTTTTGGCATGATTTCTTCAAGTTAGTGAGGGATGAAATATGAAAATTTAAATAGTCCAAATTTCAGTCTATGGTAAAAGTCTTAGTGACACCAAATGTTTTCTGTCAGGTACGGTCTAGCATTAAGACAAATGATTGACAGTAGCATTGAAATGCACATATAATGCAGTTAGCACTTCTGAGCCATGGGATAAACACCTTCCACTTTGCTAACAACATGCAAGTGTATAGTGATAATATATTAGCAAGCAACTGGTGAAAATATTCAATCCTGCAACGCTTCATCAACCAAAGTTGCTAACAGTCCACAGTTCATGGCAGGCAGATTGGATGGCTGCAGGGGTGATCTGTCCTGCTCTGTTTAGGACTCCAAAATCAAAATTGCCCAGAGCAAAGTGAAACATGGACACGATGTCCTACAAAACCCTATTTTATACAGCCTAAAATATCAGTGTTAAAGATCATTTGTACAGAATTTGTTGGCTGAATCCACTAACTGCGTTATTCTTTTTAGATCAATATGTAAGGCCTGTTACTTGAAGTCATTTTTCAGCTCTCTATTGAAAATATACAAGCAAGCCTCTAGGACAGCCCAGACATGTGGAAAAAGAGGATAGTTAAATCTTTAACCTTCTACTGATGGAGCTCTCACTCATACATCGTTCAAGAGGTAAAAGATAGGAATAAGCTGTGTTTGTTACACCAGCCACATAGTCCAAAACATATTGACACATTTAGGTTTACAAGGTAGAAACTGTTTTGTCTGACCTGCCATTGAACTGAACTTTTGGCCCTTTGTGTCTTGTACACCAGCTCTTGCAGACATGTTTGGATGGGTTACGGGGAGGTGGGATGACGGTGGCTCTGGTTCATGACTGAGTTAGCTTGATAAAATAGGTAACACGTTATTTTAGGGTATGGTTGTTACATTGTATCTACCTATCTAATTAGGTGTAGTGGTACAACCTGTGTCACAAGATGTACTAACATGTACTGGATTTGTACTTCATTTCACCTTCATGCTGTTGTTACAGTGTAATATGAAGTGCTTTTTATAATCCAAAGTGCTTTTTATAATCCAAAGTGCTAAATTCCTCTAGGGAGGCAATGGGCTGAACTGAGACTCTAGACCCCTAATGCTAGACTGGGTGAGTCAGGGCTCAGAACTCCCATATGTTGGACAACTAATTATGGTTGCAGAGAGAATGTCACCACTTTGGTATACAAACCAGGCTTAGTTCCAGTCAGAAGTCTTTGTTCAATCTGCCATGTTTACTAACATGTGTGCCATTACACTACATAGCACATGTAACAGCTGTGTTGTCACACCCTTGTTACTCTTTTATGCAGTAGAATAAACCCAGTAAAATAAAGTGTACCAGCTAAGTGCTGACATACATATGACACGTATGTTTTATCGTCAATGTCTTGGAACATGAATGCTGTTACACTTTATAGTACATGTAACAGTTGTGTTTAATTGGCCAACATAAGGGTGTCCTAAGAATTGATTCATCCACTCCAGCATTGGTGTGTTTGGGCCTAGGTTCAGCCCATTGCCTCCCTCGAAGAATTCAGCACTTTGGGAAAGTAGGCCACTATAACGTGCATTCATATTATACTGTAACAACAGTATTTAGGTACACAAAATACATTACACTATAACACTAGTACATGATATTACACAATGTTACACAGGTTGTACCACTGAAACAGTGACATCGTAAAATAAAATGTCACTAAAAATGTTACCAAAAAAATGTAGTAGTAAGTTTTATAGCTGAAATGTTTTTTACTAGACAGTGGATTTACACTTGAATTTTCTGTCAGGGCAATGATGCATTGGGAAAACTATTGTATTGCCATGGCTTCTGTACAAATCTTTCACAGTGTTCCTTGGGGACAATGTCGGCCAAATTCTATTTGTCTATGACTGTGTGGTGT
Source organism: Tenualosa ilisha (assembly GCA_015244755.2). Taxonomy (NCBI): domain Eukaryota; kingdom Metazoa; phylum Chordata; class Actinopteri; order Clupeiformes; family Clupeidae; genus Tenualosa; species Tenualosa ilisha. The sequence goes on along the minus strand of PYXC01000992.1, from coordinate 690,522 downwards.
TGCAAAATGGCAGGTTGTTATCGATGACATTAAGTTTAATCAGGAAATGTTCAATATCAAAGTTGTGGCGGTAGCATCAAATGCATCACTCAGCACATGAATTACGATCACTTACACTGTCCCATTCTTCTCTGCTACAACTCAGTCTTCGTGACTCTGGGCCTGACATCTGGCAGGAGTTCGGAGTTTGTTTTGAAGTGTTGCTCCTGTCTGGAATGACATCTAACACTTAGCCTTGACAAAGGGCTCACGGGCTACCTGACGTACATCAATACAGTGCACTGTGATTTTAGTAGCATCCTACCCCGGCGCCTCACTCCAACTCTCGGGCTAAATCAGGCACCATCCCTTTCAAGAAAGTACAACAAAAGCTACTCATGGAATCAATACAATATTAATGAGACAAGGTGGATGGAAGTGTGAATAGAAATAGATGGCATTCTAAATGCTGCTGCTAAAGAAAAAGACAAAAGGGTCCATTTCATAAGCCCACACTGCCTTAACCTTCTGGTGCTTCTTTCCTTCCTGTATTTCAACCTGTTTTGCCACAGTAATAAAGCTATGGCAGCCATGGCAACAGCTTGAGTTTCTGCTCAAGGATAGTCATTCTGACTACACAATTAGATGTAGTGAAAATATAAAATCACATTCATCAAAAGATGGCATCAAAATAATAATAATAATAATAATCCTGACACAAAACAAGTGTTTTTGAACCATGCACATGCCAATGTCAACCTATTTAAGCTAGTCAGAAGAATTGAATCGTATAGAAAATACTGTATAATAAAACCATATTTTGGAATATTATATATTATAACATGGAAATTAGAAATACAAGTGCAGTGTTTCTTGTGTTGTTATGAGCACACTAAAGGGGCTTGACACAGTCAACCCACAACAACGTGGTTGACAGAGCTACCAAATACATAAAGCAGAGTGAAGTTGTCAGTATGATAATTGCACTGAATAGTTGCAAAATATGATTCTCTAAAACTGTTCTTACATGCACAAAATGCACCCTGTCTTTAGGCTTGCTTTGCATGTCAGAGTTACAGTCACCTCTGTTTGTTCTGTCAGTTCCTTCCTCCTCCAGATTACTGCTGCTGCACCTCTTGCAGAAGTTGATTAGTGTGTCAGGCCTGTGACAGTCACAGGCAGAGACAGGTACAACAGTGGAACTGGGAAGGATGTCTGTCTAGAGAGCCTAACATACCTTTTGAAAACCCTGTCTGGAAAAAAAAGAAAGAAAAATGAAATGACAAGTGAAGTCTTCCATCATAAAATGTACCCTTTTAAGTTTGAGATGAATAAAATAAAGCAAGGGTAACAATGAAATAGCAGTGTAATAGTTTAGTAGGATAACAAAAACAAAATAATCTCTGCATAATTTAGCAATCAGCATAAGGCTGGCCAAGGTTGACTGTTTGCTCTAATATTGCTGCCGTTTTACCGTGGGCTGGCTGCTTCGAGACATTTCCTGAAACTTTGAATAGCGCTGTCGGATACATTGGCTCAGGCCCAGCAGGGCAACATGTTATCCACTGTGTGGGCTGCGTCATGCGGAGAGACTTTCTGTTCGTGTCCGCTTAGTCGCAGAGCCAGCCTCCGTGGAGGTGGGCCAGCACATGAAGTGTCATTGTGAACTGCCTCGCCTTGAAAGGCCCACACTCCATTGAAATGTTGTCTGAGGCTATTTAGCGCTGCTCGAAGAGCGAACGCTGCCAATGGCCAGCTCCTTCAATGCTTAGATCGGGGCCTTGAGCCCTATGGAGTGAAAATTAGCCAGGCCACAAAGATTTATCTGCACTGCATCACCAAAATGACTCAAATTAGTCAGCGGATGTCTGTAGCGTGCTGGACATAAAGGGAGAAAGAGGGGAAGAGGTCTAACGTATGTGACTGCTCACCATTTGCCTGCCCAGAAGATAGGCTTTGTGTCATCTCTCCTAAGACCTGTGAATAATATAGTTGGTTATTGAGCCCATGGCTAAATGCCTCTAGCACAGCATTGCTTGAGAGGATGATGAAAAGAGAAGCTGTTGCAGAGGAGTCTCTATACTGAGATCCTAAATGTCCCTCATTCCCCAGCTGCAGTGGTTCTGGTTTGAACACAAAACTTATTTTGTTTGGAAATCAATGTCCTGTGCTTTTGGCTGGATCAAAAAGGCTGAGAGCAACTGTGTTGATTTTTTTTCTTCGTCTTCTTTCTTAGAGACATGTGGAAGAGCCATGTAATGCTCTTTGAAACCTCTGAGAGAATTTTCAATAAGGTGAACACAGTACTTGTTTCCATCATTAAACCATCTGATGATTCACTTCATGATGGCTAGGAACAGGGAGCCACTGAAAGATCAAGGCTCTAGATGATTTTGGAGTCCACTGAAATAAATGTAGTTACTGCACCTACACCTAATGCCCAAACTGCCCTGGGGTATTCACACCAGGAAAGTCTGTTAGTTCATTTGCTTTGGTGCCGGACCAAAATACAATGTTTATTTTTTTTATTTGGTGCAGTTCTCTTTCACATTTTTTTGACTAGAATTTCTAAATAAGTTTGTGGTAATGTCATTCAATCATTAGACAGAAATATTTGGGGCAGGGGAGGCAGAGTGGCCAACGTGAAAGCAAAACCTAAACAGTCATGGAATGGAATCTATATTTAACCATTTATCTGATTTAATGAGTAGCCTCTCGCGGCAATCTGTAGGACAATCAGGGTGGATATTCAACTCCCCATCCAAGTCAGCCATGTTGTTACGTCACGTCCACACATCTCAAACGGCATTTAAAGTTATGGCAGAGACCCAGAGCCATAGAATGCAGCTGCACCGCTAGAAATTTTGGGCCCTATGACAGAAAACTATTTTGGGCCTCCCAAACATTGATTATAATATTAAAATGTTCTCTAGAATCTCTGTTCTCTGGAATCATCCTAACTTCCCCCCTCTGGCGGCGCCCCTCCAACAATGCACTGGATCAAATATTTCAGACACTTGATGTGGTCGTGTAGTTTATGGGGTTCAGTAGTTGCATCAAGTACTTTGTATTTTGGATCAATTATGCTCATAATTTTAGTACACCATTGACCCTGCTGCACTATAACGCACTGGGTAAAATATTTAAGATATATGATGGTGGTGTCGTTTGTGGTGTTCAGTAGTTGCATCAAGTATTTTTGCATGTTGGATCATGCAGTGTTCATTTAATTTTGCTAGCATTAGCCCCTCCAAATAAAGCTCTATTGACAGTCTTATTAAAATGTGTTGGCACAGTCAAGCGGGTGACCCGGGTAACTAATGATATTAGTATTCATTATTGATTTTCATGAGTAATTTTATGTTCATTTCACATGAACTAGAGTATGCAATGAGCACTTGTAACTTGATTATCTGGCACAAGCAATTGGGCATATAAAAGGAAAACCCAAATGAAGCTTTATAATGCTTTTTAGCACTTCACGTTGTAAATGTTTATAAGATAACATTTTGCAAATGCTTTATAAGAACAGTCAAGAGAATGTATAAACAGTTATGAATACTAATGACAGTAGTTATAAGACTTTATGAATACATTATAACCATTTATGTTTATAATGCTTTAAGTTCATAGAAAGTGTTACCCAAATGTGTATCACGTACTTGATATACTGCACCTGTAACTTGAACATGGAAATATATAATCTCTAATGTGATTTTGTGAGTTGCTCAATAAATAAAAAGCTGGACACACACAGAGCACATCTTCATGTTATATTGGTTTGGATCAAATGGTGTGTAAGGACTAACATTAACCTTGATAGTGCATATAAGACTTAAAAACGAAACAGAAATCGAGGTGAGTTATTGATTCATTAGTTGTGCTGCTGTTTTCTGTATATGTCGACAATGTGCACATGCAAACTATTAGGTCCACGTTGAAAGATGTCTATCTCTCTCAGAAAGCAGATAAATGCACAGTGACACTATAAGGAAGCACATTAGTAATGAAGCCTGGTAGGTCGATTATATCTCTTCCCCCTTTTGGATAAAATATAATCAATTTTGAAGCCAATTTCCTTCCACTGACCTAAAGGTAATGAGTATGAGTGGTTCGGTGACATGGCTGTCCCCACCATCTCCATCTGCAGGAAATGGGATTTTGTTTGGTGACATTGTCGACAGGATCAAAGTTCCAGCGCGACACATAACTATTTCACCTGAGCCCCACACATGCCTTGAGTCTCATCTCAAAGCTTGGCCATGGCCGACTGACACGTTATGAGGAAAGAAATATATAAATAAGTGAATATTAAAAAAATCAGAGGCCTCCTATGCATTTTTAAAGGAAGAAAAAACACATAGAAGGGGACAGATGAGTCAGCCTTAATGTCTCTGAGTGCACTGTCTGTTTTCGGCGTGGACAGACGATAATTCGCCGCCACATTTGCGGGGTGATCACACTGCTGTAGATGCCACTGAATAATTACAGGCGACCTTTCACTAAGAGGTGGATAATTAAAAACCACAATCACATCAGTAGTAATTACAAGCAAGGTAGAGACTCCAGAGGCTTGTGCCTGGCAGTCCGCAGTCTTAACACCAAGGTTATCATTGGAAAACTACATGGTGGACTAATTGCTTCAGAATGAGACTGAACATGTACAACACCTCTGTCAAAACAATTCAGTGTGATTAAGTACTCCTTTTCCCCCTGTGAATGCATACATACAACACACACACACACACACACGTATGAATCTCATTATATGTCTTCCTGGGGTAGACCGAGGCAGCTGTGGGAGTGGTAGCGTGTGGCGGTACTCAAATGTAGACCAGCGAGCTGAGGACGTGTCCTGGATGCCTTTCAGCAGTCTGAGGAGAAGCTCGTAATATGGACACTTGAGCACCTCACACTGACACAGTCTTGGAGTCCACCCTGGGTCGCATGCCAAGTCATAAAAGCCCATAAAAAGATTACTGCTTTAATTTTAAAATTTTATATTATTTTTTCAGCCGACTGACTAAATGCTAGTAAAGTTTCACATATCGGACAGTTTGACAGAACGGTTTGACAATATCATCCCATTTAATGGTTTGCTGGTAAAGAGTGATATGGCTTTAGATGAAACAACACAGTTGAGTGGCTTTCTACTCTACTTTGGTCTCTGGTAAGGGTGCCTAATGATTCACTTCTGATATTTTAGAAGATATTTGGTGACATTTACCCTGTTTCTATAGGTATAGTTCAGCACAGCAGTCTGCCTTACACATTGTAATTAGACTGTGAACCAACTGTGGCCAATTTACACACAGTACACTCAGTCAGGTCCTGAATACATTGCTGCAATGACAGCATTTCTTACTCCCAAAACTAGAGCTGGAGACCAATAATCTTCATTGTTTTGGGGCAGCACTCCTTAAATTCATATAATCAAATACATTGTGTGCCTATGTTTTTTTGCTAATTGCTTCATAATGAATAATCTGCCAAACAAGAACTGGGAGGCAGTCAAAGCTGGCTGCCAAAACAATGGAGAGAAGACTTTTAAGCCAATAAAGATTAAGATGTACAAGTTGTCAGTCATGATTTTTTAACATTAATTCCTGCTATTTGTTATGGCTTGGTTACCTTTGATCTCTAACTAATCCAGCATCAGAATATTCGTTTTTTCTGCTTATAAGAATTGGCAAGTTTCACCCTTAATTTACCATGACCATAAACACAATTTCAACACTCTGAGAAATGAAAGAAACTTTGATGTATAACAATTTGGAGTCATAAAAGAGCCATGTTTCAATTTGTCTACGTGCTTCCTTGACAAATCAACAAATCACCTGGGATGAGTGTAGACAGCACTGAAGCACAGGTGAGACCCCCCCACACACACACCCACATATATAACCTCACAAACCCCTCAACTCAACCCGCACCCCACCCCACCCATATAATCAAAACGTTCACCAGTGTGTGCGTGTGTGAAATTGGCAGAGTTTAATCAAGCTCCTCAAATGAATATCTCCTTCATGTCCTGTTTCCTCAATTACTCTTGTCAGTCAAGCAAGACATTGTTTTCAGCACATGTCAGGGGAAGGCCTCACCAGATGCCAAGTGCTGTCTGCTAGTGCTGGGAAGAGAGTCTAAAGGCATGATTATGTTCAACAATGATGGAAAACAAAGTGAGCATGCTTTCGGCTTCTTTTAATAAGTGCTTTGACAAGCAGGAGATGAGAGATATGCCAAACCCCATATTTCCCAAGTGAGACCCAATAACTATGTCTATGATATGACAACCGTGACAGGCATCAGTAGGCTGTGTTCAAACAAGGAGTTCAGGAACTTCTCTTGATGCTTGATGCTTCATGCATCTCTGATAACCAGGTTTAAAATGGGCTTGGATTCCCGCATCTCCCATTTTCACATAATAAGGCCTTTGAAGGCCCTTGGTAATATCAGCAATCAAGTAAAAAGCACTCTATCATTGTTTGCATGTCAGTGTGGAAATATCTAAATGGCAGCTAAATGGTTAATTACAGCGTCTCAGCATTATACTGCAATGTTTAGCTTTAGATGACTGGACCATTAAAGTGATAATTTATTACTATGGCATTTAAGCACAGTTGCTGCAGTCCATCATTAAGAAACATATTGATATCAAGAAGATCATTATCTCTTTGTACTCTAGGTAATCTTTCCCATAAAACTTGTTGGTACGTAACGTTCTACTATCACCAAGCTATTAAATTAACACTAATAATAGGCTTCAGAGACATAGATGGTTTAATACCTTGGACAATGTGTCACTTTTAAGTATACAGACCTGCCAATAATCCATGTTTCTTTTCTTCATCCTTGATCTTCAATCTCTCATTCACAGGCCTGGCTCCCTGGTGAACAGAATGGATGAGTCTGACGAGGAGTCAGACATGAAGTAGCTCAGCGCCTGATGAAATGTTTTTACATCTTAATCGACCTGTCGGCGATGTGCATCATGCTTCTTTCCCAGGGTTAGGACTTTTATTGACGCGTTAATATCCACCCCAAGAGGCACTCATTAATTTCATATTGAGATAACCAGCCTGCAAAGGCCATTAAACATTCGGCCGAAGCTCATCAATATGTGGTGGAGTTCAGGCTCTCTCTCTCAGCATGTGTATCATTGTTTATGTGACATCAAGTTTATTGTATAATGCTGAGGACAAAAGCCATTGACAAAGTAGTGGTGACTTTAGTGAGACAAAACAAGCAAAGAGAGCATTCCCAGTCAGTGAGGGACTATGAACAATACCGTTATAAATGCCATGCAATGGCTATTAACCTTGAGCATGGCCAGTCCTCCAAGCATTACAAGCATTAGCATTATATACTGGTGTCTATCAGACCACCTCAATGCCATATACACAGTGACCTGAAAGTTCTTAAAATGCATTGGTATTGGACATGACTGAAACTAATTGCCTTGATTGAGCCAAGACTTGCCCACCCCCTCCCCTACAAACACAAACAAACAAAAAAAGAGAATGGTGATTTGCTGGTAATCATGAGACTTTGTTAATTGTTTTGTAGTTGGATCAAGCAAGGCACCATGGGGGTTGAGGGTCAAGGCGAAAGGCCCCTTGATCCTGCAGCCTCCCCATTCCCTCTCTGATCACTCAGTCCATGTGACTGACTGTGAATTCACCAGCACGACCATGTCTAATGAGCAATTATCCTGCCTAATGCCCACACTGTGTCTGCACAATCAACAACCCCACTGCCCTCACTAATGTGGCCAGTGTAAACTTTATAATTGCTTTCACCACACAATAATGAATCAATTACCTGTTTTGATCCTGGTATGCACAGTGGATTGAAGCTACTGCAGAACAAAAAAATTCTATCACTAACTCTGTTTTTGTGCAAAGATGTGTCATTGATTAAAAGGTGAATCGTAAGTACATAAGACTACTTACAGACAAAGAAATGATAACATTAAAATTGAGTTTTCTATGTCTTTTCAGTAAATTTCCAAAAGCGCTCCAAATAAAAGTAAGATGAGATGTGAGAGGTTAGGAGTTTGTTGGATATTTTCTTTTTGCTTCTTTTTTCTCTACCCCTCCTCTCTCTTCTTTTTCCATCTGAAATATATTTCATACATTTACAGAGTGTGGCACCAGCCCTGGGATGGGAAAATGGTCTAAAGCCTCTGTGTCCACAAGGAGAATGCTCTGCCCATAAATGTATTTATAGCCTTGGCTGTTCTTCCATTTTCTGGAGTCCCCCTAGTAGCTGCTGCTCAGGCCCTCTCAGGGGAGTGGCCCCCTCGGTCTCGGAGCACTCTCCCTCCCTGCAGCCTGGGGAGGGACACCCGGCCTCAGTAAACGCCTACATGGAAATGCAATTAAAACACCTCTTTTCTTCCTCTTTTTTCCTCCTCTCCTCCTCCCCCTCCCTTCTATGTTCTCTTTCTACTCATTTTTTTTCCCTTCATTTTCCTCTTCCTCTTGAATAAAACACATACGCAGGCGACAGGAGCAGGCGAACAGAGCACGGGTGAGACACAGGTCTTTGATAGGTTGTGGATAAAAGGGGCCGTGGAGAAGGCGGGGGGATTGCAGTGCACTAAAAGAGGAGAAAGGTAGCAAGCGTACTGCAGGGGAAGATGTGGTGAAGCAGGGGTGGGTGGGTGTGGAGGAGGGGGGTGGGAGGGAGTCTCCATGGATGTGTTTCTGGCACATTCAGCACTCAACACATTGTCAACTCCCCTAAGATGGCAGCCTCATTCTATCTCAGGCCAAAACGCAGAGCCTTGACTCACATGTTTGCTGTACTTTTATGCGAAAAAACAGCAGATGTGCAGTTAATGAGACTCTTTTTCTCACATCCTCTACAAAAATGCATACTTTTGCTGTCACTGCATACTGTATCACTATATTCTCTGTCGCTTGTGAATCTCTTCTTGGTTACCTCACTCCACAGCACACAAGCTTCTCAGAGCAACCACTCCATTGCATGAACAGCACCTCAATGTAGTCTACATCTCAAGCACCCCATCCTCATTCTCCTGTCCCATCAAGTGCTTTGACACTTAAAGAAAACAAAAACTTGCTGTGCTGCTGGAATGACTATGGCCTTTTTTGTAGTGATTACCCCAAATGCTAATTGGTCTGTGGAAGCAATCCCTCGTAATGCACTGGGGATTTCCCACAGTCTGAAGCTGAAAATAACAAGCAAAAAGCTTTTAAATTCCAATTGCCACCAGACATCTGGATGGCCTTGCCCTGAATGCATTTTCATAATTAATACAAAGTCCGTAGGAAGGTGCCTTTCCTTGATTGAAAGGTCTGTACGTGCTCCCTTGGCTAAATATGCAATGGAAAATGTAAACTTGGCATGCAAGGAGGATGACATTTGAAAAAGAGCATGCAATATTCATTTAAATTCAAAGTGAGGCCTTAACACAATTTTTCTGCAAAGCTTCCTGGTGAATATATGAAGGACCAAATGCCCTTTGGAAGTGCCTGGCTTTTTTTTTTTTGCTTGCTTGTGGCACTACATTACCAACATAAAGTTGGCACTTAGGGTGGGTAAAGTGCATAAGCACAGGTACAAAATGGCCACTGCAGCCTAGTGGGCAGGTGTTTCAGCCTGAGGGAACAATGAAGCAGCTACTTTTTTTTAGCTTAGCATTCTAATTGTCTCAGTTAAAATGGCTGAATAAAATAGCTTGTTTGCTCAGTCAATACTTCACTAATCGTGAATCTGAATTGCTTCTGTTTGAGGCTTGTTTGACAAAGTTTTTTGCAAGGTATGAATTAAAGTAAGGTTGGAAAACCTGTGAAATAGACAAAGCACATGAAGACAAACAGCTGAAGTGAAAAAAAAACAGGTTGTCTGTTGTCTTTCTTAATTGCTCTTTTCAGCTGGCACATATAATTGACTCATCCAATAAAACAAAATAGTGAGATAGACAATAGACGGATCTTCTCTCTGTAACAAGTAAACAGCACATTCCCTAATTCCACTGCTACTCTGTAATTATGTATATGTATTTATTAACATAAATGTGTTAATATTGCAGTTTTTGTTGTGCTTTAGTGTACTTCAGAAATCAGAATTGGAATTCTCCAAACAACTGTTTTTAGTCTTCACATCATCTAGTCACCTGTAGAATTTTTCATTATTTTGAGGACAACAAATGCTTTCACACATCTATCCAATTACTTGTGCACAATTACAGTAATTTCCCAAATATTAGCTGCATCATGTCCCGTATAAACCACAGGACATATTAAAAAAAACAAAACCATATATTAATCGCATATGCATAATCACCCATGTACTATCTACAGTTTATCATAAAATAGAGCAGAATCAGATCATGATGTGATGAGGAATTGAGAAAAAAGAATTGCATTCCCATGTATGGCCCTCCCCTGTGTATTAACCTCACAGGTGAAGATAGCCAATATTCTAATCAATACTTTTGGATTTGTTTGCAAACCAAAGAATAGGAATGAACAAATTTCAAAGACTTACGATGACTGACAAGGTAATAAACGCGATTATGTAATGAGTTCTGACACAGACAGTGGCATACCACTTCATGTAATTACTGCTATCTAAGTTAGACACAGTAAGAGAAGTTGTTGAATAAAAAATGTATGTCTTACAAAGGGTTACTCTTAACAAATACCTAACAGTGAAGAATAATGAAAAGATTCTAATACGTACATAGATAGATAGATAGATAGATAGATAGATAGATAGATAGATAGATAGATAGATAGAGTGAAAAGACAGACGGCGAGTCAGAAATAGCTTCCTCACAGTGCTGTAGTGCTGGCTGGTGGAACCTGTGATCTCCACAGAGCTGCTGCTAACATGGCAACAGTCGGCTTGCCTTGTCAGAGGCATCAGACGGGTGACGGGTGGCAGCGACAGGGAGCCGATCGCTCTTCTTAGACGCCATCTGGAGCGCCACACCACACACTGCTGCCAGCCGCATCCGTCCACCAGATCCAGACCTCAGTCACCAGCCCCAGACAGACAGGTTTCAGAGGGGTCAGATTGATCCAGGTCTGACATGGCCTCCCTCACCACAGGAAGGATTAGCCTACTGGGTCCAATTATTTGTCCAGAGGCCTCCCTGATAGATGCTAAAAAAAAAAACAGTGTAGCCCAGGCTAGGGTGGTTAGTGCTGTTAGTTGGGTCAGCAGATCACTGGTTGACATTGGTGATTGGAATTTGTTTTATTATTCATTTTGCTGCAGACAGCCATCATAGTCTGTGTGCTCTTTCGTTGCCGGCCACCATTTTGATAACTGTTTTGCCTCTTAAATAAATCCATTTATGTTACATTAAGTGCCATTTACAATATTTGCACTTCCAGTTCATGAATAATCCAGGTCAGTGTGTATACATTATTAAAGGGCCATGTGGGAAGATGTAAATGGACATATCTGTGTGAATGATTCATTTTGCCAAAATCCACTAACAAGGTCAGGTCACAATTCAAGCTTCAGTTTTGAAGATTTCTTCTTTTGTCTCAATAATCTGTTGTGCTTGTTTAAAATTCCACTTATGGTAATGTTCATTGAGCAGATCTGCGATGCAAGGGTAATTGCTAAGTCATGGAAAATGGAATCCCTACAATAATCTAAATGTATTAATGCTTTTTGTCTGGTCTATTTCTACACTGTTTCCTAGGACAACTGCCTTCAGGTTACTGTACTTGAGTCTCATGAATAATATAATAATTGGAAAGCTTGCACTGCTCCACATTTTCATCCTCTTCAACTGTACACCAAAAGGTTTGGCATCAATTATATAATATTTGCTCTCTTTTATTTCAGATTAATTTCCTTAATTATGCCAACAAGGACTTCAAACTCATATGGTATTTACAAATTCTACTCATTTACTTATTTAATTTGTCTCTGCACACATTTTCAATTTAATTTTATCCCTTCTTCCTTTTCTCTTTCCTTATTCCACAGTTTGGAAATCAAAGGCACTGAAATGCTATTTTCTAACAATTCTGCTGAGAATAACTCTTCCCTCTCTTTGGGAAAATCTGAAAGGGCTAAGCCTGGGCTGATAACAATGTGTTAATTTCACAGAGACAGAGAAAAAGAGTGGAAAAATCCATCCAAAAAGGCTCAAGCCTTGATAAAACATTTACGTCCCCTAATTCCTGGTGAAGAAACCTTTGGGTAGTAATGGAGTGTTTTGGCTGTGCTCTGCAGCTCTGGACAAACGACAGGAAGACTGGGGGCCATAATTATCCTGTTTGTTCAGTGGGTGATGCTTTTTATTATTTAAATCTCTCTGGGCAGGGACACGGAGTGGAGAGGCGCGGCTCTCTACCATTTTCTTGTCATGTTGTGTTCGTCAGTGTTAATGCTCTGCTCTGTAATTTGTTTCTGTTTTGTCTGTGCCTTTCTTCATCCTGAATGAGCTGCAAACTGAAGCGCTCTCCCCCGAGTCGAGCCGGGTGACCTGCAGCACTTGTGCTGTAAAACTTTCAAATTGAGCAAAACGCTTGATGTTGAAGGATGTTTGTGTGTGTGTTTGTGTGTGTGTGTATTTGGGGAAAAAAAGAGAGAGGGGTGGAGCATTGGGGGAGATGGGGAATCAAACCTTGAATGCCTTCCAAGCTGACAGGCTCTGTTGTGCAAGGCGGACATTCAGAAAGCCCCCAGTGTCTGCCATCATCAGAGGTAGATAGAGCTACCTTACCAAGCCTATTTGAATTTCTGTGTCATACCAAAACACTGTACTAGGCTATATTATTAGTAGTATATTTAGTGCAACATATTTCCTGAAATATGCGCTCTATGTGCACACACAGTTATGTGTTGTTGTAAGTACTAGCTTGTAATGTTGCACTTGTAGTTTTCTGGGGAAACTGGAATAGAGCATTCCATTTGTCCCGGCAACTGAGATTCGGAGGTCGAACTGATGACACGTCCGCTAAAAACACAATAAAAACCGAGTTGGATCCATTCCATGTGCCAAACATTGAAGATGGAAGCATCCAAAAAAGCATTCAGTCAAACAAACAAGCAAAAAAGCAGAATAAGCATTTAAATAAATAAAATTAACAAGTTGTGACATTTTGTCTTAAAAAAGAAAACATCTCCGAAATATTACATAGAAAGAATGGCATGATGATTCAAAACGCCTCATAAACTTCTGCATAACAGCAGTGCATCACCTCAATCAAACAGCGATGCACGGAATTAGGCTACACCTTGTTTAAGTGTTACAATATTTTTCTGTGGTCAGATGCAGTTGCAGCCTGTAGCATACAAATGCCTGAAGTGAACAGAAACTAACCACTAACAATTTGCGCTTTAGGCTAACGCTTACAAGGTAACAATGTTTTTCTTAAGTACAGCTCAAGTCCATGGAGAGTGATGTGCATTATTTATGTAACGTGATGACTAGCAATTCAAACGTCTGATAAGCTGACTAACCTGTTGATCTAGCTCTGCTTTCTGTCACAAATGAAGGTAGTTTTAACTCGCTTGGCATAACCATAACCATAACACCACACATGTTCTCTCCCCAGTTTGTTTACTGATTCACAGTAAACCTTAATGCAAGGGGTTATATCTGTGTAGGTGGTGTCTGTGTGTGTGTGTGTGTGTGTGTATGTGTATGTGTGTGTGTGTGTGAGTGCGTGTGCGTGTGTGTGTGTGTGTGTTTGTGTGTGTGTGAGGGAGGGGGGGTTCAAATGTTTACTGCACTGCTGTAGCCATCAGCAGTTGTTGCTAGGGAACTATGTCAGTGTGTTTTAGAGGGGAAACATAGCTTTTATTCAACAGTGGTAATGTCACCTCCTGCAAATAAACTACAGAAATATTCCTCCAACATGCACCAACATTTCTCTCTCTCTTTCTCTCTCTCTCTCTCTCTCTTTCTTACACATGTATACTGTCACTGAAAATTTAGACTACTACTTAGGCTGATTTGATGGCATCCTTTCTTCTGGCCCTGAACAACATTAGTTCACATGAATTAGCCACATCATTGTCATAAATTATGCTCTCAATATGTTTACAGAATCCTCTTTTGTTGTAGCGAGGATAAAGGTAGGTGTGCATGTGTGTGTGTGTGTGTGTGTGTGTGTATTCTGCTCAAGGAAGATGACACTAGATGAAGCAATCACTCATGGCCAACTCTCACCAGTCATGTCAGCGTGATCAATCACTGCCCTGTGGTCTGGCCTTAATTCCAGGCTATTGCCCAAAGGATCCTATTTATTCTGCTGTGTGAACCTCTAGCAGGACACTCATCAATGGATTTATTGATCACTCTAATTACTGCATGGTGGCTGATATATGCAACAAGAGAGAGCAAGAGAAAGACTTTGTAGCCTCTTGTGGTGGAAGACTCCTTCCTCCTGGCCCCAACCACAAGAAAGGCAGTACGGGAAGCATACTGGGTCAGGTGATCTTGTAATATCAAGCATAGATTGACTTCTGTGTGATGCAGGGCTCTTCTGCCATTTTTAGAGCTGCAAAATATTAGCAGACTATTATTTATTTTTCTTTAGTGGCGACGGCAGGCATCACTTCCACCATGTGAGCGCCCCAAACTCGAGAGCTGCAATCATTCTGAAGTATCCAAAAATATCACAAGTGTTGCACCGGCTGGCTGAGTTACCCTTTGGTTCTCTTTTCCTCCGTGATGGATTTGCACTTCAACAGAATATATATATATATATATATATATGGGCTGTGTGTGTTATGAAAGGCAAGGCAAGGTTTATGCAGTGCGGCTGCCATGCTTATTGCCATGGAGATGAGACGAGGAAGGTAGGCTCCCCTCACCAGCCTGATAAAAAAGCATTACACCAAATGCTTTCTTAGACTGCCATCTAGTGGATTGTTTTGAGTCATTGCATCCTGTAGAAATTGAATTTGCCGCACATGTTGAGTGTTGAGAAAAATAATATAAATCCATGCATGTCCCTCTACATTGGTGTACTGGAATTATTAAATTAATCAGCTAGTATCAGCTATGTGTTAATTATTACTTTGAAGTGCAAGTAATCAAAAAAAGCTTAGTCTGTAAATTTAGCATGCTAATCGCATGTCTGTGCACTAACATAATTACCAGCCAGCTGTTATCTCACAATATGGTACACATTCACCCCCAAGTGCTTTGGTCCAGAAAAGTTCCAACTCCCCATTCAACCACCAACCCTCCAACCCCCTCTTGCCTGTGCACAAGCTGAATGTAAGACAGACCCTCTTCTGAACTACATCTGTCTGTCAAAGATCAAGGCTTTCTCATTTCTAGCTTAAATATCACAAACCCACTGCTGTAATATGACAGCGTACATGGCTCCTGGCTCATGAGCATTGGAAATGTCAGCTTCCCACTGCTCTGGGGGATTAGACACGGGGTGAGAAAGGTCACATAGGTTGCAGCTGGCAGCTGGTATTTGAAAGCAAAAAACAGCCAAGCACTCCTAGAGAGACAGAGACAGAGAGAGAGAGAGAGAGAGAGAGAGAGAGAGAGAGAGAGAGAGAGAGAGAGAGAGAGAGAGAGAGCACTCCACACTACACAGGATTAAAACTCATATGACCAGCTTACACATCAGTATTGATTTGCAGTGTTTACATACTGTATGTGTATGTAAACACTGCAAATGTGTATGTACTAACATGTATGTTTACAATTTATATGTACTGCACAATAAATTCACATCACAAACAGGGCCTCAGAAACAACAGTGTATATAAAGAAACAACATTGTGCATTTACTTACTTTATTTACTTTGTCTCCATACATTTCAGGTACATTGAATGCGAGAATTCTATTGACCAAACAAAAATAAGATGCAGAATTCACACCACAATAGTTGAACTTCGGAGATCTGGGTGACTGACATTTAATCTTAGGAATGCAGTCTACACTGGTCAACACAAACCACAACAGCAGGTGGACTGGAGGCTGGACATCCAGACAGCTAAAGATCTACTGAGAGACAAACAGGGCATCCTGGGAGGCAATCTGCCTCACGATGCCTGACAAACAGACAAGGGAGCACAGAGATGTAAGCAGAGGGAGAAACTGTGTGTGTGTGTGAGAGAGAGAGAGAAAACACGAGAGGAGAGAGTGTGTGAGAGAGAGTGAGTCAAAGAGAGTGTGGTCCATGTTGTGTCTGTGGTGCAGTGTGGCTTTCAGTGACATTTCTCGCAGGTTTGTCCCCCTGTCAGCGCTCCATGAGTGAGGGGTCCTCTCGATGACCCCGCTGCCCTCGGGCTTCTGTGAAATGTCACTCCGCCTGGGCTTCAGCCAAGCATGAGACAGAGTCAGGGCAGCCGTAGCGCAGCAGCAGAGCAGGCCAGGCTTCCAGTTCAGTTCAGAGCTCAAAGCGGGCCCCTGAGCCCATTATCTCTTGCACGCTGAGGATCATGGGAAGACACATGAGCACTCAAAGGCAGATAAACGATGTAATCAGCAACATTTTGCGTGATTATTTAGGCTATGTATTGTGTCACAGCTGTTTTGTTCTGCTTTTGAATTAGATTGTTCTTGTTGCTTTAAAAAAAGTATATATGGCTGTGTTTTTGATGACCAGAAAAAAAGAGATCAAATCAGATAAGGATCAATGAATCTTTATGGAAGCAAAAGTATTGGTTAATGCTCTTTATCAGTGATGGATAATTTAGATATGTGTTTGGATATGAAAAATGATAAGCATCACTAAAGTAAAGCTAAAAGCTAAACTTCAAGGCAAAAAGCTAAACCTCTACATGCTACCTTTGGGATCTGTTATAAGGAAATGTGATTACTTTCAACTCCTATGCAAACAATACCCAGCTATACCTTTCCAAGAAGATTAATGACTTTACGCCTATAACTAAGACATTAAAATCTGGATGAATAATAATTTCTTATGTTTAAACTGATAAAACTGAAGTTATAATGATAGGCTCTAAACAGCTGAATAACATTTTACCTCACCACAAAAACCTGGCCTTTCACACATTTTACACAAGAGTTAAAGACCTTGAGGTACAGTCGGTGAATAGTCATGTAAAACATATTTGAAAAACATCCTTTTTTCACCTACTATTTACCTATTATTGCTACGTTAGAAAGTTCCTATCCTTTGAGGATGCAGAAAAATTAATGCATACATTTGTTAACTCCAAGCTTGATTATTGTAATGCTCTGTTCTCTGGGTGTAGTAACATCTATATTAAAAAGCTACAGTTAATCCAAAATGCCGCACCATAAACACTCACTAAGACTAAAAATATGGTTTGTGCATGGATGGTGCACGGTAAATCATTGGGAAGGACTGCCTCTACTGTTGCCCCCAGCTGTGTGGCATGGCAGCCACTGACCATGCCTACAGTGGTTTTGGACTGTCATACACCATACCGTAGTTATTCTGATATATATATATATATATATATATATATATATATATATATATATATATATATATTATTGATTAAATGAATTAAATGACTATCCTCTGTAAAACAATGCCAATGTTTATATGAGAATATATGACTAAAGGGGTATACTGTGATATACTGTGTCACCCCACATTTATAACCACCCCTGGAAAAGATGAATGAAAAACAGGTACTTTTTCTGCTTTGCCTTAGTTTTGGACGGAATTAAATTTACACTGAGAAGAAAAAAAAGCATGCATATGCAATGTGGGCGGTAAGTTGACCCTAATGTCCAAGATGTGTTCAAATTCAGCTAGCAGGGAAGGGCACAAAAGTTCTTGGCTAGTGCCTTGTCAATTACTATTTTGTTTACAGTTTAACACAAGTAATTAACCTTTTACACAACATTCAGATTCAAAAGTTCAAAGAAAAACAGCCTGACAATTTCTATTTACCACATAACATGAGGTAAAATGACTGCTGCATGAATTGAAACTGTGTGAGATTGCAGATGTAATCATTTGGGTGAAAACATGTATACTTTGTGCAGAATTGTGTAGTGGATAGCACTCACACACAAACACACACACACACACACACAAATAATACAGTAGTAAAGTCCATATTAACTTGCATGTGGACAGTTATGCCAAAGAAAAATTTGCATGACTTGATTCCATGAGCCTAATGTAGCATAAAGGACAACACACTGGAGCTGAGTATTGCCTGTAACCTCATGATATAATAACCATCACAATACAGAGGCTACAATATGATATGCATCATAATAATGGCCTGAATAAATGGACTGCATTTATATATATTCTACTCCTACGAGCACTCAAAGCATTTTACAGTGTATGCCTTACATTTACCCATTCACACACACATACATTCACACACCGGTGGTGGCGGCTGCCATGTAAGGTGCCGACCTGCCACCAGGAGGTTCAGTATCTTGCTCAAGGACACTTCAGTGTTCGATGGGGTCAGGCAGAACGGGGCTAAAATCTGCAACCCTCCGTTTGCTGAAAGGCACCTCCACCACTTGCGCCACCATTGCTGACATGTATTAGAATAAATGTCTAAAACAGTATTCATACCAACTACTGCTCTTTACAGTTTTATATACTAGTGAAACAAATGCATAGGGATTACATATCTTAAAAATATTTAAATTCAGGCCCAAAGAGATCTTAAAAATGTAATTATCATAATTATGTTTTAAATCTTATAGTCATAAACTTTAATTTTAGAAACTTAAAATTTTCTCATGCTTTTAGCTTTCTGATGTCATATCACAATACAGCAGCATCATACTGATGCAGATGTACATATCAGCATATTATGATATTGACATTGTGAGCACAGCCCTAAAACAACCCAAATAGCACTGAAATAGTCAAATGCATTTATTTGCATTAAGTGTTCAACTTAATGCAAATTTAGAGTCAACTCTGCCATTAGAGTTAAAGGCACACCAGGCAAGTATGTGATTCTTTAATGCTATGGAGCTTCCTCTGCATTCACAATTATTTATTTATTTCTTGACTGACATCAATGTCCTAAATAATCACCATTACATGGGGATTTGTTTGGAGAGCAAAGGATAGGAACCAGTGATCATTTTTAATTTTTTGCCTAACAAGGTGAGGCTCATAACTGGTACAGTTTCCAGTTTGTTTTACTCCGGGGCCCCATTGTCATGCAAGTGCTGTACATGCACAAGGAAGGCACGGGGAGAAAAAAAGCCTTCAGTCAACCTGCAATGAGCCATTTAACTATCACGGTGACTATGAAGCTGGGAAATGATAAAAGCAACATAAAATGTTGCCAAGATTCCCTTTTCTCTTTGTCTGTTTGGAACAGTTCTGCAGGTATATTTATCCTTTTCAATAAAGCCACGAGTCTAAGATGCATGATGACATTATCTCTAAGACAACAGTGCAGGAAGTACATCAGTTAAAATTTCATAAGCCTCATGTTCTGCTGATGCTGTTCATATTCTCAACAGTACTTTTATTGTCCTGTATGGTCAACTAATAAACAATTAAACAAGAGCTTTAGAATGATGATTGGAGGAGTTGTCTGCCAGCTTTGTATATGTAGCGGAGGCAGAACAGCTTGACTGGTTCTACATACGGTAGCCTAATGTTTATTTGAAACCTGTGTCTTTCCGAAAAATTAGATAATACACGCAGATTATTTCTTTGAAGCGGAGCCGAAACACACCCTTGTTTGCACCATCTGATGACAGGTCTTGGACTCTGTATGAAGTGAAACTGAGCACTGTCTGGAAAGTATCATAGGTGTTTGGCATGTGGACCAAAATAGACAGACTGCATTCTCCTGAAGTAATCATGCCTGCACATAGTCCCACAACTTGTGACTGTAAATCCAGCCCATCTGGCCTGAAGTATGTTGAGCAGGAGTTCGGGGAAGCTCAAGGGTGGGGTGGATTTACAATCAAAAATCAGTTTCTGGTCACACTAGTTTGTTTTCTTAGTTTCAGCATTTCCAGTCAATCCAAATACTAAAGACATGAAAAAAAAAAGCTCAGACGACATACTATCACACCAACACAATGCCTCACTTCACCACCGTATATGAAGAGTCTGCTCCAAAAACACTATATCTGCCTTTTTTATGAATTTTAAGAAATCAATTGTCTTTTTTGAGTTACCGATCAAATCACTATACTGCAGCTGTAAAAAGAAGAGGATACGTTTTCTGACAGTACACCACATCAACACATCCTATGCCTCTAAGCTCTATCAAAACAATTAATGGATGCTACAGCTTTGTCTTTGTGTTTTCACCTCCACACACGAATCTCTTCCTAACTATCTCTGCAACAACAACAACACCTGTTCACACAATTGCAGTGGAGTTGTCAATGCCACTTCTTTCATGTGAGACTTTTCTCATCACTGTGGGAAGCCAAGCACCGAGAAAGGCCTGGGATTTTATGTGTGTGCCATAAGGTAAGATTTAATTCTATTTTTACAGTCTTATTGTTGTGTTAAGTGTTAATGTATGCCTTGCAAATTTAGAGCCAGAAGTTAATTGCTCTCCCAAGTAGCTCTGCCAGGAGAGGAAAGAGGAAGTCTTCTGAGTTGACAGAAGTCTGCTGAGATTTCTTAGCAAATTTTTGGCTTTCTGGGTTTAGCCAGCTAGGACAGTGGAGAGACAAAGGATATGGAGTGGGATCAGGGGTAAAAACAGCAGGCCAGATTCGAACCCATATCTCACTGACTCTTGGACTCGAATGCGTACACCGCAAGAACTTCAGATATGGATTCACAATTGATTGTAGTATTTGTGTGTGTGTGTGTGTGTGTGTGTGTGTGTGTGTGTGAAAGAACACAACACAGGCAGGAAGAAAGAAAGAATCAAACAAAAAAACAAGGGTAAGGCTTGTTTATTGTGTAGGGGATTGCATAATTATTTCTGTGAATGTCAGATGAATGTGGTATTTCTTGTATCACATAAAACTCTTTAGGTCAGTTATCTGTGGCAGCAGAAACCTGAATAGCACCTGAATCCCAGACGTGCCTGCTATATAACTATATAGGATATTTCATACACAGGCAAGTGTTTTACAAACTGTACATACAAGCGAAGAACCATGAATTGTAAATAAAGACAAATACAAATAAGAAATATATAAAGGGATAAAAGTTAAAAACATAGTTAAAAACTAAAGACAAAAGAAAAAATACGACACATTGTTATATAAAAATGAGAGCATTTGAAGACATTTTTGAAGTCTTCTGGACATTGGTTCCACAGCTGCATCTCAACCATGCCTCACCATGTTCAGTTCTAACAGATTTTACAGATTTTTTTTTTTTTAATGTGAATGTGAATGACATTCTGAAAAAAAAAAATCTGTATTCAATTACTCATGCACTATCTCACTATAGAATTGTGCAGCCTTTCTTTTCACTTTTGTTTTTGTACTCAGGGTATACTTCAGCAACATTCAAGTATTCCTTTTGCATATCTACAATAATATTGAACAATGCTATAACTTGTTTGGAATTTTTGTCATTGTTGTCGAATGCATGACACCGTGAACCACAACTCTTAATCAAATCCTGAAGCCTTGGATCCGTATTGTCAATGTACTCCTTCAGACTCGTCTTCTTCAGATCATTCTTGAAGGTGAAGAGAACAACTGTCTTCTGCACCACTTCCTGACCAAACTCATCCTGTATCTGTGGAAGGATCTGACGCTCTCCGTCTGTGAAGCGTCCCAGTTGCATGACCAGTAAGTATACCACATTGCCTGCGCTGCATAGCCTCCTACATGTTGCTGTAGCTTTGGCCCTGTTTTCCACATCTTCACTGAAAAAGTCTGGGGTGTCGATGACCCTCACTGGTATTCCAAAGATCTGGGCATCTTCAGTCTGACACTGGGTCGTGATGGGCACGGAGCTGAGATAGGACTTAAACACCTGCTTCCCCAGGATGGTGTTGCCACTCGCACTCTTACCACTGCCTGACTGTCCCAGCAGCACAATAGTCATAGTGGAAGCTTCCTCTACTAAAATCATATCATCAAAAACATATCAAACATATTAAAAACATATCAAAATGGATTAAGTGTTTTATATGCTAGACATGACAAATATGACTGCCACATTCACTCTCATCACAGTATTTTACTAGTTGTACCAGTGACAAGAGCCTCAGGGCCACTACCTCTTTGATTCTGTAGTTCATTGATTGCTGGATCTTGCATGGCAGGCCCTTTGGTTATGACAGTGGCTTCTGTTTCACTATGTCAAACAGTGGTAGATACGCATAATAGGTAGGTGCTTTGATAACATTTATTTATATTTACATTTATTTATTTTCCAAAGCATATCTTACCTCTTTTTTGTTTTTTGCTCTTCTCTTGTCTGTTCCTTATTGCTTAGTGGTGGAGCAGCTGTGTGAGCCCTGCATTCCCTTAAGTCTCTCAGTTTTTCCACTAAATCATTGCTCTTTGAGTTTTCATTGAACACAAAGTATCTCCCCTTATCTAACATCTGCCCAAGCATGGTGTCATCTTCTTCACACAATTTTTCTACATCCCCCATGCTGAAAACAGCGAGGACCATATTTTTCTCTGCATGTTCTTTGAACATTGCCTTGACCTGAGCAAATGTGGACTTGTCTTCTGGTAAGAGCTTGCCATTTTCTGCTACCAGGACAAGGGCAAAGAGATACTGAGCATCTGGAGATAATGCTGACTTCCAGTCAGCTGCCAGCTTATCGTCCATGCCATCTGCTTTTGCACTGATATCAGTGGCATCAATGACAGACACCTGCATGCCACATATTTCTCCCCCAAGACTGGTGTTGTTTTCAGTGAGATTCTCATTAGAGAGAATTAATGTTCTGAGTAGTTCAGCATTATTTTTGTTTTTTCCAAGTAACACAATGACCATATGGTTCACATCTTTACAGAACTGGTAGGAGCTGGCATCCTGACCTGCAAGTGCAGTTGACATCATTAACTGCAACCTCACACCATGTATGTGGGCAATTCCACAAGAAACTATCATGTCCATAACGTCAACACAATGCCATGGTACGGTATGATAACTTACATGAAAAAAAACTTTTCACATAATCATTTGCATCACACAAATGCCATAGCATTTTGTTGACATTACGAATGTGACAGTTTTCCGTGGAATTGCCCATGTATATTGTACATTGTTCTCAACATTATACATCTTTGACTCTGTTGTCTGAACCACTTCAAGTTTAATTACAAATACAAGTTGGAAGTTGAAGAACAACAAAGCAATCTTACCTTCTGACATTTTGGTATGTAGTTAAGATGAAGTAATCAAGGTAAAAACAATCAATGCATTATCCATGCATGAGCATGTAACCTGTGAGATGGTGAAACAGCGTCTCCTTCAAAGAGCATAAATGAAAGTGAAATGCAGAGACCTGCATTTTCAAGTTTGATGATAGGGTGTGTCCGTGTATCTAAACAAAACCATTTGGTATAACGCTTTCATTTCCATTCATGAAGACAAAGCAATAGGCAATGGACTGTCTCCGCCGCATCTGTTGCTGTTGTCCCAGTCAGGAATCACAGTTTCAAGAGGGTAAGTTAATGAAGTGGGTTTCATTATCAGTATTTATTACAATTTTGTTACAATATAATCATAAACAATACTCTTCTGACAAAAAAATGTTTTGGGTTAATCTTGAGAATTCTTTCATTCAAATTCGTTTTTCAGGTCATCCCTTAAGAATAGTAATGATTGGGAAAACAGGAGTTGGGAAAAGCGCAGTAGGGAACACAATCTTGGGACGAGATGCATTCCAGTCTAAGCCTAACGCTAATTCCATCACTCAACGCTGTCAAAAAGAGAGAGTTCAGGGTAGCCGACAAATCGATGTCATTGACACACCCGGCATATTGGACACCGACCTAACACCTGAATACATCAAGAAAGAGATAGTGAGATGCATCCAAGTCTCTTGCCCTGGGCCCCATGCATTCCTGCTGGTGATCTCGCTGAATCGTTTCACTAAGGAGGAACAAAATGCTGTTCGGGCCCTCCAAATGCTCTTTGGGAAGAGGCCTCCAGGTACATGATCGTTGTGTTCACCCGTGCAGATGAACTGAGGGGCAGACCAATTAACGACTATGTACGCAATGGTCACCCTAGGCTGCAGAAAGTCGTTCAGAGTTGTGGCAGTAGATTTGTGGCCTTCAACAACAATGACAAGAATAATCGTTCACAGGTGGCCAACCTTATTCAGAAAATTGATGAGATGGTGGCTTCCAATGGTGGTGGTCATTTTAGTGAGGCTATGTACAGAGAAGCAGAAGCAAAACTTGCGCAGCAGAGAGTGGACAGAGAGGTGGCTGAGATGATGGAATATAACTTTAGCTTCATTAAGCTTCTGTATGAACGAGTCATAATCTTCCAGCAAACCCTTCAGCAAGACTGATGACTAAAGATTAAAGGACTGTACTATATTATAGACATGTATAGACTATAAATAATTTAATAATAAGATTTGTTAGACATATTTTTAATTATTACCACATTAAATATTTCCTCAATTCATAAATTCATTTGCTGAATAATTGTATACTGGTAGTTTTGTTATTAAATTGATATATACTCAGAATATCCCTTTTGAACTTAGAAATGTTTAACTCTTAATTCTGTGTACATAAAGTTATTAAAAAGGAAAGAAAAAACAATGGATTTGTTGTTGTTGTAGATCATTTTTATGTTCAGGTCAGTTTGTATCTGTAATATCTCATACGCACCTAAGCCTTATCATGCACACCTATGCCTTATCATATCTTGTACGAACAGTGGTAGGAACTTTTTCAGATTACAATCTCTTCTTGTAAAAGTCCTGCACAACCTACAACATACAAAATGTAGGTGATTTCCTGTGCATCATCAGTTCTGACTGTGAATCCTGTCAGGCAACATTTCCTGACATGCACTCTTGGAATTGAGGTCATGTCTTACATAATCAATCATCAAGCCAAAATAAGGATTTGTTTGGTTGATTCAGACCCTGTTTGCACATAGCTGGATATCTATAAAAATGCCTATTTATTTATGTGGTTGCATCTGGGTTTCCATCCAACTAGTGGATGCGCATTTAAGTTATGCAAATATGAAATCCTTGGCTGGAAACACCTGTAAATTCGCAACAGTCCCCTAATGCGAATATAAATTTTATTCACTTGATTGGGGGGATTAACTCCTGATGCGAAGAAGGCGTAATATGATTAGAGTCGATGGAAATTTGTGTATGTTTGCATTTACCGCATTTCTGTTGAAAGACATTGTTCATTAACATTGCCACAGCTGGTCGGAACACATCACTTGATAAGCCTTGACGCACAATCAATGCATTGAACCAAATTTTTGTTAATGCAAATAAGTTGAATGGAGACCCAGCTATTTAAACGTGAATGGAAGTTTTAGTCACTGAAAATGGCTACCTGTGAAACTGGGGATCTCTGAAATCTCTGAAATCTTCAGACACAAAGTGTATATGGGGAAAACAAGTGATATCTTGTGACATCTGACATGTCATTTGTTTGACATGTTTTTGACAGCCTTCTCTGGGTGCTTATGAACATCGTGTAAACAGAATTATTTTCTAATGCAGGGAAGGAAAAAATACCCATTCTCATAAATACCCTGGTATGTATAAAGTCCTGCTTACACTGACATCATCATTTTATTGCAGCACTATGCAACAAATTTTGATGCATGCTTTTTTCAGGCAACTGAAAGGATATTCACTATGCAGTTCTGTTTTTTTGAGCAGGATCACACTGCAGAAATTAAAGAAAATATTTCTGTATAAAACTGACTGTATTGCTTAAAGACTCAAATATGTCAGTATGTTAGTGCGATTCTAACCATGCAAGGCCCTGAGTGGTGTTTGCCATTTGGGGCAGCTATTTTAGACCAAAATTCTTTAGTGCTGCTTTAATACTGTCTTTGAGAGTTGTATATATAATGGATTCAAAGATGACCCTAGTTAAAACGTAATGCCGGTGGTTTTCGATTGTACGCTGTTTTACTGCATAGGCACAATTCAAACATTGGTGTAAAGAGAAAATTAAGTCGTTAGCAGCCTTCTATAGATTTACCGTTTTTAAAACACTTAGAAGTCTTGACATTGCATGGTCTCTACACATGAACTTGAGCATAAAGAGCATTGTTGATGTGCACAGAGTTTAGTAAAATGTATGTTCTGGAAGACAGCAAATTACGTTTTTGCAACTTCCTCACGCTGCCATCTTGGATGAAAAGTCAGAGTCCGATCACTGAACATAACATCAATGTAACACAAATTCCTATTAACTGTCTCTGATTTAGTAGAGAAAAAATGTGGAAAACTATTGCAAAGCTATTGCCATGGACAGCTAAGTAGGCTAATTGTGCAGTACCCCCTCCGTTCAAGTGCCTTGTGCCTCAGGCTCACTCATTGAAAGCCATTGGGCTGAAAATGCAAACAACGGTACATCTATAGAAAACAATGTGTGACAAAAATGGCCTGCAAAAGCCTTAACAGAACAAAAATGACTAAAGGTCAGTGATACCACATCAAGTGTAAATTATTATAGAGGGCCTTGTTGCTTCACCTGCCACAGATAAACAGCCACCTTATTTCAGTCAGACAGCAGAGGGCCCAATTAAGCCAGGGTGAACAAGTGAGGAAATAAACCCCAGAGGCCTTTCAATTAAAGGTGTTAAACAAACACCCATAGGTGCATCCCATATGCACAGCATCAGGAACTCAGAGACAGATCCGTTTTTTTATGTTTCATAGAACAACAATTATTAATTGTTATCAGGAGACTCTGCTATCAGTCAGTGTTATCAGTGCATTTCAACCTAAATCCCAAGTAGAAAATGCCAGAAAGCTTTGAGAGCAGCTGTGAATGACAACAGCAAAAGAGAGTTTTGGTAGCATTCTTGGTTCTAACACAACAGCTGCCTCAAAGTTGCACCTCTTGCTTCTTTTATCCACTACCATACTCAAAGACCTTTCTCCTTTAACAGTGCAGACCCCTAGAGCAACACTAAAATGTTCTGTACATTATTCAGGGGATATTTGGGTCAGGATGTCAATTTAAACAACTTACTAAATGGTCTAAATGGTCTGTGTGGTGTTTCATTAGAAGATCGACAGAAGGTTTCACACAAGTTCTTACTTTCATGATGAAAGTAATTAATGACTTTAATATTGTACAAAGAGTCACCATATGTCAAAACAATAGACACACAGAGCTGAGGCTGGATGGTGAAGAAAAACAAAGATAAAAGACCCAAATCCAACCACTATTGATTAATCAAGCTTGGTGGGCCTGGTGAGCATAGCCTAAAATGCAAAGTAAATGTAGGCTTATTTAAAGAGAGAAAATACAGTGTTTATCTTACAGATATCACCATGATCTTCACCGGTTGATTACTTCAGGCAAAATTCCACAGATTTCTATTGAAAGTCACAACTTACTGGAAAAAAAATGTCTTCAAGTCCAATTGAGATTAAGGCATCACACTGCATAACATCCAAAACACATACAAATGGATTATTAAACAGCACATCAACAGCCTTTAACTTAAGACCATCACATGAATATCACAAACTGCCATTGGAACTGACAAAACACAGCCATTACACAGTCGTCTAGTTCCCCCAGGTTAATTCAGTCTACATGTCAATGCCAGCACTATGTGGGGCTTCTTCCATCTCCTGTTGGTGTCTTTTGACCTTTTTGCCTGTACTTACTATTATGCCTCCATTTTGAATTGGCGGACAGGACAATATTAGCTTTTGAGATCCTGAGCATGTCATCAGTCCTCATTGCATTCAAAATCACAAGTGTGCTATGAAGCCACACTATCTCAATAACTGCCAGCATGGCAGAGATATGCTCATTAAAATTTAGAGATAGCCATACTGGCTGCTGCTTCAACCCTACTTTTCCCCTAAAATACTGTTGTTGGACATTAGGCCCATCTAACAGAGTTGAGCCATTCCCTTGCATTCTGAGTGCCTCCATGCTGCATGCGCTGGAGCAGGCTTTCACAAGACATACAGGGATACACAGTGATAAACTTCTGACCCAACTCCTGTGACAAAAATCTCCCTGCATGAAGTTTATGGCTCTCTGGCCTTTCACCATTTTCCTGTGCTCCCCTGTACCAACATCAGGATTGAGTGCACCTAGTCTAGCATGCAAGGGGTTGTTAGTCGTTAGACATGTAGTGGAGGAGGCCTACCCATATTTCTGCCTTCATCTGATCCAATGAGCCTTGGTTGTTGAAAATAGCTCCCCTGTAATAATTTTGCAAAGCTTTACTTTTATTAGCAGTCAGCTTCCCATGACCTTTGCACCCTAATTAACGCTCAGCATATAGTTTCCAAGTGCTGTATCCATTTGCTTGTGAACATGATTGATTGATGATGAGCATTCAAGCTTCATTATTTCATGACCAGGGTATGGGTTGAGAGCCCTCCTTGAATGCAAGCTTTTGTCCAAAATGACTTACAAGACAGATCAAGATTAGGTTGAGATTGAGTACTTATTGTCTCTATTGTTCACGTACGTGCCTGTGTGTGCTTGAAGCAACTAGGTCCTCCTAGGTTTTCGCGGGCCTATTTCGTGATTGTTGCGATCAAAAATGTCGGTAATCATAAATTTGTGGTAAGTTTTGTAAAAAGCTGCGGCGGAGGTTGCAGTGTTTTTAGGCCTTGCGAAGTCCAAAAAAAAAACCTCTGGGTCATCGTCGCCATCCATTGTGACAGGTTCAACCCAGTAGCGGTTTTAGGCACAGGCGAACAGGGCAGCCGCCCTGGGCGCCATTTCGTAGGGGGCGGCACGAGCGCTTAGGGAAAAAAAACTATCTCTGAATATCAATCCTATCACTGTGTGGGCAATTGGCACATTGGTGCCCTTTAACTGCAGGCGTCCTTGCTTGCTGAGAAGGTGCCATGCACAGAAGCTGTGTGTGAGAAGGGCAAAGGGCAGGGGGCGCGGGGAAAAGTTTACATCTGGGTTGCAAATGCAACGCAATGCCAAGGGGGGAAACGGGGATCCACTGTATAGAGCAATACTCTAATCCAATTAGTGAGTTATGTTAAATTATATTGTTCTGGGCATTGCCAATATTTTTTTCGTTTCTTTCGGGGGGTGGGGGTGCTCGGAGGCGGTCTTGCCCGGGGGGTAATCGACTGTTGAAGCGCCACTGGTTCAACCCATAGACTGTATGGTTCAACCACTGGCTGTATATAATGTAACATACAGTCTATGGGTTCAACTTGTCTATGACTGATGACGCACTGGTGAGGGAGGCTCACTGAAGCTGGCCTCCTCATTTTTTTTATTTTTACTGTTTATGGACCTTGATGAGCTTTCGGCGGCAAACCGAGCTTCAATCTGATAAAAACTGAGTAAAACTGGCCTCCCTAGATGGCAGTATTTCACCAGTTATACTCTGTTAATGCGAATAAACTAGGATAGAGCTGAGCACTGAAACGTAACGCAGGCTATAACCCATAAATGTAGTGTTTGGGGGCGCTGTTTTGATTTCATAAATGAATCAATGGTGAGAAGGTGGAGACGCCAGCATGAAGAACTGATCCAATGCAAAAAGACGACAAAAGTTCAGAGGTAATCATAGCAGGTGGCCCGAGCTTGAAAACTTTCTGGAAGACTGGGTCAACACACAGAGAGCAGGCGGCCGCGGTGTTTCCACTGTACAAATCAGACTGAAGGCAAAAGCAATCGCCACTGAGATGAAAATAGAAGATTTTAGAGGTGGGCCATCGTGGTGTTTTAGATTCATGAAACGAAAAGGCCTGTCCGTTAAGCACGCACGACTTTTTGTCAGCAGCTCCCTCCCGAATACGAGAAGAAACTTGTTTCATTCCACACATTCACTCAAACAAAGATAATTAAGAATTCCATCGGGCCAGATGATATCATAAATATGGATGAAGTACCTCTGACGTTTGACCTGCCTCTTACTCGGACTGTAAATAAAAAAGGTGACTCGTCCATCACACTAAAAACAAGCGGCCATGGGAGAACGCATTTTACCTGTGTTCTGAGTTGCACGGCATCCGGACTGAAGCTTCCTCCTATGGTGATTTTTAAGCGGCTGACAATGCCAAAGGAAAAATTCCCAAAAGAAATCGTGGTGAAAGTAAATAAGAAAGGTTGGATGATGGAGAGCCTGGTGAAGGATTGGCTCAGAGAGTGTTACTCAAAGCGACCGGGGGGCTTTTTTCGCAAAAAAAAGCATTGCTCGTTATGGACAGCATGAGAGCCCATGTAACAGAGTCGGTGAAAGCTGCCATCAAGAGCACAAACTCAATTCCAGCTGTGATTCCTGGAGGTACCACTGAGTATCTCCAGCCACTAGACATCAGCGTGAACCGGACATTTAAAATGGCGCTGCGCGAAGAGTGGGAGACTTGGATGACAAGCGGCGAAAAATCTTTTACCAAAACAGGCCGCATGCGAAGAGCATCTTTAAATCAAGTCTGCCAGTGGATCCTAAATGCGTGGAGCCGTCAAAACATCAACCATCACCAACGGATTCCAAAAGGCTGGACTGACGCGTTATGAAGAGGAAGGTGCGCACTCAAGTGACATCGAAAATGAGGATGATGTAGTAAGTGATAAGATCCTGAGGTTGTTTAATTCAGACACTGAAGTAATGGACTTTGATGGTTTTAGTGCGCAGGAGAAAGATGAAGGCGATCAGTGACTTTTCTGGTAGGATGCAGTATATGGTATATGCTTTTACCAGTTATTAGGAGATACTGGAATGCTGTTCATGCACTTTCATGTTCATTGTTTGAGTAAAAAAGCAAGACGGCTCTATCTTGGCGTGCTTCCCCGCTTCTGTTGGTATGGCGCCACTGCACCCAATGGCACTTCTGTTGGTCACTGTGAGTCACTTCTGCGGGGCCATGCTGTTTGCAATGTTTATATGTGTGCGGTGAACATTGATCTGGACATCTCCTTTTTGTGTGTGTGTTGAAGTGGTTCATGAAGACGTGACTGTGTGTGTGAGTAGTCGCACCTGTGCGACCGGGCAGCTCTGTGCCTGCACTGGGGGGGAAGCCACCCACCACTCTTGAGGGCTCCTTGGTGTTTACTGTAAGTCTAGCCCGGAGGAGTGGTGCCCCAGTGTGGATGCCCCGACCTCTGGTGTCGCCAGAGTATTTGTGTGGAGGCCAGTATGCAACCCCCAGTGCCTGCCGTTCCAGCCCTTCCTCCAGTGGAGCTGTATGCCCCTGTTTGCACCAGCCGTTCCGGCCCTGTCCCCAGAGCAGCTCGTATAACCCCACCTGCATCAGCTGACCCAGTCCTGCCCCCAGCCCAGACCCGTACGCCCCTGTCTGCCCCAGCCGTTCTGGCCTTGCCCCCAGTGGAGACTTGTACGCTCCCGCCTGCTCTGGCCGTTTCGGTCCTGTCCCCAGTGGAACTCGTATAACCCCGCATGCATCAGCTGACCCAGCCCTGCCCCCAGTGGAGCCGTACACCCCCATCTGTACCAGCCGCTCTGGCCTTGCCCCAGACCAGACCCGTACGCCACCACCTGCACCAGCAGTGCTGGCCCCTGCCCCGGAGGAGTCCAGTGGTCCATCTGCCATCCCCAGCCCCTCTTTTTTTACCCAATTCCTTTAGTGAAGTGTTTTCATTGATTGAATTGCAAACTCTGCTTTGGTCTTTGTTGGGCGGGTTGGGTGTTGCTTCTCAGAGGAAAAAGGTTTAACCGGGGTAGCGGCTAGTGCTCCCCCCCGTGACATATACGTTACCATTTTCCTGTAATGGTTCTGCATCGAGTGTGTCCACGTTCACATAGCACACTTCACCAAATTGCTTTGGAGTGGAACTATCTTCCCCTTGACCACGTAGTCGAGTTTAGCGAATTCCTCTGTCATGCTTTCATTTTCACATTACTGTTAAGAGTTATATTTCAACAATCTTGTTACAAAAATATATCAGAACTATTTACAAGGTTTCTGAGCAGTCATTTTATGTTCTGTTTACAAAGTACTGTCTGCTGACGAAGTGCTGAATTTAAAACATTATTGAAAGATAGGCACAGTACAATTGGGCAATCGTGCCACTGAATTCAAAACGATGTCTTTACAAAGTCTATACAGTGGACTGGCATGGAAAAGTACCTGCAGTGGGCTGCGGAAATACACCAGCAAACAAAACAAAGCAAGTAGAAAAACTCCCCAATCACAGCCCTTGCAGTGGGTCTAACGTACGTGACGTGATGTATACATCTGCATGATTTGGGGGCTTATTTTGGGTGACTTATTTATTTATTTTTTTTCTTTAACATTAATAACATGTGATAACTTGTTAATATTGACAGTACTAGCATTAAATTCTATTTAATCATTTAATGGCCTTATTATGACCGCCGCTAGCGAAGCTAGCGAAAGCGGTCATATTGGTGTTGCTGCACGTTTTTTCCCTTTTTTTTTTTTTTTTTTTTTTTTTTCACCGATTTTCCGTCAACGATTCCCGGGACACTGAAACTCAGGGGGAGATGAATGTTTGTAGGCATGTAGCCCTAGAAGTTTGTGAGCGAATATGAGCTTTTGGCCCCCAAGGGCCCCCCCCCCACTGTGCCAGTGTCCGTCAAAGAGGGGGAGACCGGCAAAAGTTTTTGCTGAATAACTCGATGAACCTTTCACCCAACAACACGCCGAAGCTAGGTGTCAAAAAACAGTTTTTGTTAAATAACTCGTTAACATTTTTGCCCATGATAACGATTTTGTGTTAGTATGTCGGTGTTACAGAGACGTATCGACCCAGCCCATAAACACTCACTTGAAGCATAGCGCCACCTACTGATATGGGTAAATGCAAAAATTGGGATTTTGAGTTGGCAATATCTTGGACCGAGAAGCTGGGAACTGCGCAAAATATGTCATGCACGATCACCCTAAAGACTTCTAAAACCACAGCACAAGCCATGAAATTTGGACCATAGGGAGCGCTGTAATTGCAGCAAATGTCATTTTGCCTATTATCTAGAGAATGCTAATGTTTACAGCAATTTTCTTTTTATTGTGAAAACTACTGACCCTCACGCATTGAAAACACTGGTCGACGCCCACTTCCAACAAAAACGGTTTACGTGAAATTTTAACATTGCCAAAACGAATCTGAACGAACTCGTCATAGGCCGTTAATGTGGATCTCACCAAATTTGGTATACGTCATCTACAGACAATGCTGACAAAAAGTTATCAAAGGATTTATCTTGAGATAAATTGTTTCGAAGTTACACGTCAATGAACATTGAGCACGTAGCTTAAAATTTTTTAAAAGTACATATCTTGGCTTTTAATTGCTCAAATTTGGTCAAACTTGGCATGCCATCTCTAAACTGCTTTTTTGTCATGTGTACTAAATTTTGTGACATTTCGTCATAGGGGGCGCTGTTTATCGCCAAGCTAGGTGTCAAAAACCAGTTTTTGTTAAATAACTCGTTAACATTTTTGCCCAAGATAACGATTTTGTGTTAGTATGTTGGTGTTACAGAGACGTATCGACCCAGCCCATAAACGCTCACGTGAAGCAAAGCGCCACCTAGTGATTAGGGTAAATGCAAAAATTGGGATTTTGAGTTGCCAATATCTTGGGCCGAGAAGGTGGGAACTGCACGAAATATGTCATGCACGATCACCACAAAGACCTCTGAAACCACAGCACATGCCATAAAATTTGGTCCATAGGGGGCGCTGTAATTGTAGAAAATGTCATTTTGCCTATTATCTAGAGAATGCTAATGTTTACAACATTTTTTTTTTATCGTGAAATCTATTGAACCTCACGCATGGAAAACACTGGTCGACGCCCACTTCCAATGAAAACAATTTACATGAAATTTGAACATTGCGAAAACGAATCTGAACGAACTCGTCATAGGCCGTTAATGTGAATCTCACCAAATTTGGTATACGTCATCTACAGACAATGCTGACAAAAAGTTATCAAAGGATTTATCTTGAGATAAATTGTTTCGAAGTTACACGTCAATGAACATTTAACACGTAGCTTAAAATTCTTTAAAAGTACATATCTTGGCTTTTAATTGCTCAAATTTGGTCAAACTTGGCATGCCATCTCTAAACAGCTTTTTCGTCATGTGTACTAAATTTTGTGACATTTCGTCATAGGGGGCGCTGTTTATCGCCGAAGCTAGGTGTCAAAAAACAGTTTTTGTTAAATAACTCGTTAACATTTTTGCCCATGATAACGATTTTATGTTAGTATGTTGGTGTTACAGAGACGTATCGACCCAGCCCATAAACGCTCACGTGAAGCATAGCGCCACCTAATGATAAGGGTAAATGCAAAAATTGGGATTTTGAGTTGCCAATATCTTGGACCGAGAAGGTGGGAACTGCACGAAATATGTCATGCACGATCACCACAAAGACCTCTGAAACCACAGCACATGCCATAAAATTTGGTCCATAGGGGGCGCTGTAATTGTAGAAATGTCATTTTGCCTATTATCTAGAGAATGCTAATGTTTACAACATTTTTTTTTTTATCGTGAAATCTATTGAACCTCACGCATGGAAAACACTGGTCGACGCCCACTTCCAACGAAAACAATTTACATGAAATTTGAACATTGCGAAAACGAATCTGAACGAACTCGTCATAGGCCGTTAATGTGAATCTCACCAAATTTGGTATACATCATCTACAGACAATGCTGACAAAAAGTTATCAAAGGATTTATCTTGAGATAAATTGTTTCGAAGTTACACGTCAATGAACATTTAACACGTAGCTTAAAATTCTTTAAAAGTACATATCTTGGCTTTTAATTGCTCAAATTTGGTCAAACTTGGCATGCCATTTCTAAACATCTTTTTTGTCATGTGTACTAAATTTTGTGACATTTCGTCATAGGGGGCGCTGTTTATCGCCGAAGCTAGGTGTCAAAAAACAGTTTTTGTTAAATAACTCGTTAACATTTTTGCCCAAGATAACGATTTTGTGTTAGTATGTTGGTGTTACAGAGACGTATCAACCCAGCCCATAAACGCTCACGTGAAGCATAGCGCCACCTAGTGATTAGGGTAAATGCAAAAATTGGGATTTTGAGTTGCCAATATCTTGGACCGAGAAGGTGGGAACTGCACGAAATATGTCATGTACGATCACCACAAAGACCTCTGAAACCACAGCACATGCCATAAAATTTGGTCCATAGGGGGCGCTGTAATTGTAGAAAATGTAATTTTGTCTATTATCTAGAGAATGCTAATGTTTACAACATTTTTTTTTTTATCGTGAAATCTATTGAACCTCATGCATGGAAAACACTGGTCGACGCCCACTTCCAACGAAAACAATTTACGTGAAATTTGAACATTGCGAAAATGAATCTGAACGAACCCGTCATAGGCCGTTAATGAGAATCTCACCAAATTTGGTATACGTCATCTGCAGACAATGCTGACAAAAAGTTATCAAAGGATTTATCCTGAGATAAATTGTTTCGAAGTTACACGTCAATGAACATTGAACACGTAGCTTAAAATTTTTCAAAAGTACATATCTTGGCTTTTAATTGCTCAAATTTGGTCAAAGTTGACATGCCATCTCTAAACAGCTTTCTTGTCATGTGTACTAAATTTTGTGACATTTCGTCATAGGGGGCGCTGTTTATCGCCATATATAGGTGTCAAAAGACCTATATATATATATATATATATATATATTTTTTTTATATAATACTCCATACAAGACAATCTTATGACTACCATCTCTACACAAACACCAAGTGGCAAGAGTTTAAATTAACACATGTAGGCTACATACATACTATGACAACACCTACCCTTTCATAAATCACTCCTACACACTACAAAATCACACACAATCTCATTCATTCAAAAAACACATCCATACCCACTTCCAAGACATAATTTCCAATCTAATTCCCACCTCACAACACTGTTCTACCACACACTTGTCATGCCAACAGTTCTCACATTTCAATACATTGCGGCGGTCATACCATGTATCGCTATGCGGTACATCTAGTTCAATGTATTCTTCGCTAATGCGCAATACTGTTGTACTGTTAATGTTGCTTACTGTTGCTGTTACTGTTGTCAGCCTATTTCATTGTAATGCAACAGTACGTCAACATACATGATCACAAATGAATTTGGCAAAGCACTTACTAGGGTCCATTTCTAAGTTAAAAATGAACCAAGAGTTAATCTAAAGACGAGTGTTTACACGATGGCGAGACTGGGAAGAACACACTAACAATCACATTTAAAGTGCAATGGTTGGTCTGTTTTTGCTTGCCAATTTTCCAAGACTGCTAGAAGTGCAAGACATGGGAGATTTGTCGCTGGGCTAGGACTATTCACTGAGGGTCAACCATCCGTTACCTCAAGACCTTCTGTCACTTTATTTCAAATTTGTGTGCATGTGCAGAAACATTCTTCATAAATGCCTTCACAGTAAAATTTCATGACCATAAGAATATCTTGAAAAAACAGTTAAATATTAACATTATTTAATTAACATAAGTTTAATTAAATGAATAAACTAACATTGCGATGGAGTGTTGGGGTTGGTGGGAGATAAAAACAGGCTAAATGATAACAGGTAGACTAGGTGGAATAACCTATTATAATTGAAAATGTAGACTAAAACTCAACGCAATATTAGGCATTGGTTTTGTCTTCACTGCAATATTTTGATAGCTTATATGTAGCCACACATGAACCATCATTATATTGCTTTATATTGGGAAATATCTGCATCGGTTTCCATATAGCCTACACCTATATTTTATATTTTGTATCACCGTACAGCGTTATCAGCTGTAGGAGATGCGTTCGCAGCCCTAGATATAGCCTATCAGGTGTCCCAACAAAACTTCAGAGCTGATAGGCCTACATAATAGAAATACTACAGTGAAGACGAAACAAATGCCCAAATTTTGTTTTGTTTTACATTTCCGATTATTAAAAAAGTTATGACTATTCCACCTAATCTACTTTTTATTGTTTGTTTTAGACTACATTCCCTCTGGATGCAGCCGATAGTGTCAGAACCACTGGCTCGTAAAATGGTTAAGACATGAAGGGAGACCACACCGGTTTGCAAGCTTAAACAATAAATGTTTATTTTACAAAATAAAGCATGTCAGTAGTGTACTAACCAAAAAAGGTGTCGTGCATATCAGTAATGGAAAAGGTGTTGTGCAGATGTAAAGTAAGGAGCCGGAGCTGACGTCGGCCTGACCAAATGGTGGACACAAGACAAATGAGCCCGAGGTGAGAGAGCGAGAGCAGACAGGAAGGCCTCCTTTTAAACGCCACCCCATCAGCCCTCAGATTGTCCACATTCAAGTCACAGCTCCCCCTACAGGTGTAGAGATGGAAAAACTCAACAAGCCACAGCAAAGCTGGGCGTGACATCAGGCTCTCAAGATATCAAGACATGGCATGTGACTTTCCAAGACACACATAATGTAAATTACTTACAATCACAGCAAAGCCAGGTTAGCGTCACTTTTGTGAGCTTCACATTCTTAGACCTCTTACCATTCAGAAAATTCCTCACACATCCTATGAGATTTCTGTACTATATTCATAAACTAGTAGGCCTAAGAATGCAGCAAGACATGAGTAATCCGTTCTACATTTTACCATCTTTCATAACTCCTTTGCACATTACACCTTAGGCCTACATTCACTAATGCACATATACGGCTCTGCATACCATTATGCATTGTTGCCACCTACTGTTGCATGTAGGATTCAAAACAAAAGGTGACTCGCTCCCACAAGAGTTACACATGCTGTTTTTCATAAAGGGGCAGTAAATGTGGCAGTAAAAGTGACGGTGTTACATGTTGATCATTTTGGATGGGTTTCCATAGAGTCTTTGATATACCTAACTAATTTCTATTCTCATGTGGTTCTGAGAGGAGATTACATTGCACCTATTGTTTCACCAACATATAAATACCAGGTCAGTGTCTGGAGGAACCATTACAAATGTCTACTGTGCTACAACGCATCATTTTCAGGACAAGCAGCATCTACCATACATTACAATGAAGGACCACATGAGAACTAATCGCTGTTATCCAGGCCTGAACTCTTCATGTACAAAGTCTGTCAGGTCCCAGGGATTATACATCATCATGTACATAATTCTGTCTGCGATATCTGTGTCTGTGTCTGTGACATCGGCACTTCACCAACTCACCACAGGAGTACCCCAAGGATCTGTGCTGGGGCCCCTTCTCTTCGCACTGTACATCACCTCGCTGGGCTCAATCATCCACTCCCATGGCTTCTCTTACCACTGCTATGCGGATGATACCCAGCTCTATCTGTCCTTTCCGCCGGACGACTCCACGGTGTCATCACGGATCTCGGACTGTCTCTCCGATATATCTGCATGGATGAAAGGACATCACCTCCAACTAAATCTCTCCAAAACTGAACTGCTGGTCCTCCCAGCCAAACAAGCCATACATCACGACATCGGTATCAAGATCGACTCCCTGTCTGTTCCTCCCACCAAAGTGGCAAGAAACCTAGGTGTCATGATCGATGACCAACTGACCTTTGCAGATCACGTTGCCTCTGTGGCTCGGTCGTGCCGTTTTTCCCTATTCAACATAAGGAAGATCAGGCCGTACCTAACCCAACATGCAACCCAGCTCCTGGTTCAGACCCTGGTTATCTCTCGTCTTGACTACTGCAATGTCCTCCTATCAGGCCTACCAGCCTGTGCAGTGAGACCGCTACAGATGATCCAGAATGCAGCTGCACGTCTGGTCTTTAACCAGCCAAAAAGGGCACATGTCACACCTCTGTTCATTGAACTTCACTGGCTGCCCTTGGCTGCTCGCATTAAATTCAAGGCACTTATGTTGGCCTACAGGGTGAATGATGGCTCTGCTCCCATCTACTTGAATTCTCTTCTGAAGCCCTATGTCACCCGACGACCACTACGCTCCTCTAAGGAACGTTTTCTAGCACGGCCAACACCTTGTGCAGGTCGGTCCAGACACTTCTCATATCTGGGTCCGCGCTGGTGGAATGACCTCCCAAGTGCTACCAGATCAACTGATACCCTCTCCACCTTCAAGAAACTCGTGAAGACTAAGCTCTTCCAAGAATATCTCCTGGTGTAAACTTTGAGAATGCACTTAATAATTCAATTTCTCTACATTGTGTTACACTATTGCACTTTCAACTTAAAACAGCGCAGATTCTATGTTAGCAATATGCACTCCTTGTTAGTTCATTGTGTTGTAGCTTGAATGTTATCCTCTTTTGTAAGTCGCTTTGGATAAAAGCGTCTGCTAAATGCCTAAATGTAAATGTAAATGTAAATGTGTCTACTGTGTTTTTAAACCTGCTAGTAATCATTTCGATCAGTCATTTCAAGCAGCTTCACACGCCAACCAACCTGCTCCTACTGTCTCTTGCTGTTGCGGATTTATCTATTGGACTGATAGCCATGCCTGTGAGGGGATCAGAATTAATTGAAACATGTTGGTATTTTGGGGACACCCTGTGTAAAATATTCCCACTCATTGACTCAATGGTTATTTCAGGATCTCTCTGCAGCTTAGTTTTGATGTCCATTGATCGCCTCATTGCTGTTATTGATCCTTTAAGGTACTCCTTGAATGTTACAAACATCAAAACAGTTATAAGTCTTCTTCTTGGCTGGTGTTTTTGTCTGCTATATTATTTATTCTTCTTTTATGACCATCTTACTGGAATTGAGCCTCATAGGAGATGCCACGGTGAGTGTCTGCTCAAAGTGAGTTTCTCATGGATTGTTTGTGATATTATTGTAACATTCATTGTGCCTTGTTGCATAGTTATAAGTTTAAATATGAAAATATTCTGGACAGCTAAGCATCAGGTCCAGGTAATAAATTCTGTTACCAAAAGAGTAAGAGCAGGTGATGAGAACAGAATGACAAAGAAATCCAGCAGTAAAGCTGCAAGAACAATAGGGATTCTTGTTACAGTTTATTTGTCCTGCTATATGCCATATTATTTAGGCATTCCAGCATATGAATCCTCATCTTTGCTAATGACCTGTTTCATCTGGCTTATATATACAAACTCCTGCATGAACCCAATTATATATGCCTTGCTTTACCCATGGTTTAAAGTCTCAGCAAAACATATCATCACACTGGCAATACTTCATCCAGGTTCTTCTTACTTCAATGTGAATTCTGATGTTTTATATACTTGAACGGCTGTGTTTAGATCGCTGGTATTAGTTGCAGTTGTGTTCAAATAACTGCAGTGTTTTAAAAAGTGAACAGAGAGAAAATAAAAGCTATCAGGCTACGCATGTGGTGGAATCATTACACATTCAAATCCGTTTTTTTACTTAAAACAAAAAAGGAATGCTAAGCTTTAAAAAATAAAATAGCTGTGAAGACATTCTGCTTTCTGAACTTTTTACTTTAACTTTACTGAATTAATATTAATTTGAATAACCATTGCTTTTGATCACTGTTGCAAACCTGTGTTGCATGAAACCCACCCACTAGTATGTTAAAACTGGCATTTCAGATCAGAATGAAATCTACATTACACAAAAGACTGCATTTTTAATCTCACCTGGAGTTGAGGTCAGGGGGTTTAAGCCACTCTATTACAATTCTATTTGGAACAAAGTTGTTGCTCACTTACTTGTGTGGTTGGGGATATCATTTTGTTTTTCACATTTCACTATTCAAAATAATCAATTTTTGAGGACTTTTGTGGTTTGTCATTAACAGTACATTAGATAACCCTAAATTCAAGCCACAGTACACTTTGAAATCACTAAAGCATGGTAGCACAAAAAAATCATGATATGGTGTATTAAATCTTCTGTAATTGCACTGGCTGTAGCGACTGTAATGTGTGCACATTTGACTCAACGTGGCAGCTTTGTAGGCTAAGAGGACATGTGTTTACATTCATGACCTGTGCAAGTACCCTTGATTCAGTTTGGAACAAAGTAGACTCTTTTTCAATCAAGCACAGCTATTAAGATATGGGTAGATAAGGTTTAAGCCGACACAGCAAAAGGAGTGAAATCTCATGTTCTTCTTTACAAAGTGCATAAAGTGGTTAATAGGTGAGCCTGCATTGCTTAAAGGTGGGCCAGAGAAGCTGACCACTGCCTAACTACATAAAATTACAGCACCCTCCACAGTTAATGGCACCCCTGATGAAGTTGCCTAAAAACTAGAGCTGTCAGATGATTCAAATTTTTAATCACGATTAATTCCATAAAATCATGTGGTCAATTGAGATTTATCACAAAATCGCAGAAAACTAAAGCACCAG
This sequence comes from Tenualosa ilisha, assembly GCA_015244755.2. Lineage (NCBI taxonomy): Eukaryota > Metazoa > Chordata > Actinopteri > Clupeiformes > Clupeidae > Tenualosa > Tenualosa ilisha. Next base: position 649,211 of record PYXC01000992.1, on the reverse strand, counting down.
TTTAAATTATACTCAAATAGATATGTATGAAACATGTCAGCTCTAAACATCATAGCAGACTTAGCTTAACTAGTTTAATTTCGTGAATAAATGCTTGCATGTTAAAGGTGCCATGTGTAAGATTTTAAGTTTAAAATATCCAAGAATGACCAAAATCCAGCAAGAGAATGTGAAGAAATAAGTGATGTCATGTCACAAAAATGATGAGTGTGTACTGAGCTGCTGAGATATCCAGCTGAATTTGCACACTAAATGACTGTCCCCGGGGCTGTACAATCTGGTAATACCATTTTCTGCCGTGTGTCACGTAACGAGTAACACAGCACCCAGTCAAACCTCCATACATGACACAAAGACATGACATTGTCTGAACTAGCTGTCAGTCCAATGGAAGATACAAAGTCCCATGTTAACATCAAGATAGTATAGAAATTTTAAAAAGCAACGTTAAACACAAGTATTGTGTTTCAGCTGTGGTTGGGTCATCTCTGTTACAGAGATGAGCCCACCACCACCATCACCACAACAGTTATTGGCAGCCACCATATGCCACCATTAGCAGGGTTATTGGCTGCACAGTCACCAGTAGCATATATAAATGGACAGACACTACACAGACGATGGACAAGAAATTAAACAATTAAAACAAACCCAAACAACAAGCTCTACATACACATATAACCAACGACCACACACTTACACAAATAAACTGCCAGCACCCAGTTGCAGGCGGCCTAGCTGCCAGGTAGCCAGCCACCACAAAGCAGGATGACAGACGGGGAAATGGCAACAAACAGGCAGAGGGCAAAACAGCAACGCTGACCCTCGCCGTTGGGGGTCCATGAGTCCGAGCAGTAGCTGACACATGCCACAGAGAACTCAGCCGATGGAACCGTCTTGAGATTATTGCTGTAAGCTGCACGGAGTCAACATGTTAACTTGCTAGCTAATACTATTCGGTGCCTCTACAAGTAGTTTTTAAGTACATACCTGAGCTACGATCAACAAGTGCATCGGAGAGTAAAGATGGAACAGCACTGCTAGCTAGTAAGCATAGATCCAAGATGGTGGTGCATTAACACGCAGCGGCCACACCGGGGTCAAAAAGTTGGTGCTTTGTTTATGGTTCCCTTGCTCTGCATAGGCTCTTTTTAGCAGAAACTATGGAATATGTGTTGGGAATATGGAATACAAGGTCACAATAGGAATACATTGTTGCAGATCGGTAGAAATGCAGTCATTTCTATCACAGAGAGCACACTCGGTGTTCTCCGTGAGCGTCGCCTGCTGAGGGAGCCAGCACACCAGCCGGCGAGGTCCCCAAAACAAGGCTTGCCGGGAGAGGAGGCCTCAGAAGTGGTGTGCAAGACCCCGGAAGCGTGGTAAGAGGGCAGGGATCCGAGTTAGATGGAAAGCTAACACCAGCCGGCCACCTGTCCCTTCCAACCTGTTAGCAAATGTCTGCTCTTTAGACAACAAACTGGATTACATTCAACTACACCGGGTTGCTCAGAGGACATTCAGGGACTGTAATATCTTCGTGTTTGTGGAAACATGGCTTAACGACAGTGTATCGGACTCCGCTATCCAGCTACCAGGACTTCTAGCCTTCCGAGCCGACAGGAATGCTACACTGTCGGGTAAAACCAGGGGAGGTGGGCTATGCATTTACGTTAACAACGAATGGTGCAGGAATGCAGTGCTCATTTCCAACTTCTGTTCGCCGCTAGTGGAGTTCATGACTGTCAGATGCCGACCTTTCTACATTCCATGAGATTTTACATCCATGTTCATAACTGTTGTTTACATTCCACCAAGCGCTAGCACTAGCAACAATGCGCTAACAGATCTCTACGAAGCCATCAGTAAACTGCAAAATGATCACCCAGATGCACTGTTTATTGTTGCCGGCGACTTTAACCATGCCAATCTAAAGAAGGTCCTACCAAAATACCATCAGAATGTGGATTTTCCTACATGAGGGAAAAACATACTGGACTGTGTTTACACCAACATCAAGGGTGCTTACCGAGCTGAGCCCCCACAGTTATGCTAATTCCTGCATATCAGCCCCTGGTCAAGCGCATCAGACCAAGTCGGAGGGAAACAAAGACCTGGCCTAAAGAAGCAATGGGAGGTAGCCCTCCCGGACTGTTTTGAGCGCACTGACTGGGACATCTTTAAGCAGACAGCCACCTACAACGGCACCACTGATTTGGAGGAATACACCTCAACTGTGACCAGCTACATCAGCAAGTGCAGAGAGGATGTGTCTGTCTCCAAAATCATCACCACACACTATCAGAATCACATCAGAAACTATGGATGACTGCAGAGGTGAGGGCGCTATTGAAAGCCAGGGACGCTGCCTACAGGGCTGGGGAGGAGGAAGCCCTGAGGAAACTCAAGAGCTGAGCTGAGCAAGAGCTGAGCTGTCCCAGGCCATTAAAACAGCAAAGCGCTCTCATGCTCAGAGAATCCACAACCACTTTGCAGACACTAATGACACACAGCGCCTATGGCAGGGCATTCAAGCTATTACCAACTACAGGCCTGCCCCCCTCTCCTGTGGTGGTGACAACTCCCTGCCTGAGGTGCTAAACCAGTTCTATTCAAGGTTTGAGGAACTGAACGACTCAGTGGTGAGAAAAGACACCCCTCCCCCTAACGACCTAGTGCTGTGCTTGTCCACTTCTGAAGTGAGGAAGACCCTACTCAGAGTCAACCCACGGAAAGCTGCTGGGCCGGACGACATACCAGGACGTGTGCTGAGGGAGTGTGCGGACCAACTGACAAACGTTCTCACTGATGTCTTCAACATCTCCCTGTCCTCCACCGTCGTTCCTACCTGCTTCAAGACGACCACCATCATCCTTGTTCCGAAGAAACCCACAGTGACCTGCCTCAATGACTACCGCCCAGTGAACTAGAGAGATTGGCTACATCTGCTAAATGCACCCAAGACCGAGTGGATTCAGTACAAGCGGCTGCAGGAGATGACAGATGATCAGTTATTGATCTAAAGAAACAGGTTGACCAAATCACTGGAAAGTTGACAGATTTGGAGGACAGGGGCCGCCAAAACAACGTCAGAATTGTTGGCTTACCAGAAACAGCAGAGGGCGCTGATGCAGTCAGTTATCTCAAAGCTAATCTTCCCAAGTGGATTCCATCGCTGGAGGGTCGCGACATTGACATTGAGAAGGCTCATAGGGTGTATGACGGCCGGGATGCTAACACCAACAAGCCATGTACCCTTATCGTCAGACTTCTACAGTGGCAGGACAGATCAGCTATCCTCAAAGGTGCCCGCAAAGTTTATCTAGTGAAGTTTGCCAACAACGCCACTCTCTTGTTCTTTCCTGACTTCAGCCAGACTACAATAGCAAAGAGAAAGTGCTTCAGTCCTGTCATGAAAAAGGCTACAGCCATGGGCCTGGAACCATTTCTTATCTACCCTGCCTTGATGAAGATGGACCACGGTGGACAGAAGATGATCTTCGACTCCCCTCAAGCTATGGAAGATTTTGTCAGCTCCCTATCGCAGAGACTGAATCCTACATTACTGGCGTTTGACGACAGGGTAACTGCCCGTCTCCCTGGCCATAGAAAGGGCAAGCATCATGGTACTCAACAGGGAGAAGGCAATTTGGTGGACATGAATGAATGAATGATGGCTAGCTAATAGCTCTCTTCCATAAGGACATGGTTTGTTGTAAGGTTTGTTTCAATTAGGTTAATAATAATTCCACTCGTTTAGGTTAGCGCTGAATACAGGTAACATGTAACAGGTAACGGCTATGTTTTCTCTAAGCTAACCTGCCATTTACCGTCATGAACGTTAATGTTGCATGGTCAAGCGTTAACCTGGACGTTAAGTTAACACTCTAACCATATTTCACCGGTTCAGGATGGTGAAGAATATCTATTCACCCAGTTTATTGCCTAAATACGCACTTCTGGTTCTATAGCCATGCGCTGGAGTGGATTTGTCATGGATCATTCAAAGTTTGTATTTTTGCAGATCTATAGAAAGGTTTCTGTGCGGTCTGTGCCTGTTTTTTGTGTATAGTTTTTCACCCACCTCCTCCCCCTCCCCCTCCTCTACAGACACGTTTTTACATAATGCTAGAGTTATATCAGCACTTGTGAAATTTCATACTTGGCAGGAACATGCTAGCTTTATTCTCTGTCACATCTCAAGGTCTCTGAGTAGTCACTTAGAGTAGTCTCTGAGTAGTCATTCTGGTCTTAGATTTTTAAAACACAAATGCTACCGCGGATCATTTTGTCACTTAATGTGAACGGACTTAACTCCGCTATCAAACAAACGCGTGTCTTTGAGTACCTGCATTGTAAAAAAGCTGACAATGCCCTCATCCAGGAAACACACCTTAGACAATGTGATGTATGTTGTTTTTCAAAATAAATTAATTGCATCATCCTGTGCACAAAATAAAACAAAGGGAGTGTGCATTTTGATGAAAAGCAAATTCGATTTCAACATTTTGCACAACGCTAATGATGATAGTGGCAGACTGGCATTTGTCACTGGTAACATACTCTATCACAAAATAGCATTTATGTTTATATACTGCCCAAATGAGCCAGACAGAGACTTTTTTTACATATATCGGCAATACAGTGCTAGAACAAAATGACTGTTCTTTAGTGTTAGGAAGTGATTTCAATGCTGTCATTAACACTGTTCTTGATAAATCTAATTCAGATGCAGTGACCAATCTTTCATGCACTCTGCTGAACTCACTCATAAAAGATCTTAACCTTATTGACCTCTGGTGTATACAAAATACTGATACCAGGGATTACACATTTTTCTCCAATAGACATAAAACATTTTCCAGGATAGATACATTTTTCTTAGCCCATCCTTAGTTTCAGGAAATACTTCCATCTCTAATGAACCAATCCTGTCATCTGATCATTCAGCATTTTTGTGCCACATTGACCTGCCCAGCTGTAAGACTAGGGCCCCCAGATGGCGACTGAATACATCCTTGTTAACAACCCTTCTTTCCTGATCTTGCTTAGACTCCAGTTGAAGGATTTTCTAGACATCAACATCATTGAAGGCACCAATCCACAAATCTTATGGGAGGCCACAAAATGTTTTATTTGTGGTTTTTGTATCTCATTCTCTTCTATGTTAACAAAATTAAAAGCTTGTATCTTAGATCTCTAATCTAGAAAACAAAATTGAATCATTACAGAACTTACAGAAACATAGCATGTCAGTTGACCAGTCTTCAATGTTGGCATCATTGAAAGGTATGTATAATGCTTTAGCCATATCAAAAGCAGAGTTCATCTTACATAGAACCAGACAGAGGTACTATTTTGAATCTGAGCGGCCATCGATTGGCACTCATGCTTAAAGACTGTGAAACAAAAGCACACATCCCAGCGATAAAAACTGCTGATGGTAACATCCAAGCCATCAATAGTACTTTTCCCTCATTTTTTGTAAATCTGTATAAATCTGAGATTAAATTCAATGATTCAATTTGTGAAAACTTTCTGGATAGGCTGGATTTGCCCAGGGTCTCACAGGCAGACCTGGGTGACCTGGAGGCCCCATTACAACTAGATGAGCTGCATAGAGCCATTAAATGCCTAAACAAAGGTAAATCACCTGGCTTAAATGACCTTCCACTGGAGTTATTTTTGGAACTTTGGGACATGATAGGTCCACTTGTGCTTAATTCCTTTAATTTTGCCATTCAGGATGGAACTTTTCACATGGACCAAAAAACCGCACTCATCACTCTTCTTTTAAAAAAGGAGAAAGATCCTCTTGAGTGCTCTAGTTTTAGACCAATATCCCTGCTCACAACTGATCTAAAAATATATGCTAAGGCTCTTGCTCTGCGCCTTGTAAGAGTCACCCACTCTTTAGTTAATGCAGACCAAACAGGATTCATCCAGGGGCGGTTTGCATCTGATAACTTGAGAAGGCTGTTGCATGTCATAGATGCTGCAGATAGTCACCAAAATACATGTGCAGTATTTTCACTTGATGCGGAGAAAGCCTTTGATAGGCTAGAATGGGATTACATGCAGGCAGTTTTACAACGTTTTGGGTTTGGGCATAAATTCATTGCAATGGTTAAAACGCTGTACCATTCATCCTCTACAAGTGTCTTAACAGGGGACCTGATCTCTCCTCCATTTGAATTGTTACGTGAAACAAGACAGGGATGCCCACTTTCCCCTCTTTTATTTTGTCTATCCCTGTAACCTTTAGCACAAACCATTAGACAATCTACAGCTTCTCCTATGAGAATTGGTGATCATAGTCACATTATATCTCTGTACGCCGATGACATCATTTTGTCTTTAGACAACTTTGACACCTCCATTCCCCTAATAATGAATTCTGAAGCCCCTCAGGCTACAGAATAAATTAATCAAAATCCGCCTTAATGCCTTTAAATAACAAAAGTAAAAAAGCCTCTATACCGGCATGTATTCAGGTCAAAAGCTCTTTTACTTTACTTGGGCATTATAATTCATAAAAATATACATAAAATAAACAAGGACAACTACAGCACTATGCTAAACAAGATAAAGTCAGATATTCAAAGATGGAAGAATTTAAAAACATCTATTCAAGGTAGAATTAGCACAGTTAAAATTAATGTTTTGCCACGTATCAATTTCCTTTTCTTTATGTTGTCACTCCCTCCCCCACCAAAATATTTCAAAGACATACACTCTATGGTGTCCAAATTCATTTGGAATCAGAGGAAGCCTAGGAATCGTCTCGCAACACTACAGCGGCCAAAACTGCTTGGTGGTTTGGCAGTACCAAACTTTGAACTTTACTACTGGTCATTCCAAATCAGGGCACATGGGTTAACTCAGAAGCCACTACTGCATGGAGACTCTATGGCACAATTCAAATTTATTATGTGGTAACAAACCATTTTTTCAACCCTCCTGGTCATCACTTGGTATTAACACATTTGGTGGTGTTTATGACGCTCAAGGCCTTTGCTCATTTCAGGACTTAAGGACACAGTTCTCCCTCACATCATCTGCTTAATTTGTGTACTTTCAGTTAAGTTCAGCCTTAAAAGCATATGGGGTTCCCTGGGACCCTCCCCTTCCCTCTCATCCAATGCTAGATTGGATTTTGCCTAGATTTGGTAGATCACCTGTCTTTGTCATTTACAAAAAATTAACCAAACTTAGTCTAAAACCTCTGTCAGTTGAATCTATTTGGAATAGGGAATTGGGAGAATTGGATATTAATAGCTATAGACTGGGACTCTGTTTGGTCTAACTTAAGTTTAACTTCTAAGAATCCAGCTTATCAGCTAATTCACTTTAAAACCATCCACAGAGCATACACCACACCCTATAAGCGATTCCAGATGAAACTGCAGCCTCCATATGATTGTCAGATCTGTAATGCTTCACCCGGAACACTCCTACACATGTTTTGGAATTGTCCAACCATATCTAACTTCTGGGCCCATGTAAATTCTGTGTTATCTGAGTTACTTGAAATGTCTTATGTTCCTAGCCCTGCTTTTTGTCTCCTCAATGACACCTTTGATATCTCTCTCAAACTAATTAAATTTAAAATGTTATTTGCTTGGTTCACATCTGCAAAGAAAACAATTACAAAACACTGGTTTACACCTGACATCTGTATGAAGTCCTTTTGGATGCAAAGCCTTCTTAAAATTGTCAATATGGAACTTACTACTGCGAGACTGAATAAAGCTCGACCTGCTACTGTAGATGCCTGGGAATACTTCTCTTCAAATATAATGTCTTGGATGAGATGATGGCTCATATCACTGTACATTTATGTACTAATCTGTGACATGTAGGCTTTTTATTTGTATTATTATTTTATCTATCTATATGGGGTTTTTTGTTTACTTTCACTACTGCTGTATGAAATGTTTTTTCTTTTCTATATGTCTGTAATCCGACCCCTCCCCTTCTCCCTGTTGAAAATAAATTCCTTCCCCTTTGTGTTTGCCCCAAAAAGTTATTGGACTGAGATTTTATAGGTAACTTACAGCTTATATTTTAGCAAGTGTTTGAAATAAATAGATCTTTAGGCTTGTCTCAGTCTTGTCTCAGGCAATTCCAGAGGACTTGCATTGTGTAGTGGCATACTTTCAAGATATTCCAGATCTGGATTGTTAAGAAAAGGGTTACCAATTAAAGCATGCATTGAGACCATCAACATAGCCGGCATAATTACAAGTAAAGCTTTAACAATAGTGCAAATGAAATGGAATGGTATAGCAAAATTAGTTAAAGGCTGTCAAGGCCAAAGGCAGAACCTTGAAATGATTTGTCCTTTTTGGGCATTTCTTTCTCTTAGTGTCTGAACACCTAAGTTGTTTTACAGATCATCAATTGGGATGTGTTAGAATAGATACGCTTTGTTTATTTTGGTTTGTTGAAATTTGGAAAAATAAAAAGTTTACCGATACCTTGCCACAACGATGGAGAGTCCCAATCCTTTTTGTTTTGTCTAAAAGCTCTAACATCTTGCCAATGGGAGTCAAATTAGAGCTTCACTCAACCTATGACACGGTTTAAGCCTACTCTGTGAAAGTCTTGCCTAAGATAAAGAAAAACATCAATGTGTATCGTACAAATAAAGCTACTTCAGAGACATTACAGAAATTGCAAATTAATGTAAGAATCCAAGGTGAATACCATCCACAAAGTGCATTGGCTGTCAAAAGACTGAAACTAAATGAAAGTGAAGAACATTGTTAAAAATGATTCAAGGTGAATAGACTGAATGATAGCGCAACTTTTGACTCTTCTCTACCTTAGAGGCCGGGTAGCAAGATCTACAAGGCACAGCGCTTGAGGGATCTTGATAACTCATCCCATACCAGCCCCTAGGCTTTTGATAGCAATATAATGTAAAAAAATTGCAAAGGGAAGAATTACTAGTTAGTGTTAAGAACTGATACTGCTCTGTCTTATATTTCCCAACAGGTGATGTCAGCCCTATCAGAGTTTCCAGATTACGCACCAAGCGCAACCATGGTCCTGAGTGCTCATCTAACAATGAAGGAAGTGTTATTGTCCACACTAATGGCCCTGAGGATGGCTGAAAGCGACTCTCAGCGCAAAGTGGTGAAAGATCCAGAAGAATATATGAACTGTGCTGAATGGCATAAAGAACATGCTACAAAATGAATGGAAGAAGCCCAGCACACCAGAACAGGTCACTTTGGTAACAGGAACAGGAAGCAAGCATCACTAAGAACTCTTTTGGTGGAAACATCTCTTGGCTGAATATAAGGACTAAGTTGAATTTAAGGTTTGATAACATACTGGAGAGGCTATACAAGCTCCTACAAAGAAGGGTTTGTGTGTGTATCAGTCACTGCCAACAAGAAGGATAACACAACAAGAGAGCAATTAGTAGTAGGAACATGTTACATAGCTGCAATTACACCATCAATCTGGATTGTACAAGATAAACACTTCCATTAGAAGGGCCAAGAAAAAATATATATGCATAGACAAAAAAGAGACGTGACCTACACAGCAGGAAGAGTGAGCAAATGAAAAGGTTATATTATAGCAGATACTTGGACCGGCAAAGGAGACACAATTGGTTAGACATTGTCACTGTGGGGTGGCGTAATAGCTGCATTACAAAAAAAAAATAATGAATTAACAAATCAACTGCAAAGGGTGGCTAATGAAACAGCATCAGCCTTGTCAATGCTGAATAAAGAAGTAAAAGCAATCAGAATAGCTCCCAGATTAGGCTTGGGCTTTTAGCTATTGGCAGAGCAAGGACGTTTAAAGTTGCAATTAGCTTAATGCTCAGCCGGTTCATAGACTATCTCCAAGAGGAGTTACTAACAAAATATGACCTGCATGACCCCTGACAGTTGGGTCAGCCCCTTGAGCCATGGATCTGTCCAAGGTCTCTACCATAAATAAACACAAGGTAGTTTTTCCTTGCCCCTGTTGCTCTCGGGTGATCTGGGTTTAACTTCTGTGAAGCGTCACAAGACCATTTGTGTTGTAAATTGGCACTGGGGATATATAACTGGATTCTTTGTAGTATTGTGACCTATCTGATTTGTACACTGTCTTGGCTTTTATTGTTACCTGTATGACCTGTATGTCTTTCCAAGAAATTGTAAGCGCCTATGCGATGATCACAATGTATGCTACTCAAATTGGAGATTATAGGGCCCCAAAAGGGGGGGATGTGTAGGAAAAATTGTAATATCCTACAAAGAGTTCATTTGTTGTTTGTTGGCAGATTCAGCGGCCGGTGTCGGACAGTGCTGGTGTTTCCAGGACCTGTTGGAGCAACGTCAGCACGCTGGGGAGCCATGCAGACACTGATGTGCAATGTCTGTGCAATGTCTGATCTCACGTTGGACAACGTGTGAGTCAAAATAAGAACCTTGCTCCTACATACTGAACTCAACCTCTGCCTAACCGTTTGAGAACTGTGGTGGGGAAAAGACTGTATTAAAGTTGAGACTGAGTTATTGGCCACAGGTTGTGTTTGCATTGCAGTAACCATCTGTCTGTTTGTCTGTCCTGTTTGTTGTTAATTCTGACTGTGATGCTTTTCAGCTTTGTGTCTTGCCAGCTTTCCCTAATCTGCAGTAGTGGAAATCAGTGGAAAATAGGCTGTACAAGAATCTTGATAGTACAAAAATGATGTAAAGTCATTGTGTCAGGTGAGTGATAGTATTCTGAAATATAATATTAAAGAATGAGGCGTACGCAAAAAACCATGTCCGATTGCTTTTAGGCCCTGTCCATGAGCCCTCCTGCAGTGAACCAGTGTGCCACTGCCCACATACCCAGCGGTCCTAGAACAGACCTACAGGTGTCCAAAACCAACAACCAGACTTCATCATGAAAGATCCCAGTGAGTTTACCCGTCTGAAGATCGCACTCGACAATATATTGCCTTCTGATGCCACTGAGCTATTCAAATACCAAGTCATCATGGATTATCTGAAGATTGAAGAAGCTCGCCTGGTAGCAGATTCCTTTTTGAACTCTCCATTTCCCTTGTCCGACACAATGGTTGCTCTGAATGAGAGATATGGTCAGCCCCACAAATTGACTCTGAAGAAGATAGCCAGTGCGATGGACTCAGTAGATGTATGGAGAGGAGATATAGAGGCATTTGAGCGATTTGTCCTCCAGATCAGGTCTCTTGTCAGATTGCTAAACACTCTAGGCCCAGAAGGGGAGGCAGAGCTATGATGTGGGTCACATGTGGAGCGTCGGCATGTGGAGCGTCGGCATGTGTCACCGTCCTGGAACTGTTTACACCCTCATTGACCTGTTAGGCAAGAAGGGAAACCATCAGCTCGTTCGACCACAGTACTACATGGAGCTAACAAAGTATCCGCAAACTAGACACCTGAATCATCCTTGTCTAAGCCAGATCAGTTACCTAAGAAAAATACCACATCAAAGGCCTTCTGTCCTTATTGCAACAAAGATGATCATTACCTACGCCAGTGTACCACCTTCAAAGCTTTCAATAAAGATCAGATGACTGACTGGATCCAGGCTAATCATTGTTGTTGGTGGTGTGCATGCACACATCAGGCTGCACAGTGCACACTGAAGAAGCCATGTAGTATATGCAGAGGCAAACACCTCCAAATCTTACATGAAGTTAACTCCAAGGATGCCAGCACTAAGAAGGAATCAGCTAGGCCAACTTAAACCATGGAAACCCTCTACCTGGACCAGCCTACAGACTACAGACGAGTTCTTCTGAAGGTTGCCAGAGTTTTGATTCATCAAGGGAAGACTCTCAACACCCATGCAGTGCTGGATCAGAGCAGACCATTCTGCTCGCTGCTGCTGCTCTAAAGCTGGGCATTAAAGGCACAGATGAGAGTTTAGTACTGAGAACGATCTGCCAAGATGTCCAGACCATCAGTGACTCCTCCGTCTGCTTCCAGTTATCTTCCAGCCAGCTATAGAAGATCTTTCAGATCAAAGCAGCATTCACAGCAGAACACCTTGGACTGGCTGACCATTCCTATCCTGGCACCCTTCTGAGCAAGTACTGACCCTTTGCGACTGTCCTCACGCTGTCATCAAGCATTTTCATGGCAATCACAGATGGCGAAAGTGAAAGAAACGGATATCAGTAACTATATCCATGTGACAATAAGCTTTCCTTGTAACTTGTAGCCATGTATCACATGATACTATAGGATCTGAGCTTTCTAATTGTGCTAGTTGGTAGTTCCTGTGACAAAAAGTTCACTAGAAAATTAGCTTTGAATGTATTATATATATATATATATATATATGTAAATTATAAATTAATTCAATTTAATTTAAACACAGCCATCTGTCTCTCTCACACAATCCTCTCAGTTTAATATCACAATATTAGCCCAAACATGGCAAACTGCATATGACAATTACCATGAGATCCTACAGATTCCAATGGTACATAGCTCTACTCAAAGCACACATACACACACACGCACCTAATACACAGACTGATGGGTTATAACTGCATTGCCAATTGACAACTGACTTTACTGATTTTTTTAAAAAGGAAAGAAGAGTCAGGACTCTTTGTCACTAGATTATGTGCCATCAGTTTTTGCTCATACCAAGTCCCTTGAGAAGAGGCGAGCCCCGAGAAATCTTGAAAAATATAATGTGAGACAGACAATGAAAAAAAGGAGGCAGGAGTTGTCCAAACATGAAGCTGCAAATGGTGCAAAATATGCAAAGTTGAGGCATATGAGAGGAAATTCTCTGACTGCAGCTACATATTTGGTGTTCACAGCTCTACAATTTCCAGAATCTTTACAAATGTGATTAATGTTTTAGATGAGGTGTTAGTACCTGTGTGTGAGTTTTGGCCTGAGAGAGAGGATGTCCAAACAACTTTGCCAATGTGTTTCAGAAAAGCATGTCAGTAATAGATTATCTTAAGACAGCCATTGAAAAAATCCTGAGCCAGATTTCCATTAATGCAAATATAAAATGCAAATAAGTTACCATATTAAGGAATCTGTTTAATCTACTGTCTTTACTTGAAATTAAAAAGTTGCATGTTTGTGTCATGGTGTCAAACATGCCTTGTTGCAACTGTTGAAAATTTGCATAGGTCAGGGTAACAGATCTGCCTAATTGGCAACTTGAATGGATTTGTAGGGTCTGTTCTTGCAGCTGACAGTGCCCAGTTCTGAGCACTGGATAACTCTACCAGTGGCTGTAGGAGACCACTGTTCTTTTCAGGGTTTTCAGCTGCATTATCCAGAATTGTTCTATGCCTGCTGTAGAATGTGCAATTGTTCTAATTGTTCTAGACGCTCGTCTTTTTTTATAGTAGATGGACATGGGTGGCATGTGCTGAGTGCACCACAGTGTTTTTTTGCAGGATGAGGGAAATCAATTACTGATCCCTCTTCAAACAGGGCTTTGCCTGCTTTCAGTGGAGCAAGTCACTATTGTCTGGGCCCATCTGTGCAGCTTCTGTCTGCTAGATGTTTCACGGCAGAGTCCAGGGCATACTGCAGAGCTGTTATGTGGCAGCAGACCTCTCCCAGGCCTGCTTTACATGCACAGTGACCACAAACCACAATCCCATCCCTCTTGAGAAACACCCAAGGTTTAGTTGGGCTGCCGAACCTGACTGACTATGATGAACCTGAAATAAAAAAGTTCCATGATTAGATGAGTTATACTGTAAAAGATAACTAGGCTGAAGGTCACATAAAAATCCAGGTGTTACATAAGTTGCTAAATGTCAATTTTATGTTTTCTCCATTCTGTATGGTCACTTTAATGTCCTATGCGCTATGTCTTACAACATCTGTAGTTTTAGGAAGTGTAAACACATTGAGCAAGACCAAGAACATCCTCCTGTGTAAGCTATCATTCAGCTGTATTGTTCATTTCTTATGCCCAAGGCAGTATTGTAGGTATGTATTTAGACTGATTAGGCTACATTTTGTATGTTTCAGTTTCACACTTTCCTTGCACGTCAATAATCCTCTTTTAGGAGAGTTTAACGTTAGCTGCTTATCAGTGTATAGAGAAGTTAATCCGAAGGCATCTGTATAAATGAAATAAGATAATGTCTTACCTTTGCCATTATAACGTAACCTTCATCACCCGCATAGCATTGGGCACTGGATAAGCATCTGTCATGACTGCCTGGTAGTATCTCCCAGTCTGTCTCTGATCACTTGCCCCTCCCACTCACTCACGCTCCTGATTCAATCAGTACCTGTTCACCTGTTGCTTGTTACCGGTCATCTGTTGTCTATTTAAACCCCTGTCTCCTAATATTCCCCGTCAGATCGTCTGCGAACCTTAAGCTTTACGCTCGGCAAGCATTATAGACCCTGTTCCTGTTCCTGTTCCTGTTCCTGTTCCCGTTCCCGAATCCCGTTTTCCTGAAGCTCCCGTATTACGTTTGTCCGCCTGTTCCTGTGTCTTTGTCCGGTTTCCCCGCTTGCCCCTGTTCTCTGTTCCCCTTGTCCAGTCCTGCTGCCTTCCCGTTGACGACTTCGGACCGTATTGGACCTGCGCCCTGCTCTCCTGCCCCGGCTTTCGACCTCTGCCTGCCCACGGCTCACGCTCCGCCCTCCAGCCCTTGGTAACGACCACTGCCTGTTCCCGACCCACGCTCCGCTCTCCAGCCCCCGGTAACAACCTCTGCCAGCCCTCGGACTACGCTCTGCTCTCCTCCCCGGCTTTCGACCTCTGCCTGCCCACCACCCACGCTCCGCCCTCCAGCCCCTGGTAACGACCACTGCCTGCCCATGACCCACGCTCCGCTCTCCAGCCCCTGGTAATGACCTCTGCCCGTCCCAGGACTACGCACTGCTCTTCTGCCCCTGGTTGCGACCTCTGTCCGTCCCTGGTCTTCACTCTGCTCTCCAGCCCCCAGCCTTCCAACCCGCCACTCGAAGAGCATCCACACACTCCATTTCCCCTTCCCTAAATAAACTGTAATTACGTGATGCTTTTGGGTCCGACTCGCTCTGTTCGCCCTGACAGCATCAAGACTTTTATATGCCTTTGAGTCATCACCTGTATATGGTGATACGCCGTTTATCACATAATGGTACAGATCATGATGAGTAAAATCCAGTAGACTCGTTGCTTTTATTAGATTGCTAAATAACTCTGGAAGTAGTAGGTATGGATCTGTCTGCAATCCCGCTAAGGCCAACTTCTCTAAATAATGCTCTTTGAGGGCACCAACAAGATGGCCTACCTCATAGGACAGCGTCTGACCTGTGGCCATGTGTGGAAAATATTGTAATCCACAAGTAAATACAATCAAGCCAATGTGCTATGTATTCCAGTTCGCTACGAGCTTCTTCCACTGTCTGTTATGGAATCATCGCGGTCACGTATCTGCAATGAGTCATTAAGCACCTGAAAGACTTGACCAGGAAGACCCCTGCAGCCCTTCAAACAGGTACCTCCCTTACTACTCATTGGTGCTGATCACTCCCATTTGATAACACCCATCTCACCAGTTTGTCTAGGACCACCTGCTGGGCCAGCTGCCATAAAGACCCGGCTTGAATGGGTGCGACAGGGACCTGCTAGACTCCAGACTCAGCTACGAGCAAAAGAGTGCCTTTGTCTTTCCCACAGTCCTGCAGGACTAGAGATGAAAAGAGATGTAGAAAGTCTGTGGCAACTTGATGTCTACCTTATCGCTGTGAGAAGTAGGTTACAAGATTGAAGGAGGATCAGGAAGCCGTCAGCCTTTTGGAGGGCAGGACAACAAGAGTAGAGGTGAATGGAGTCCTCTGTTACGCCACACCCATGTTGCGCAAAAAGGACTTCCCCTGCTTCCAGGCCCCCAAGGAAGCTGTCTTGCCTAGTCTCTGGAGCATGGAAAGACGTCTTGCAAAGGACCCTGACAAGGTAGCGTTGTATATATAATGCAGAGGTCAAGAAGCTGTTAATTGCCAATGCTGTGGCCAAACTGACCTCTGAGACCATGCCCACTGGAGAGAGTTGGTACATTACCCACTTCATGACCAACCACAATGGCAGAGACTGAATAGTATTCAAATGCTCCCTCAGATACAAAGGTCTCAACATCAGTGAGCATTTGCTGCCCAGTCCAGCTTTGATCCCTTCCCTCCTGGGTGCTCTCCTTTGCTTCAGGGAACATAGTGTGGCCATCAGTGGAGGCATACATGATATGTTTCACCAGGTACTGCTCTTGCCTATAGACAAACCATGCTTTCTTTGGCACGACATGAGGAGAGATGACCCCCCTGAGATTTATGAATGGCAGGTACTCCCTTTTGGGACCTTCTAGCCTCCTTTGACATCAGGCAGTGGGCCAGTAACAAGCCAGATGTTGTAAATCACTTTCCCCTAGATGCCAGATCTGCCAAACTCAAATTGTGTCCCTCGCAAGACAAAGCTGAAGCGAAAGAATCTATTTTGAAGCTGGTTCTGTGACACTGACACCTTAGGCTTCAAACACAGACCTGTGTCATACAGTGCTCCTACAATGAGGAACACCTACTGGGTGCTGGCCACACAATATGATCCTCTTGGAGTCCTACTATTTACCACTAGGGCAAAGGTGATTGACAACGCTACACTCCCCGAACACCTCCTGCAGGCCTGGATAAGGTGAGAATCAGAACTCAAGTACTTACCTGAAGTGGTGTTACCTAGGTGCTAATCACCATCTGCAATAGACCATGCTCAGGTGACCCATAACATCCATGTCTTCACAGATGCCTCCGAGAGGGCTTATGAGTCTGTAGCTTACCTTCAATCCACAGATCCTGATGGCCGTGTACATTTAGCCTTTGGCTTTAACACTTGCCTCCTGGCAAGATCACGTGTGACTCCAAGGAAACAACACTCAAAGCCATGATTGGAACTCTGTGCGGCACTAAAAGGAGCCCAACTGGCGAAACTCCTTTCAAATGAACTCACTCTGCTCATCCAAGAAGTAACATACTGGACAGACTCCATGACTGTACTCCATAGGCAGCACTCTGAGTTCTGCCACTTCAAGGTATTTGTGGGTACCAGAGTGACAGAGGTTTGAGAGCTGACCAACCTGGAATCATGGAAGTATGTAGACACTGCCTGAAAGCCTGCAGATGATCCCACCAGCGGAAAAAACCTGAAAGAGCTGATCGGACCTAAGTGGTGTATCCATGGACCACATTTCCTACTGCAGCCTCCCAGTGAATGGCCGGCCAACCCCTCAGAGCCACCTGGTGACGATAACACAAAGTTGAGGAAGACTGCTGTCTGTGCACTAACATCACAGCTTGTGACGGATGAATGCAAGTACACCAGCTGGCAAGAATTGCTACAAGCAGTAGCTGAGAAGCTTCGTGGGGCGGCAAGTCTACCTGGTTATCCCCCTGCCAACACATTTCAAGAAGCAGAGCTTCTGGCACTGAGGTGGGTACAGATAGATTGTTTTTCCTGAAGACTATCAGATCCTGAAATCAGGTAAACTAGTGCCTTCAAGCAGTCGATTGCTCTGCCTTTGTCCTGAGTTTGATCTCGTTACAAATCTCATCCGTGTCAGAGGCCAGCAGAGACATCTTAAACATCTCGATGCAAACACAGTTCACCCTATTGTGCTGGACTCTAGCCATCAGAACACTCACCTACTAATAAAGGATTATGATGCCCAGCTGGGTCATCCAGGACCAGAGTGAGTGTTTGCAGAACTCCGCCGGAAATTCTGGATCCTTAGAGGTAGAGAGGCAGTACGTAAGCACCAGCGGACATGCCAAGATTGCCATAAATGGAGGTCTAAACCAGCCTGGCAGAAAATTTCACCATCTCGTCTCCGACTGTTCAAACCTGCACCTTATTCAGCTGGAATGGATTGCTTCGGCCCTCTCCTGATCAAGGTGGGGGCCAAACTGAGAAGAGATGGGGCCTGTTATTCAAATGCCTAACAACTAGAGCTGTGCATTTACAGATCCTGACATCAATTGACAGTGATGCCTTCCTCGTGGCTCTTAGAAGGTTCATTGCCCACAGTGGCCAGCCTACAGAACTGTATTCTGATCAAGGCACGAATTTCCGTGGGAGAGAGACTGAACTCAGGGATGCCTGTAATAGCTTCTATTACAACCCTCATTTTGGTAGAGTATGGGAGCAGGAGAGCCGCTCAGTTAAGGTAGCCCTCTATTCCATACTGGGCTCAGAGGTCATCACCAAGATTGAAGCCAGACTGAACTCCAAGCCCCTTGGGTATGTTTCCTCAGAAATCCAGATCCGGTGACCCTCAATTGCCTCCTGTTGCAATTGGAGGTGGCAGTCAATCTTTTCTACAGACCTGTCTCTATTGGCTTATGCTTACAAACTCCTGCATGAACCCAATTATATATGCCTTGTTTACCCATGGTTTAAAATCTCTACAAAACATATCACACTGGCAATACTTCATCCAGGTTCCTCTTACTTCAGTGTGACTTCTGATGTGAAATAGTTTTACATTCTTGAACTGCTGTGTTTAAATCTCTGGTATTAGTTACAGCTGTGTTCAAATACTAGCCATCTATCCTTTATTGGCCACTTCTGCATCTACATCTTCCATTTCTACGTGGAAATTCTATTTTAGAATTAGAAGTGGTACTACTGTAAGGCCTGGTTACCTTATTATAATAACACAAGTAATGTGGAATGTCTTTGTTATACCTAACTAATTGCCATCCCCATGAGGCTCTGAGAGGTGTTTACATTGCTACTATTGTTTCACCAACATATAAACACCAGGTCAGTGTCTGGAGGAACCGTCACAAATGTCTGCTGTGCTACAACGCATCATTTTCAGGACAAGCAGCATCTACCATACACTACAATGAAGGACCACATGAGAACTAATCACTGTTATCCAGGCCTGAACTCTTCATGTACAAAGTCTGTCAGGTCCCAGGCATTATACATCATCATGTACATATTTCTGTCTGTCATATCTGTGTCTACTGTGTTTTTAAACCTGCTAGTAATCATTTCGATCAGTCATTTCAAGCAGCTTCACACACCAACCAACCTGCTCCTACTGTCTCTTGCTATTGCAGATGTATCTATTGGACTGACTGTCATGCCTGTGCGTGGATCAGAATTAATTGAAACATGCTGGTATCTTGGGGACACCCTGTGTAAAATATTCCCATTCATTGACTCAATGACTATTTCAGGATCTCTCTGCAGCCTAATTTTGATATCCATCGATCGCCTCATTGCTGTTATTGATCCTTTAAGGTACTCCTTGAATGTTACAAACAACAAAACAGTTATAAGTCTTCTTCTTGGCTGGTGTTTTTGTCTACTGTATTATTTGTATTTCTTTTATGACCGTCTTACTGAAACTAAGCCTCACAGGACATGCCACGGTGAGTGTCTGCTTCAATTCAGTTTTTCATGGATTGTTTGTGATATTATTGTAACATTCACTGTGCCTTGTTGCACAATTATAAGTTTACATATGAAAATATTCTGCACAGCTAAGCATCAGGTCCAGGTAATAAATTCTGTTACCAAAAGAGTAAGAGCAGGTGATGAGAACAGAATGACAAAGAAATCCAGCAGTAAAGCTGCAAAAACAATAGGGATTCTTGTTACAGTTTATTTGTTCTGCTATATGCCATATTATTTAGGCATTCCAGCATATGGCAGTCAACCTTTTCTACAGACCTGTCTCTTCTGGCTTATGCTTACAAACTCCTGCATGAACCCAATTATATATGCCTTGTTTTACCCATGGTTTAAAATTTCTACAAAACATATCATCACACTGGCAATACTTCATCCAGGTTCCTCTTACTTCAGTGTGAATTCTGATGTGAAATAGTTTTACATTCTTGAACTGCTGTGTTTAGATCTCTGGTATTAGTTACAGCTGTGTTCAAATAATAGCAGTGTTTCAAAAAGTGAACAAAGAGGAAATAAAAGCTATCAGGCTACACATGGAGCCATTATACATTCAAATCCATTTGTTTATCTTTACCTGAAGCAAAAAAGGAATGCCAAGCTTTAAAAAAATAAAATAGCTGTGAAGACATTCTTTCCAAACCTTTTACTTTTACTTTACTGCTTTAATATTCATTTGAATAACCATTACTTTTGCTCACTGCTGCAAACCTGTGTTGCATGACACCCATCCACTAATGTACCTAAACTGGTATTTCAGATCAGAATGAAATCTACATTACACAAAAAAATCTCACCCGGAGTTGAGGTCAGGGGGTTTAGGCCACTCCATAACAATTCTATTTGAAACAAAGATGTTGCTCATTTACTTGTGTGGTCTTGTTTTTCACATTTCACTAATCAATTTTTGAGGACTTGTTGTCATTAATAGTATATTAGATAACACATAATTCAAGCCACAGTACACTTTGAAATGACTGAAGAATAGTTGCACAAAAAAGTCATGATATAGTGTATGAAATCTTTTATCGTCATGCTGGCTGTAGTGTCAATTTGTTTGGCATGTAAGGAGGGGATGGACTGTGTGCACATTTGACTCAAAGTGACAGCTTTGTAGGCCAAGAGGACATGTGTTTTTATTAATGACCTGTGCAAGTACCCTTGACTCAGCTTGGAACAAAGCAGGCCCTTTTTCCATCAATTCTATTAAGACTTGGGTGGATAAGGTTTAAACTGACATTGCAAAAGGAGTGACATCTCTCTTCTTCAATTGCAATGCTTCATTTGAACTGAAAACACTGCTAATATGTTTCGCAAAAAGTGAAAACCAGCAACTATATAAAAACTTGATGGTAGATGGTATATGACCAGATACCACATTGTCAGTGAAGTATTTATGTCTGTGAAAGCAGTAGACATAACAGAAAACATGGTAAATAATAATAAATGATGACAAAATGTTACGTTGTGAGCAACAATAACGTTACTTGATTGCTATGTAAACTGTGAAATCACCTGGATGTCCAATGTAACCTTATAAAATGATCATGTGTTGGTCATTTTAGTCATGCTTTTCATATTGCTGTGGAGCTGTGAATACTTTGACCTTGGCAATTGTTTAGCCAGCTGAGGTCTCAAACATCAAACATAGCATCTGGAATAATGCTAGCCTATTTATTTGAACCCTGAAAAGATAACTGGACATTCAGGAGCTGATGAAGGGGAATAGCTGGATTCTCTAGATAGCTATTTAAATTTGTGGGTGGCAAAGAATTTGGAAATGGGGACGTTGGGAGGATGCGGTGTGAAGCATGGGCAGGCTGCTTATAGATGACCGATGTCAAATGCTTCTCTGAAACGCTGAGCAATTGTTTTCCTATGTAGAGAGCTTTCATTCTTGGCGATGCCCTGCTCAGTATTCAAATATTTTGAACTTTGTCTGCGTTGCAGAGATGATTTTAGTAAAATCAAGCAAGGAGGCGATTTCTTTCCTGTTATGGTTCTTGCAGACACCTGGCTTACATATATCAGTCAAACAAGAAATTCTTATATTGAAACGAGCATTGCTTGTTTCTTTTACAATTAATGGAAGAATGGACTGTTTATTTCTTTCTCCAATTTTTGATAGGGTAGACAAACTGACTTTATGCAGTGCCCTATAAGCTCTATACATAGGTTATGGCTCGGACTTTATGCTGACAATACCACCCCCTTTTGGGTGGAGTACGGTGTAAGAGTTTATGGCATTTATTACACATGGTACCTTTAATCAGAATATTGACCTTATTACAAATTCGCTCTGTATGTGAACATAGTCAGTGACATCATGCTGAATTTAAATACTAATCTAGATTTTGCACTGGCTGAGAGTACCAGGAGAGTTAACTGGTCTCTGCAAGATGACATTAAACAATATGTATCAGGTGTTTTTTGGGGAAAAGTTACATTTCTAGATGGCCAAAATCATGTTTATCTTGGAAATGGAAAAGAAAATGCACTCAGTGATTAGCCTGACAAGCCAGACTACATCATCAAAATGTATTGTCCAGACATGACCAATAGACCGGGCTTAATCCTAGGGGCGGAATCAGCGGTTGTCTTTCAAACTGCCTTTGCACACAATAGCATAGCGATACGACCAATCAGCAATGTTGGCAAAATGGCAAATATGGCAGTCTTTGAAACTAAAAACTTGCTACTTCTGCTCAAGACAAGCCCAAGTTTAACTCTTCTGAAGTCGATGCTAAAGCCGAAGTTCCTTGGCCACAGCCATCTTAGTTGTTTTGCACCATCACAGCCCTGTCGTCATCGTGCTAAGCCAACCCAACACCTACTCTCTACAAAGATAGTGTTGTGACTAGTTCTACCAAGCCTTGGTAGAAGACCAACTGAGGTCCTATGGTGTGTGGCTAGCAGCAGCATTGTTAGCTATTTAAAACATTCAGGGCAATAGCCCAAAAGTTAGTCCTCTTTATGTGGGGGTTCAGGGGTTTCTCCCCTGAGAAGAAATCGGGCTGATGAACAGTTAAATTTTAACATAGTTTGAGAATGAAAGGAAAGGCAATCGCCATGACTCACATTGTTGTTTGATGTTTACATTAAAGATAGGATAGCCTGTAAGGAAGTGAACGTCTCTTCTGCCAAAGTGCACCATATACAAGAGCAGCCAAAATGTAATAACAATATAACCTAAAGTCTAATAAACACTCATGCACCTACACATTGTCAAGTGGACTGGGTTGATTTTGCTGAAGATCTTCTGAATCTGTACAAACTACAAGCCATCACTGCTCTGTCAGACATTTTCTCTGATCTCACTAAGGCTAGCTAGCAGCACAAAACAACAGTAATATGAAGTGAAGCTCTACACATAGAGAAGATGTAGTGATGTTGAATTTGCAACATTTTGCAACAAACGTTTTGCCAGCGTTTGTCTGTTTGTCTGTCTGTCTGTCTGTCTGTGAGCAAAATAACTTGAAAAGGACTGCACGGATTTGGATACATTTTTTGGACAATGCAAGTATTGTGACAAGGAACAGATGATTCAATTTTTGTGGTGATCTGTAACACTGTCTGGAATCGTATTGGGTCAGTGACCCTATATTGCCTTGGCAGAGGTCTACACTCTAACGCTTTTCAAGTTATTATTATTATTATTATTTATTTACTTATTTTTAATGGCAGAAATTCAACATTCAACCTCAGTTGATTAATCCTCTGTGCAACTTTTTTTTTTTAAGTCAGTTTGTGTTTAGACAGCATTTCTGTTAGGATAATCAAATTCTGACTCGATGTCCTTAGTCTGCATTTCAGTTCTAGCACAACAGAGGGCACTACAACAGCATGATAAGGATATGCCATAGAACCACCATACACAGAGGGTCATAGAGGGTTCACATAACCCAGATTTGCATAACCCAAACAAATTTCTAAGAAAAATATTTATACAGTTCTTTAAGTTTGTTTGTAACAGACAGAATCTACCGTACTCCAGATTTTTTTTGTTGTTGCTAATTATTGTTGTCTCTATACAACCAACCAAGGACCTTTCAAGTTAGGGTTAGGGTCAAGGTTAAAACAGGACCTAGAACATGTTACCCAGCTGGCTTGCCAATGATGTCCACATGACATGGACATCACTGCACAGAGACTATCACACAAACTTACAGTATGATGAGCCATGAGGTTTGATATGAAATGTTCATGACATGATTAGATCAGAAGACTAACAAAGCAATAAATGATTTGTTGATTGTTTTCATTCACAGCATCATCACTGACGTCCTGCTTATTTACAATTATTAACTCACTATCCCTAGTATGCTAGCATGGCCTGGCTCTCCGCAGACCTTGTGCCCTCTCCAAGAAGCTGACAAACTTGCTTTTGAAACTCCAGACTCCTACTTTATAACCTGGGGCCAGGTCTTGTCTCTGTAGAAGTAAAGTGGAGAAAGGCATACTGTATCTGCTTTCAACTGCATTCATACAGAGTAAAACTATAATGTATGAGATAGACAGACAGGTATTTAGGACATAAAAACAAAAACACCTAAAGCTTTGTAGTGGGGGTCAGTATAGCCAGTAAACAATGAAAGTGGTTGCAATGGGACAAAGATACCATGACCATGTCATCCACAATAAACAAAAATAGACTTAAATCAATATATCGTATTTCATTACCACAACAAGTTTATATCAGTGAACTGACAAAGAGTTGATTATATTCTGTTTCATTACCGCAGGTTTACCCACTGTATGTGAATTAAAAATAATAAAACCTCTTATGGTGTCAATGTCACAAAACCAAAATATGTAGTGTCTTCTGTTTTGCCTTTTTTATGGCTGTTATGTCTGTTAGAGGGCCTTGAGCCCTTAGACCAGATCAGTCAGTACACAAAGTATGCTGCTACAAACTAGACATCAATGCAACCTTCTGTTTTAATTACTCAAAGGAAAACTGTTTCTGATGTCACTGTGCCTTACACACCAGTATAAAAGTCAGACACTGTACAGTCAGGTTCTCCACCCAGAATTTCACAGGCATAGAGTAATGTGCTATCATTATACCTGATTCACTCTATTTACTGAGCTCTAAATGCATTCCATTTTTAGCTTTTCATATCTATGGAAACCAGTGGCTCTGTGGAATATAATGTACAATATTGTTTTCCATCTAGCAATGCATCATGTGTTAAAGAGATGCGTTCTCAATTTGAAATGATTATTATGTACACTTTCTTTACAGCACTTTCAGTATGTACAGTGTTTTTGAATCTGCTGATTATCATTTCTATCTCCCACTTCAAGCAGCTTCACACTCCAACCAACCTGCTCATCCTCTCTCTGGCTGTGTCAGACTTTATTGTTGGATTTGTTGTGATGCCGATCGAAAGCATCAGATTGATTGAAAACTGCTGGTATTTTGGTGTAATGTTTTGTTCCCTATTTCCATTTATTCTGTACGTAGTTGTCTCTGCATCACTTGGTAATTTGGTCTTTATATCAGTTGACAGGTACATAGCAATAAGTGATCCATTAAGGTATCATTCCAAAGTGACAAAGCAAAAAACTATGTTCTGTATATTTCTCAGCTGGTTGTGCTCTATAGTATATGCTGTGATTACTTTATATGATCACTTGCATCACCCAGTTGTTCATATTTCATGCTATGGAAACTGCGTTGTTGTCACAGAATACACATTAGCTGTCACTGACCTCATAATTACTTTTCTTAGTCCATGCACCATCATGATTGCTTTATATATCAGAATCTTTCACACAGCCAGAAAGCAAATTAAACTCATCTCTGTAACTTCTAACATATGCCACCACACCAAACACGTGGTGGCAAAGAAATCTGAGCATAAGGCTGCAAAGACTATAGGGGTTGTAGTTTTGGTGTATTTGATTTGCTGGATTCCATATTATATTTGTATCCTCACAGAGAACAGTGTCTCCTCTGCATCACTGACTCTAAATATATTCAGCTGGTTCATGTACATTAATTCTTGTATAAATCCTGTAATTTATGCTCTTTTCTACCCGTGGTTCAAAACATCAGTGCAACACATCTTGACACTTAAAATAATGGAAACCTCATCATCTCTTAAAAACTTGTTCCCAGACAATCAGTAGTTTAATTAAATAAAGTGACTACTAATGTGTTTAGGACATGCATGTATTTTGTAATATTCAAACTGAAATGTTGTCAGTCATGGATTATTCTGTTGTTTATAATTGCTTCTAATTGAAAAAAACAAAAAAAAAACAAAACATACATTAAATGGAGACATCACAGTCTATGTGTAACAAATGCCAGGTAGCCTAGCTGTTCATGTAGAACATTAGTAAACCTCCCTACCAACATCTCAAGAGCCTCCTAGTCAGTTGAATGGGAGCCTGGGCTTTTCAGCCAACTGGCTAGGGTGCTCAACTCCCGATCTGAGGTTGCTGTGAGGTCACAGGTTCGAGCCCCGGGCTGGTACGGCTCGGCCATTATGCATAGGGTCTAAGTGTTTTCAAACAATGACCCTAAAAGTGTCAGCAATGTATATAAAATTGAAGGGTGAGTCAAGTCCCCCAAGCCTGACCATTAGTTGTATTCAGTCCATCTCTTTGTTTCCCTTTTATGGTGACTGTATAACGATAAAACCAAAGAAGCTGTATTCAGTCCATTCTTTTCCCCAGACAATGCTATATGTGCACAACTAAACTCAATATAAACAAGTATAAACGTTCTGTGACATTCTGTGTATCAGACACAGAACCGGGATTTTCGTTTTGGATGGGCCACACCAATCGTTGATGGGCCCCGCAGAGTTTTAATGTAATGCAGTTAATACATAAAAAATAACAGGGCTTTGGATTTTCTTCTGTGATTAAATAATGTGGTTTTTACGCATATTTAGAGGCAATATTCTGAAACATATTTAGGCCCACTTTGCAACGGCCCTTGAGCATCGCATGAGCACTGCAAGACTGAGTATATTTGTGCTGTTTGTGATACAATATGATATAAGATGATATCATATGAGATGATTTACCCATTGATACATCAGGAATAGTGTCTGCATTATTTTATCCTGTTTGTTGTTAGGTCCCATCACATGTCACATTTGTTGCCCACGTGAATCTATTTCTGATCAGCAGTTAGTGACCAGTTAGTGTAGCTCTGCTTTACTTTATTCAAACCACCGCACTAGCAGTGAGTTTATGTTACAGACTTTACCTTTGCTGTTCAAATTCATACTTTCTTCTGACAGCAATTCTTTCATTAGTTTACTGATCACTACCAAATATCTCAGTGAAATTATTTCCTTTTTTTTTCCATTTCGACCTTTTTACAAGGGCGTCGAAATGGGGAAAAAAAATGCAATGCAGCTATATGCACATAGCACATAGGCAATGTGTGCAAAGCATAAGAACAATTTAACTAATGATAACAGTGGTGTTCTTCTAATATATATTTTGTTTATTTATTTACTTATTTATGAAAACACACACCAAGTCATACACATAATGACAACCAACATTCAACATTCTACATATTATAACAAGCACTAAATTATTATGACTGCCTCAGTGCGGTAATATAGGTGTTGCTCGAGTTTTGGGCATGTTGATTGACTTAAGGTTCAGCATCAATAAGGTTTTGGTCCTGGGGAGATGCCCCTCCTACACTCTGGGCCTCCTGGAGTGGTCGGACAGTTTTTGCGGAATATCTTGGAAACCTTTGTGCACCAGCTAACAGAATTTTAGTGGTACTGGTCTCAAGGAGCTGCATCCAACAAGCCCTTTGCCTGTGTGTGGTGTAGCACCATCTATTGATGGCCAGAAATAAAAAAGTAAAAAACTTCAGCTTTTGTGGAATAACGCGTATGTCAAGCCCTCGAACATCCATATGTGGTATAGCGCCACTTATGGAGCCCAAAAAAGTTGTGAGCAAATTTTAGTAGACTACTGCTGGGACACTGAAACACCAAACCGCATGTGATGTAAATTCACTAGAGTTTCAACAGGTACAGTGCCCAGCATAAATGAGTACACCCCCTTTGAAAAGTAACAGACTAAGTTTAATATCACACCTGCGTAACATACAACACAAACGTTAGGTAATATATCTTAGCTTATATATAATAATATAACTTAGATTACATATTTTTCAGTTTTACTCAAATTACGGGGGAGCAAAAATGAGTACACCCCCAACAAAACTACTGCATCTAGTATTTTGTATGGCCTCCATGATTTTTAATGATGGCACCAAGTCTTCTGGGTATGGAATGAATAAGTTGGCAACATTTTGTAACATCAGTCTTTCTCCATTCTTCAATAATGACCTGTTTTAGAGACTGGATGTTGGATGGAGAGTGATGCTCCACTTCTCTCTTCAGAATTCCCCATAGGTGTTCGATTGGGTTCAGATCAGGTGACATGCTTGGCCACTGAATCACTCTTACCCTGCTCCTTGCCTGAAAGCCGACAGTGGCCTTAGATGTGTGTTTAGGATCACTGTCATGTTGGAAAAGTGCACCATGACCAAGTGCACGGAGTGATAGTAGCATTTTATTTTTCAGTATAGAGCAATACATCTCTGAATTCATGATGCCATCAATGAAATGCAGCTCCCCAACACCAGCAGCACTCATGCAGCCCCACATAAGGACACTGCCACCACCATGCTTCACTGTAGGCACCATGCATTTTTCTTTGTATTCCTCACCTTTGCAACGCCATACAGTTTTGAAGCCATCAGTTCCAAAAACATTAATTTTGGTCTCATTACTCCACAATACAGAGTAGTATCCTTCATCTTTGTCAGCATGGGCCCTGGCAAACTCTAGGCAGTCTTTTTTGTGCCTGGGCTTTAGGAGAGGCTTCTTTCGTGGACGGCATCCATGCATGTCATTCCTCTGCAGTGTACGGCGTATTGTGTCACGGGAAACAGTCACCCCCGTTTGGCTTTCTACTTCTTTAGCTAACTGTAGTGAACTTGTGTGCCGATTTTCTTCAACTCGACCAGGACATCTCTGTGACATGGTCGCAGTTCCATTTTTCTCAAATCTTTGTACCACTTTTGCTACAGTATTCTGACTAATAAGTAAAGCTTGGCTGATCTTCTTGTAGCCTTTACCTTTCTGGTGTAAGGAAATAATTTTGTTTCTCAGGTCCTGTGTCATTTCTCTTCCATGTGGTGCCATTGCTGACAGCAGGGAATGGGGAGGGGTTTTCTTAGAGTAACGCCCTTTTATAGTCAACTATCTGCTGGACTAATTGAATAATTACTCACCTGTGATTGAATTCTTGGTAAATCAGACATTTGTAGTCTAAAATCTTGCTTTGACCTGAGACTTTCAGTGGGGTGTACTCATTTTTGCTCCCCCCCAATTTGAGAAAAACTAAAAAATATGTAATCAAAGTTATATAATTACGCAAACTTTTGTGTTGGATGTTACGCAGATGTGATATTAAACTTAGTTTGCGAAAATTTGGGAAATATTTTTTTGTTTTCATGGACATATTGTTTAAACTGTTAGGGGGTGTACTCATTTATGCTGGGCACTGTAACTTTTGGTCCTGGGGGGCCAAGAGCAGGAGGGTCAGACACAGTTTTTGCAGAATAACTCGAGAATAGTAGCGCCCCAGCTGGCAAAATTTTAGAGGTACACAGATTTCAAGGAGCTGCATCTAAGGAGCCCTCAATTTCCCATGTGTCACCTACTGATGCACATAAAACAGCAAAATTTTTCGAAGATTCCTGGGACACCGAAACATCAGGTCACATGAAACTCGGTGGACATCTAGCTACTGTGGGCTCATGTGTCTGAAGACATTTTAGTCCCCAGGGACTGCTCTCCCTCTGCGTTGCCCCCCAAAACCCCTGATGTGTAGTGTAGCACCACTTATTGACACACAAATGCACAAAACTGTCAATTTTTCTTTAGAAAATGTCTGTCAGTGATTCTAGGGACACTGAAACACAGAGTCACTTGAAACTCGGTAGGCACGAGGTTACAGTGGGCCGCTACTGCATCAGCCATTTTGGTCTATGGTGATATCTCCACACCCCCAGCTTTGTTTCACAAAATTACCCCAATAATTGTGTCCAACATTATGAAATTTCTGTGTGGAGCCCCAAACCACTCATTTGTGGTGTAGCACCACCTTGTGAGAGACATAAATATAAAAAAACAGGGCTATTCAATTGCCAGTTTGTGAACGGCAAGAAATTTGACATATATCACTTTATCCAGGTCTGTGCCAAAAATACTTGAAATCAGTTTAAGGGTACCTCTGCAATTTAGAAAAAATCTACTATTCCACCATTAATATTAATTCAATGTCCAGAACAACTTCACTCTACACCACCATCTATAGGTCAGTGGTGGGAAATGCAACACACACAAACGAACACACACACAGAGACAGATATTCAAGCAGAGATATGCGTTTGCACATGTGCACACAAACTGTCTCTTGCACAATAGACATAGCCTGGCTTTCGCGAGCAGTTACCTCAATCTGAGATTGGTCTTGCCTTGATGTAACCCTCCCACCTCTAACGTGGGATCAACCAATGTAGAACAAAATGTCTCTGTTGGTTCTTTCTTGATTTTGATTTTGGGCATTTAGGTCCACCTCAATCATGTCATGGGTAAAAACTCATCTTTGATTAGTTCCCTTGATAGGCATGGTGGCCATACTGAGCTGCAAAGTGAAATTAAATAGCTCACAGATCAGGATGTAGTCTCCCAGTGTACTAAAGACATACAATCTGATTTCTATGCTCTCAAGTTTCTTCATTTATTGATGTAAACATTCATGTCTATATAGGGATAAATTACATGTCATGCACACTTTAATTTTGCTTGTCATTGGCAATAGTGGCTTGTAGGCAATAGTTAGTGGATTTTTTTTCTCTGAAATGAAATAAAGTAAATATTAATAGCAAAAAATTAAATAAAGTTTACAATTGCATATTCTTTTTCTAACTTGACAAATTGAGATGCCTGAAATTCAACTGACTTGGTGTAATTTTGTGATGACGATTAAGGGTCCGTCAAGGTTATATGACCAATGTCTTTTTCAATATACTGGATAAATATATTGACCAATTGACCTAGTCACATCATGTGAGATGGGGATCTGTGTTCATGATACTGAATAAGTTTGATGTCAAAAGTTAAATTGGCAAAGGTCCATAATAGATTTATATATTGAAAAAATCTAAACATCATTGATTAGGTATATTGGAAAAGCAAGCCTAGCCTTTTGGAATGTGTGGAGGGTCTGTATGTATGTTGAGTTGGTTTACTGTGACTAGGTCAATTAGCACAAAAGATTTGTAGTCTGATGAAAATATGCAATGGAATTTTGGGGAAAGGCGGATTGCACATGTGAAAACAAACAAAAGAATGTAGGCTAGTACAAAAGGAAAGTGCGTCTACGTGCTGCACAGTAGTCATTTTCATTGTAAATGTTAAACATTTAACTTGACCACAGTCTCTCACCCTCGTTCTCTTTTGAACAAGGGTATATATAAAAGTGATGTCAATAGTTTCTGGTAAGAACTTGTGAATTTCCTGGACTTTATTTTTGCACATTGTATATTTATTGCCATATGTAAATTATACATTATATAAACTCCATAACGATGCCACATCAGACACATCCCTGGTGTGAACAGAAACACAGTGCATGTGCAGCTGCGATGAAGCAATGAAACATCATGCACGGGCTGCATACTCAATGCATCATGCACAGTCTGCACACTCAATGCATCATGCACAGTCTGCACACTCAATGCATCATGCACAGTCTGCACACTCAATGCATCATGCACAGTCTGCCCTACCCTCTGGATGACCTGACAAATACACTCAGCACGTTTGCAAAGAGTAGGTTAAACTGTGTATGCTTCAATAAGTGTTGATCTAAATCAAAGCCGCATTACTCATTGGACAGCTCAAGCGAAGACAATGTAATTTCCTTTGCTCAATCACAGATCTACAGTACACACAGAGGTACAGTAAAGGAGATGTTCTATGCTGTATTTGTATTAACTGTGTCTCACACATGTACATGAAAGCCAGCAGGGAGTGTCACATTTTCACATAAACATAAATGCAATGCCTCTAGAGTGGTATTTTGCTAAGATCAAATAATTTATTTGTTTCTTAATAGGCTTTGCTCTGAATAGCTCAATACTACAAATACATTTTTTTGTTTGGAGGGGGGCATAAATGCTATATATTAACCCTTACATGCATATAATAAAAAAAGTTCCAAAAACAATTAACTAAAGGTGTTTCCAAGTCAGGTCACTGTGGTAACAGATGCCAATGAGATGACGATGTGTGTAGAATCTTTAAAGTAACTATGTGCCTTACTGATGTTTTAAACCATGGGTAAAACAAAGCATATATAAGGGGGTTTACAAATGAATTCATGTACATGATCCATGATAGGATATACACAGCAACTGAAGTACTTGCTTGTGTGAGAATGGTAATGCAGTATGGGATCCAGCACAAGAGATAAACAAAAATTACAATACCAAGTGTTTTTGCAGCTTTTCTGTCGGAGCTCTTGGAGATTATAAGTTTTACACTGTTTGGAATGCTCCCTGAATGAGCATTTATGACCCTTGCCTGATTTCTGGCCACAGAAAAAATAATTCCATATAAAATGAAGAGTATGGTACATGGTAATATAAAGGAGAATAACAGGTCGATTATGCCCCATGAAAAATCAATAAGCAGCAGACATTCTCCAAGACAGCTGCTCTGTCTCTCAGGGTTGTTCAAATTCCCATTCACATTTAAAAGAGTCAAGTTATATAGAGCAGAGCTGAGCCAGCCTATCACAATACAAGCCACAGATTTTCCAGTTGTGATAGTGGATGCATAGAAAAAGGGCTTGCAAACAGCCAAATAACGATCAAGGGCTATAAACACTAAATGCCCAAGTGACACTGACACAAGTACTGTTAGTGCAGCTGGATAAAAGCTGCAAAGGTTCTCTCCAAGAAACCAACACGACTCAACTACTCGCATGCTTTCTACCGGCATCACAATACCACCGATTAATAAATCTGCCACAGCCAAGGACAGGATGAACAGGTTGGTTGCAGTCTGCAGCTGTTTAAAATGAGAAATGGAGATTATCACCAGCAGGTTTACAAACACTGTGAACACTGATACTGATGAAAAGAAAACATACATCACAACATACTCGTTTCTTGACCGAGCCTTCCTAGTGCAAGATAAGTTACTGTGAGGGAAGCAGTATTCTATAATGTCATGTTTACTATCTGCAGAGAATTCCATTGGTCAAAAAACTTCTTTTCACATAAAAAAGTTTGTCAACAAAGTTACTCTTTAAATCAGTGAGGTCACATCAAGTAGATCTTCATTACAATTGTCTGTCTTCACAAAGAATGGGAATTTCTTTGGTGTCGTCCTTTGTCAGTATTTTTCTTCTCCTATCTTGAAGTCTGTGTGGTTCTTTTATAACTAGGACACAAATTCCCCCTTGACAAATTTCCAGGAGAAAAAACTACTAATCCCATATTGAAATGCAGCTTTCCTCTCTTCTACTGGCTAGTGTTACTGCACATTATTAGGCTACTTGCCCTGCAGCCCACTAGGGGGCCCCAGAGAACCAGACAGAAATTTAGAATTGTGTTTCATTTCAATGTGATTGTTTAGTTCATATTTTGATTCACTTTATCACCTGTAGTGAATAGCACATTTGCATGTCTCAATAATCAGGTTATTTGTCAGTGTAATTGTTGAATCAATGTCTAAGCAATGTCAAGGCAATGTCTTCCCATGAGGGTGTTCAAAAATACAACAGCAGAGCTGAAAATAGGTAAGCCAAGGCCTAGGTTATAGCACAGCAAAAAGTAAATTCAAACATTCCTTCAACATGGCCAAAGTGTTGGAGTTAAGTGCTGAATGCAGACAGTAGATGCTAATAGTGAGACCTAAAGTCTTTGTCAAAGCAGAAATATTCACTGATAATTGAGGAACCGATCACTCCTCTGGGATTGACAGAAAAAAATCAATCAAACTACACAAAAAATCAAATCAAATGTAATGAAGTAATCAAAAACTACCAAAAAATGATTTGATGATTTAATGATAAAAGACTTTTTAAATATCCGTACGGATTATAGGTGTCATGAGCCTGCTCGATGTTTTCTCCAGTCCGTTTTTTTTTCCCTCTACTCTCTTCCTCCAGCCACGCCCACGGACACTCTCTCCACCTGCCATCGCACCTGCGGCTGGTTACCCCGCTGATTACCTCTCCCTATTTTAGTTCCTGGTTTTCGGGGATTCAGTGTCAGACTGTCTGCGAACCTCAGACTCTCTAGGCAAGCATTATTGACTCCTGGCTTTTTTCTCCCGTGTCTCCTGCTCCGTTTCCCAGCCTCTGTTCATTTCAAGTCCGTGTTTCTCCCTTGTTTGTTACCTGCCTGTCCGTCCCTGTGCCCCGCTACCTGTCGTTAGTTTCCCGGACCTGGCTTCCTGTTGAGGAACCCGGACTGACCCGACGACTGCTCTGCTCTCCTGCCCACGGCTCTCCGACCTGCTGCCTGCCCACGACTCTCCTCTGCTCTCCTGCCCCGGCTCTCCGACCAGCCGTTGCCCACGACTCTGTTCTGCACTCCCGTCCCAGCTCTCTGACCTGCCGCCTGCCCACGACTCTGCTCTGCTCTTCTGCCCCGGCTTTCCGACCCGCCGTTTGCCCACGACTCTGCTCTGCTCTCTTGCTCCGGCTCTCCGACCTGCCGTTTGCCCACGACTCTGCTCAGCTCTCCAGCCCCGGCTGCCCGACTCGCCGCACGAAGAGCATCCACACACTCCTCTTGCCCCCTTTCCCTAAATAAACTGTAATTTACGTGACGCTCTTGGGTCCGACTTGCTCTGTTCTTCTGACAATAGGGTTATTCTGAGGAACAGAAACACCATTGCTCCAATGTCTTGCTGCGAAATATTCATCAGAAAATGGCAATGACTCCTGCTAGCATTCAGCGCAACCCAAATATTTCTAGTCATAGTCAGTTTATTCACCTTGCCCCATTGATTAGCTTAGCTGTGACCCTATCCTCTGCTTTACTTCCGGGGTACTTGTGGTTGGTTTGGAGGTGTGAGTTGCAAGTTGGCTAGCATCACTGCTCTCTCCATTTGTTATATATTGTGTATGCCATGAAGCCACTGGAGGTGTGCCCAATGTGTGAGCCCTATCAGGGACCTCCATGATAGGTTGACACCAGTTTGAGGAACCCCGGATTTGGGTAAAGCATTAGTGTGTGAGGCGCTAGGGCTGATGGCTATGTGATGGATGCCAGTATGCGTGAAGCGCATGGGCATGCATACCAAAGGTGAGGGCAAAGTGACAGAGTATACTTACTACGGTTGAGTATGCACTCTGACTGGCATACCAAAGAGCCTGGCTCCTTGGCATTGCAGTCAAGTTGCTGGTTTCACACCTTGAGGACCAGAGTACGAGGCCGGGTGTTGTCACTGCTCTGTCCCTACACTAAAATAACATGACATAATCAAACAACAGTTAACCTAAATAACAGTAAAAATTCTCTCTCAGCTAATTTCTCCCTTTATGAGATGAAGTTTGAAGTATTACTGCCAGTGATGGAATCGAATGCAGTGGACAAATGTGAGGACTGTACTGTCTGTTATGCTGTTAAAGTAGATTGTATGGCCATCTTGGCTGTAATGTTAAAGTAGACTGTGACATATTTGAAGGGTATGATGCCGCAGAAGTGATGGGGTGTTTTTTTTTTTTTTTTCAAAGAAAGAAAATGACCTCGTGACAGTCAGTGAAGGATGAGGGGGTGTGCCAAATCAATCCTATTAGGTCATGTCTGATGCTTCATAGCCAAGGTCCTGTATAAATATTGGGATCCTCAGTAGGTAGACATGTAACATGTAAACATATAACATTTATTGATTTTTGTTTTGTTTTGTTTTTTTGAAACATATAACATGTAATTTGATTGATTTTTAAGAGCTAAATGTTTTTTTCACTGTGGCTAATTTACTGATTTTAGATTTAAAAAAAATTCATTCAATGTAATTTAGTGACTTAATTGGTATGGATGAAATGTTGGCTGTACAGTACTGTTATCCTTTGCATAATGCATCGTGTACTAAACTTTTTAGAGCCACATATGAGTATGTATTGATGTATTTTATCTTTTCTGTGATGTCAGTAATCACAGTGTTTGTAAATATGCTTGTAATAATTTCAATCACTCATTTCAAGCAGCTTCATACTCCAACCAACCTGCTCATCCTCTCTCTGTCTGTGGCAGACCTTTTGGTAGGACTTATTGTGATTCCAGTAGATGCTATAAAACTGATAGACACTTGTTGGTATTTTGGACATGAATTTTGTTTAATCTTCCAGTGCATTGTTTATGCCTTGCTTTCATCCTCACTTGGCCATTTAGTGTTGATTGCTGTTGATCGATATGTTGCTGTGTTTGATCCTCTGCTTTATAGTCAAAGAATAACCGTAAACAAGACAATTATCTCTATAAGTCTTATTTGGTTGTGTTCAGTACTGTATAACCTGGTATTGCTGCACGCAAACAGGACTGTTAACTTCTCTGGGGATCATGGTCTTTGCCACGGCCAGTGTTTTCTTTACATTAGTTTTGAATGGGGGATGTTTGATACCATCATCTCTTTCATTGCCCCTTGTGCTGTAATGATCACTTTATATATGCGGATTTTCCAAGTGGCAACTTACCAAGCCAATATTATTAACACAATATCTGCTGGCGTTGGTTATGCAGATGATGACACCAAAATATCAAAGAAGTCAGAGAGCAAAGCTGCAAAAACACTAGGAATTGTTGTTGCTATTTATTTGCTCTGCTGGATACCTTATTATCTCTGTCTGCTCACTGCTGATAGCAGTGAGTTGTCAGCACTTACCATAACGATTCTGACATGGATTCTATACCTAAATTCTTGTATTAATCCTCTCATCTACGCTTTGTTTTATGCATGGTTTAAATTAGCAGTAAGGCACATATTGACACTGAAGATACTTGAGTCCTCCTCATCATTTATGAATTTGATTTCAGAAAGTAACAAATTGTAAAAGTCTTGTTGTTAAATCAAATGAAAATGTTTCACTCATCACTGGACAGTGTTTTTTTCTTCTCTTGTTGTCTTTTATTTTAACGATTTGTACCCAACACTCTAATGTCTGGGTCCATTGTTTGATATCATATCACTGTTTGATATTGAACCGAGATATCTGTACTTTCTGATTCTTTCG
The DNA here is from genome assembly GCA_015244755.2 of Tenualosa ilisha. Lineage (NCBI taxonomy): Eukaryota > Metazoa > Chordata > Actinopteri > Clupeiformes > Clupeidae > Tenualosa > Tenualosa ilisha. The sequence goes on along the minus strand of PYXC01000992.1, from coordinate 612,458 downwards.
GTTTTAAAATAGGTTCATTATTGTCCTGTTAAACCTTTTTAAAGAAACTATTTAAAAAATATATATCCATTAATTTATTCACAATCTCTCAGTGTTAATATCAAAGTGTCAGTAGCAGAGTGTAGGCCTATCACAATATTCACAAATGTAATGATTTGTTTGGTTGCTAGGTGAGTTTAAGCAGGCTACTCTTTATTCTTCAACATCTACCCCATGATTGGTCAAAATGAGTCTGTAAGTCTGTAAGATACAATAGTACAATAATACAAAGCTTCAAATTAAATTACTCACACTGGCATTCAGGATTCTTACTGGATCTGCACCATCCTACTTCAATGATATGATCCAGCCTAATACTCCTTCAAGACCACTTCGCTCATTCAATGAGCTCTTGTTGTATTGGCCAACTATCAGTGGCAGGAGGTCTCTGTCAAGACTATTTTCTTTTGTAGTACCTAAATAGTGGAGTTAATTGTAATTGTAATTGTAATTTGTAAAATTGTAATTTAAACTCTTTTTATTTATTCATTTATATATATATATATATATATATATATAATTTGGGTTTAGCGTAACTACAGTCTGGATTACAGGGCATGGGTATTTATTTATATATTTTCTAGTATTGTGTTATAGTCTTAGTAAGGTGTGCATTAAAACAAACAAACAACAAAAAAACAAAAAATGCAAATTGTAAATTTTGTCCAAGTACTTTTTATTTTTAAATATAGTATTTTTTGTATTGTACTTTGCTTTGGATAAATGTGTCTGCCAAGTATGAATAAACATAAACATAAATAAAAATAATTAGATTTACATTACGCCACGTAGAATTTGAACATAGTTCAACGCTCAGCTTCTATGTCACAATCAGAATGTTTGAGGTGCCAACCATTCTGCTTATTTGGTAATAAAGCTACTAAAGGCAGTATGCAGGTGTAAACACGGAAAAACTGCAGCTCAAGAAGAACAATCCACTGTTATGTGTAATATATGCATCTATATAACATCTTAGTCAGGGAATCTGAGTCACATCTTGATAGGGTCTGCAATCCTGCTCCCATATCCAAGCAACGGCACCAACAGATGAATATGAACATATTTTTGCAGAAGCGACTCCTCCATTGAGGAAAGGGAAGAAGATCCTGCCTTAAATTTTTAAAGAAAGAATTTCCAGGAGAACTGTATAAAAATACTACATATAAACTACATATTTAATAGATAAACATGCAAAAACATATCAAAACAGCTGGAATAATTCTATTTTATCACTTCAAAAACAGAAAAAAGTCACCAAAATATTGTTCTCCCTTACTCCCTCATTGACATCCATAATAAACACTAGGAACCCGGGCGATTTGCGGGCTCATCTTTTAACATGGAGTAAATGGCAAAAAGGAAGAAACGTCCTCCCTCTGGGCGGGTCAGTTCAAAATGTTCGCCTGTCATCAATCGGCCAATCACCGGAGCTGCATTTGTCAATGGGCCCAATCAGAATGAAAAGGTGGGTTGACAGGGTGACACGCAAGGTCTAGTACTACTGTCATTGTCAACAGACCTGTCATTCGTGATACTCCGGACGGCGGAGAGTTTGAGCCTCTGTAGAGTTTTGGAAAAACAAGACGTTGTATTCATGATGTTAAATACCCCATTTCTGGAGTACGATGAGAAGGTGAAAATCAAAACAGAGGGGAGACCAGTTCCAAAAATTGACATGACAATGTTCGAATGGTGGTCAGTGTGTTTAACACCACATGGTATCAAAGATACCCATGGCTAACTGCTAGTGTTACCACTAATTGTCTACTGGCCTTGCCTGTTGGTAGGGAAATCTCAAACATGGTCTGTGCAGGGATTTAGTGACCTTAAAAATTTGGACAGGGCCATCAAGCATCACGACATGTGCAACTACCACGTGCAGCTATTCGCGTAGAATTGCCAGGTAGCGTGCCAGTTGATCAACTTGTGGACGAGGGTGCCCGGTTGCAAGTGGCACAGCACAATGCTAAAGTGCGTCGTAATAGGGATTCACTGAAGCGTTTGATTGATGCTATGGCATATTTGGGCATGCAGGAGCTGGCATTTAGGGAATGGGATGAATGGCCAAATTCAGATAACAAGGGCAACTATAGGGAGTTGGCTGAACTGATAGCACGATACAATAATTTGCTTGCAGAGCAGTTGCAGTCTTCTGGTGTTTCAAAATCATTTCTGCCACTTTCACAATATTGCAGTGTAAAGCACAAAAGGCAACTTACATTACCACAAACAAGCTATACTCATTGCACTGTATGTTATTTCCCATGCTGACGTGTCCTCAAAAAACAAATTAATTTTATTTAACACAATCTCCCTAAGAGCAAGCCCCAAGACATCTTCCTGGTTTTGTAATTCTTTCTCTCTCTATCAACAATTCACCCATCTACTCACATTTACCCGCTCATTCACCCACCTGACCACTTTACCCCTGTCCTCCCCTATTTTTGTGACCACCAGTCGCCACTGTACTTTTGTACATAATTGGATAGTGCAGTGACCAAACCTGCTTCAACAGTGCCTAATGACTACAATAAAGCTCCTAATGCCATGTATGGGAGAAAACTAACTGTCAATTTATAATGAAAGTCAGTCAAGAAGTACTTTTGTAAGCATTGGTGGTCAGTGCTGTGCCCCATGTTGTGGCCGCTGTGCTGACAGATAATAAATTGATTAATTTCTAACCGCGATATGCACCGGTACGAACGTCAGAGCTTACATGATGCAGTGCTCTACACAGACTCTTCAGAGCGCACTCTGTACTAACACTCGCACTTCTGTCTGGAGCTGACTGCTGTGACAAGCACCATGAAATTATAACATCAGAAAACTGCAGCCCAGCAAGGATAAATTCAAAGAGGCGAAGGTATCAAAATGATTACATTTATGTAACATCAATGTTATGTTTTGTAATGTCAATGGTATATATTTGCATGTTATCGTAATTATTCAAAAACAGTAATGAAAGTTGGTTTCATTTAACCTAGCCTATTTGATGTATGTGTTAACCCCTTAACTTTGTTATGTTTGAGGTTAAGCAAGTTTAAGGCTGTTGTGCACACATAAGAGAAATCTTGTACTTTGTTTATGTTCCAAAAGTGAACTAAAAGTTTTGTCCACTTAGATAAGCTATTGGTCTTGTCTTTGAACCAGATTTGGTCACATTCAAGGCTTGTATTCTGTCTCAGTCAGTGTTTTGTTTTGGGTTTTTTTTTTGGGGGGGGGGGGGCAAAGTATAAAGCATAATAGCATAATAGCATTATGTATAATATAATATAATATAATATAATATAATATAATATAATATAATATAATAGCATTGCAATTCAGGGTAGCTTTTTCTGTTTTATCTTCCCCGACCAGCTGTCTCACGCCCAGGGGCATAACCGTAAGCGCACACGTAAGCACACACAAAGCCATCAGCAAGAGTCTCTTAGCTGGCCTGACCTGAAGGAAGTGCCCAGAGCTAAAAAGCACCCGGGCACAGTAGTGGCAGCAGAGGGTGGTAGCACGTAGTCGCTTCGTCGCTCCAGGCTCCATCAAAGACAATGGACAGCCTGGAAGCTCACCAGGGCATGTCATCCGCTTCTGTACTGCCTGGCCAGCAAGGCTTCACCTTACCCAGGCACAAGAGCCATGGTGAGGAGGATAACATGGCAGATGCAGATGTGCTGTCCCTCTATGTTCCTCACACTGCACTGGATGACATAACAGGTGAGGACAGCCTTGGGGAAGAGTCGCTTTCTAACATTGCAGAGCCAGCCGATGAGTCCACAGGGGAAGGGGAAGTCCAGGCTAACTACCTAATGGCCATGGTGCTGAGCGCCAGCAGGATCCTGGGTCTACAGTCCCCCACACCAGACTCAGCTTCTGGGGGTATTTTGGAAGACGTCTTGTGCGCTGGCCCAGCACCTTGTCTACCTATAGCAGATGACTAGGCCAAGATGCTCCAGTTGGCGTGCAACGCCCCCAGTTTAACGCAGGCTGTCGTCAGGTGACAATGGCTAGTAATCCGGCCGAAACAGGGCGGGGGGACATGCCACCGGTTGAGCCATCGGGTGCCTCTAGGACCTCTCGGGGGGCCTGCCCGCGTATCCCCCAATCCACGCTGCCCGAGTAAAGAACCAGTGCCAAGACGGACCATCTAATCACTCGCTCTTTTAACACATCGGCATGAGCAGCCCGTATGGGCAATGCTCTTGCCATTACCTTGGCGGCTCTGCAGAGAACACTCCCAGCTGACACGGGATGGGGGGATGTTGTGGCTTCAGTGGTGCTGTGCCATAGACAGGTGTGGCTTGTACAAACCTCTCTGCCAGGGGCTATTATGGAGTAACTGCTGGGCCTCCCTGTGGCACCTGGACATGTTTTTCATCCAGCATCCCAGGGGGTGCTGGACCAGGCTGAAAGTGCTGCGGCCTCTTAGGAAGCTGTGTAATGTGTGTGCCGCAAGCGGGCTCCAGTTTTTAACCGGGTGGCATCAGGTAAGGATAGACAGTGGCAACCCACTGACAACTCAGCAGCCCTACAAGTCCAGCGCTTTTGTTCACCTGGCCAGAGATCAGCCCTGAGTCCACAGCCCAGGGGCAGGAGAGGATGGCAACAGAGCACAGACATGGGTACAGGCCACGTCTATAATTTCTATGGCGGCCCTCTACATTTTCAAGGGCCAGAGTAACATCTGTAAAGACCCACTATTGAAGTCTGTGCTCATCAAGGAAGTTCAGCAATTGTTGACAGGAGCCATAGTAGGGGTTCTTCCCAGCATCCTCGGCCAGTTCTTAAGCTAACACTTTATTTTCTACATGTTTCTGTGTATTATGTCATGCAAATACCTTTCAGATACAAATGTAACTAAGGTATATTTTGTATGTTTGCTTGCAGTTTTACAGTGCATCTTAAGTATAGTTCTAAAGATAATTCTGGCATCCTACTCTTCTTGAGAACCTGTTAGCTATCTGCCGAGCTTGTAGCCTTGCACCCACGCACACTAGGATGGAGAGTCGGTCCTGGCACAGGCCTCCTATAGTGTTGGTTGCAGTCAACTCAGGAGGGGAGGGTGACAGGAGTCCACCGGAAGGAGAGCAGAGATGATTGTGGACAGAGGAAGGAAATGAATTAGGCCAGGATCACACATCAGTGATCAAATGTGTCATATGTGCATACATATATGTGCATGTGCATACATATATGTGTGTATATATACAGTATATATAAGTAAAGAGAGGGAGAGGAAAGAGAGAGAGAGGGTAAGGGAGAGAAAGAGAGAGTTGTATGGCATGACACATGAAAGGTTTGTGGTGGCACTTGGCTATAGCAGCATAACTCAGGCACAAAGGTAGGATTAGGGCATACATGGGCAGGCCCCAGTGATGTCCAACAGGCAATTGACTGCTCAACTGGTGGCATATGCCCCTAGCCCTGTTTTGGCCGCATAACTAGCTGCCGCCAACGCTAAAATGGGGCTGTTGCAATGACTTACCCCACACCGACTGCAGCATCTTGGGTGTAGTCCTCTGCAACGGGCATACAAGATGGTGGGCTAGGTTGAGGGGTGCCTTCCCAAACACCCCCAGGTGTTTGGTCTGGTGTGGTGGACTGGGTCTTGGTGGCACTCAGCACCCTTGACATCAGGAAGCTGACAGGGACCTCCCGCGCCCCTGTGAACTCATCAGCGGGCTCTGCAGTGTCCGGATGCAGTTCTCCCCCAAGGTTGTCCCTACCTGTTGTGTCATACATGGCTGTGTAGGGAGCCTGGAGGGGTAGCATATTCATATCACCCAGGTCATCCTCCTCACCATAGCTCTCAGACCTGGGTAAGGATAGACCCTCCTGGTAAAAGAGTAGGGAAGGGGATGATGAGCCTTGACAGAGCCTGGACAGTCAAGTGGATATGGAGCTACTCCTTCCTACCACCCTCTGCTGTCGCAACTGGGGCAAGGCGCTTAACAGCTCTGGGGGCCTCCTCCTTGTTAGACCTGCAAGTAGACTCCTGCTGCCAGTCTCTACAACTTGCGCACTATGGTGGCTAGCAACAGTGTGCGAACACACCCAGCAGACTCCCACTGGACCCAACGGTTGGGGACAGCGTTGTAGGGCACACTGTACTCCAGCGACAAGTTAGACTTACCTTGATGGACTGGAGTCCAGGGTCTGCTCCAAGCAGCCTGTCAGTAGATACAACAGTGGTGTAACGCTTAGCACGTGAGTGACCTGCAACAGCACGTGAACACACCTGGCAGGCTCACACTAGTTCTGGTGGTGAATAGCAGTAAAGAAAAACACACTACTGGGTTTACGGTGGCCCGCACAAGTACACAAACACACCTAGCAGGCTCACACTAGTTCAGGCTGGGAACAGCAGTAGAGAAAAACACAACACAGGGTGTTATGGTGGCCCGCACCAGAACGCGAATGCACCTAACCGGGTTTACACCAGCCCCACTGGCTGCAGACAGTAGTGTATGGCACGTAACACATTCAAAACCTGAATAATGTAAGGCATTCAATATGTTTCAAACTTATTGACAAAGCAAATGCAATCAATGCAAATCAAACAGGTACACTGGTGTAATGCTAGCTGACCAGCAGCAGCACGCAAACGCACCTAACAGGCTCACACTATTTCCAGCTGCAAACAGTCATGAAAAGGCACAACACAAAGTGTTATGGCGGCCTGCACCAGTATGTGAATGCACAGACTCACACTAACTTCAAAGGGCTGCATGCATAGGGCACACAATACTCAAACAACATACTCACTTTCCCAGAAATTCAGTGCATACAGCATGCTACAAACAAACTAAACAAATACACAGTGTGATGGAAGGCAGGTTGAAATTATTGACCCTTGAGGTACACACACAACACTGATTCCCACTTTACAAAAAATCTAAATTCATTGATGGATAATTTTAAAAATAGAATACTCCCAAGCTAACAATTACAGGTAACAGGCCAGTAATTAGACCAATGGGTCAAAAACAAACAAACAAACAAAGACTAAGATCTGGAGATCCAAATGAGCAGTTGTGGCAGATAAGCAGGTTCCTCATTTTCAGAAAGCATTTGCTAGTGAGGCAATATATAATAAAGGTCATACCAAAACTAACATATCCAGTTATTGTCTAATACATGCCCCTCCAGCATTATCCACATTAACACAAAACATGCTGAGTCAACAGAAAAAAATATAAATAAAGTAAAACGCACACGACTTTGTTGACTGATGCCGTCATCATTTAACAAAAGCAAGCACTGCTTTGGTACAAACATTCAGCTCGTCAAGCTAGTCTAGCATCGTAAAGAGTAAAAAAAAAAAAAAAAAAAAACTAGCATAATCCCACCTCAAACACTATTACAAAACAGAAATAATTTAATACACAAACAATCTGCATCACACATAAGCCTCAAACAAAGGACCAAAAACGTAAAGCAGAGGTAGCAGCTTTCACATCGTCATTTCATCTGATGTGGTCCCTGGTCTTTGTTGGAAATTCGTGAAAAATGTAAAAAGGCTGATATCATTTTTACTTTGGTGAATAATAATGGCTTGATGGGAGGGCACAGCAATTTTGTTGCTTATTATGCATAGCATAAGGTAGATAGACTGCAAAAAGATCTAATCTTAATCTGCAGCACATGGGTCAGTAAAGTGACTGCTAACATTAGGCCTAATAACTTGGACCAGTAAATTCTGAGGTTTTTAGATTGTCTACTGGAGGTAGTGTTGATGCAAAATTCTAGTACACTAGAGGTGAGTTAAGATATTGGTTTATCTAATCAGGGTGCTAATTTAAACATCTCTACTGGTATTTCATGTGGCTTCATGATCTCCAATTACTTTCAGTATGTTACTGATATTTCTCTATGTTATTAATCCTACAATCGAATGAAAGCTAGGCAAAAATGCTGGCACCTTTCTTTAAAGGGGACACAGAATAGATTAATGGAGTATTGTATCTTATTCTGTAATGTTAAAATATGATTTTTTTATTTATCAAAATTAAGCAAGTGGAATTTTACAAACCCAATTAAAACTTAATATTTAGGCTGGATATTGAAATGGTCATTTTAGCTAAATGGCGCCCCCTTTGGCAGCCACAATTGAACTTACTTGCGTTGTGTCATTTGACATAAGTAGGCTTTGTTCTAATTCACACATATTTTATTGGCTATTTCTCATATGAAGGAGGACACAACCATGCCTCATGTTCATGATCGCTCTTTGTCCATGGGCAGCCTCTCTTAATTCATCAAAGCCTGGGCAAAAATGGTTTTCAATTATGTCACCTTTAACTATATAATTATGATAAATTGATGAATTCTGTACCTCTCCAAACCTTTTTTGAAGCAGTCAAGCTGAACTTCAAATAGTATGACTGCCAGCACATTTTAAATCTCCCTTTAGTCTGTGTTAATCCATTAGTTAATCAGACTACTTTAAAAAAAAAAAAAAAAAAAAAAACAAAACAAATGCATGACATTATTACACTTACAGAGTTACAAAAAAGTGCCGTCTGACAATTTGACAGCAAAGAATCAGTTCATATGTTTTCATGGCATTGACAGTGTGGTGTTATTGTCCTTCTGAGAAAATATTAACGTATGAGGAGGATGAGTTAAATATTGACAGTGTTAAAATATACTTAACTGATGTTCTAAACCATGGATAGAAGAGGGCATACATCAGTGGATTAATGCAGGAATTTGTGTACAAAAGCCAGTACATAAAAACAAAGACAGCTGGATGATATGGTATTTCATTTGATATTAGAGTTCCAAGAAAATATGGTATCCAGCAAATAAGGTAAACTACTATGACACCACCCAATGTTTTAGCAGCCTTAGTCTCAGAACTCTTTGGTTCTGTACTTTTACTTTCTGATTTACCCCTGATGGCTAGACTGTTGATGACTTTAGCCTGGTGCCTTGCCACAAAGAATATCAGTAGATAAAAACAAGATATTGTGCATATAGGAAGAATCAAAGCAAAAATGAAATCAACAACTATGTAATCATAAGAGATAATGAGGGGGCATTCCCCGTGGCATGTACTGTGACGCTCTGGATACTGAAGATGTTTGTTAAGGATGACTACAGCATACACAAAAGAATAAAGCCAGCCACATAATACACAAATGACTGCTCTGTTTAAGGTGACCTTTACACTATAATGGAATGGGTCTGTAACTGCAATATAACGGTCAAGTGATATTAAAACTATACTACTAAGGGATCCAGACAAAATTGTGTACATCACTATTGGAAATACAATACAAAAAGCATCCCCAAAGTACCAGCAAGTTTCTATAAAGGCAGCTCCTGCCACAGGTATCACTATAAGTCCAGTCAATAAATCTGCTACAGACAGGGAAAGGATGATCAGGTTGGTTGGAGTGTGAAGTTGCTTGAAATGACAGATAGAGATGATCACCAGAAGGTTCAAAAACACTGTCATGCCAGACACTGTTAACAGAAATAGATACATTAAGATGTACTCTATGCGGGATCTCCAGGCCTTTACACATGATGAGTTGTGCAAAGGAAAGCAGAGCATCACTGAGCTTTCTTCAAAGTCCATGTGGCTTCAAGTCAAAATGATGTTCTATACTCATCAGCTGCTGATGTTTTAACAATAGCCCTTCACTGTCCCTGCTGCAACTCAGACACAATCAATGCAATAATAGCTTATCACCATATATAAAGCTTGTGCTATTACAGGAGGGGGTTGAATGTCAGGTGATGTGGAGTGTATTCCATAGACACAGGCATAGAGAGACATCTCTGAGCTTCATCAGAGGGAGCAAACAAACAACATGAATGTTTAAGATCATGGAGGTGTAGACAGAAAGTCAAAAAAGTCTCCTGGTAGCCCATCAGGAAATTTCTGGTGTAGCCAAGTTTAACCTAGTGATTGACCAATCGGATGCAAATCTTCCCCAACACTTCTTGAATAGGCTACAGTAGGCTATACAAGAATAGGGAGACAAAATGTACAACCTGAACATGACATAAACTAGACTATCGCAGTGCATCATGATGGATATTTCAAAAACAATAGCCTATCCAAAATTCATTTAAGACTGTCTTTCATTGAACATATGCATTCAGCAACAATATGGCTAATATGGAGAAATATTGTATGGATAAGTTATTCTAATGATTATTAAAACATTTGACCTTTTCCCCATGCATAGTAAACCAACAAGATGAATGGATTTTCTAAGTGGACTGGACCAGAGTGTGATTACTCCCCTTGCCCCCTATATATGTAATAGGGCGGTAAAAGTAATATGAATAAAAAAAATGGAGAGTAACATTGTTATTTACTCTTTTATTAGTATTGGTGTTTATATGGATTCATGTCAGCAACGCGTTCACTATGTAATGGATGCTTACTGCAGAATGAGAGTGATGAGAGATGCTTGCATAAGGAGATTCTTATGGAGACAAGCTGTCATGTGAAGTGAATTTGTAGCTTTACTTCTCGGTCTTGAGCATAGCTATGAATGAATGAAATTAATGAAAGCTATGTCACAAAATAATCTTCACGTCAAAAGAAAGAGCCAGAGTGGTAAAGACAGAGACTATAACCTACATAACCTACAAATTAACCTACAAGATTTCATTCAGAAATGTTGGTTATAACAAAAGACAGCGTACAGAAAAGGAGCCTAACCATGCTGTCCCATCTGTTATCATTTTCATTTTTGTTGTCATTCACAATTATTACAATTAGGTTACACAGTGTTACATCCTGGTACTATTTCCTGTCTGAGAGAAGCAAGAAAAAGCTCAAAAATCATCAAGCAGGGAACCAAAATAACTGCCACCTCAAGCTGTTGGACCTACACTGCCAAGCAGTGGAAGGTAAAGTAAAGTCCATTACAGGAGATACCCCAAATCCACTTTACCATTAATTTCAAATGTTCCCATCAGGCAGATGCTTCAGAGATCCTCTAGGCAAAAAGGAAACCTACAAATTCTTCATACCCATTGCAATACATATCTTGAAAATATACCTATTTATTTCATAATTCAAACAGTCTTAAACTTAACTCAAACTTTTCCTCTTGAATCTTAAAGAGGCGCTCAGCGACACTGGTTCTCTTTCTTGCACGGTTGTTGCATTAGCCTAGCCAAAAGCTGTAGGGGTGAGCTCCACGAAGAGAAAGAACGTGACAAGATCCCAATACTGTTGTAAACCCCCCGCCTTTCCATCGCCGTACTTACACACACATATATGCATTTATTTTCCCAAGAGCCCGTGACCATGCTGCCCCACACATAACCCAATGTCATTCAGTTCACACAATGTTAGCTGTTCTTGCATCAGGGTGTGATGCCGCAACTCAGCGTCATGGCATCACGTGAGTTACGCACCGGTTTGGGGACACTGTTTTGGATGTGTTCTTGACTATGCACAATCAGAAAACATGTATCACACTGTTTGGAAAACATGAACATCTTATATTAAATATGGTAACTTTGTGCTTGCTTCATCATCTCCCATGAGAGCTAGGGAAATGTTGTGAAGATGTTTGGTGAGTGCACGCACCAATATTGTATCAATGTTTTGCCAACTTTATTATGTGATTGCATAAAGTTACAGGGTTGTGCAAATAACAAAGGGAACACTTACGTGTGTCAGCGTGGTAGCGTCAGCGGTATTAGGGGAGCATGCACCGGTACCGCAGAACTATTATGTTTTACTTCCTTGATTGGTGCGTTCGCTAGCGTCTCGTGGTGCGCAGTTTGCGCGATTGTAGCGCCCAATTAAGGTTATTTTGTGCATTTGGTCTAGTTACCGTTAGATAGTTGCTCAGCTATGTCTATGTAGCTTTCCTGTGTCAAGAGTAATTATTTTGTGTATAATATTGCAGTGTATCTGGATGATTTATTATGATTTGGGTGGCCAGTACTGTTTAGGCCCTGTCGTTACTTGTGTGAGTGGTATGGTCCACTGTGGGCGGGGTTGATGGACCTCTGTAAAAGAGGTGGTTTTGCCATTCGTAGAAGGCCAGCAAACAGACCAGACCTGATGTATGGTGTTAGGCCTCAGTCTCAGTGTGTGAGACGTCACAATATTGGCAGTTGCTATTTATTTGCCGTTTTGCATTTTTGTTATTTTCTTAAGTATTTTATTTCCTTTTTGAAGCTCTTTTTGTATTTCTTTGACCCTTGTGTCCTTATTTATTTTGTTGTTATGGGGTACACTGTAAATATTGCACTTGGGTGCCCATTGGTGGGAAGAAAATAAAACAGCTTCGTCTTGGCCTCAATCCACTGCGTCATCCTCTGCTTAGAAAGACCACCGGTCACGGGTACCTTTTGACATTTAGTGGCAGCAGTGGGATCCAGTGACCAGCGAGGATGCAACGACGCACACAACAGCGACGCAGCAGTAGGAGTGAGGCAAGTCAACCAGCCACCCAAGGCGGGTCGGCAGCCAGAGTGGAAGACACTGAAGATGAGGAGCAGCACCAAGCCTCAGACAGTGATAGCAGCCTGGGTCTGGAGACGGTGTTGAGACGCTTTATGCAAATGCAACAAGACCGAGATGTCCGGTTTGAACGAGAGGTTCTGAGACAAGATCAACGCTTCAGAGCCCTGCAGCACCAGCTCAGCCAGTTGCAGGCTTACGTGAGTTCAGAGCGTCTGGAACAGCAGCAGTCCTCAGAGGCGCCCGGGTCTCATCCTCCCAGCATGAACGCTTCTGCAGCCAACATCCCCGGCCGAGTGTCCCCTGGATGGAGCAGCATCCCCTCCAACCCGGTGACTGTGTCGTCTTATCACAGTGCTGTCCCACCTCCCACAGCTTTGGCTCCACCAAGTATGACCCCTTTTTCAGAAGATGAAGATATCGAGCAGTATTTGACAACTTTTGAACGGATAGCACTGGCCAGCCAATGGCCTATGGACAGATGGGCTCTCTGTTTAGTGCCTTTGTTGACCGGCAAGGCCCGTGCAGCATATGTGGCCATGGACATTAGAGAGGCCCAGGACTATGTTAAAGTTAAAAGGGCTATCCTGTCTAAAGTTGAAATCGATGCAGAGACATACAGGCTCCGGTTCCGGTCCAGAGAGGTATTGGATGGCGAGACACCCAGGGAGCTACAATCAAGACTCCGTGACCTCTTCGAGAAGTGGGTCAGCCCCCGTGAGCGGTCCAAGGAGGAGATTGCAGAGCTCATCATGGAGCAGTTCCTGTGGATGATCAACCCCGAGATCCGCACTTGGATTAAGGAGCACAACCCTCAGTCTGCCAGCCATGCGCCTGGGCTGGCTGCAACTTACATGGCGGCCAGACGTGGTCGAAGAGGACTTCAGTTGGGCTGTGGAGATACAGGCTCAAAAAGGGACACAGGACAGTCAAGAGACAATGGCCGACCAGCAGTGGGTAAGTCTGTGGGTGGTACAGGGAGTGGGTCTAGGAAAGCCAACTACTCCAAAGACAAGCCAACAGCCCACACAAACCCAAAGCCAAAGATAGTTTGTCATAAATACGGTCAACCAGGTCATATAAATCCTGAGTGCCCTGTAGGCCCCCCAGCTGAATCCAGACTCTGTTATGTTCCCCAACCCCATAATACTCACCTCCTTAGGACAGGTGTCACTGTTCCTGTTAAGATCAAGGGAAAGGTGTGGGAGGCCGTAGTAGACTCTGGGAGCAGTCAAACTTTTTTGCACTGGAAGTGTCTTGATGTACACCTCACTAGCGTAGGTAAAGTGAAGGTTAAATGCATACATGGTGATGTGTCTGACTATGATACTGTAGAGGTTACAGTGGAGATAGATGGCCAAGCTTACCTTCTCTGTGTGGGTGTAAGGGATGAGGCCCCATTACCTGTGATCTTAGGGCAAGATGTCCCTGTGTTGGCAGATCTCTTGCAGAATAGAGAGCCCAGGGCCACTGCTTATGTTACCACTAGGTCACAGAGTAAGGAGCAGCTGTCTCAGGGTTGGGATGAGTTCCCATATCCAGTGAGGAGGGTGAAGAAGTCCAAGTCTGAGCGCAGGTGTGCTAAGATAGGGGGTACCCTTATAAAGGAGACATTGCCATATCCCGCTGTGAGTGAAGAGGAGTTGAGGGGAGTGGATTTTGAAGCTATGCAGCAAGCCGACGTATTTTTAAAACCATTGTTTGAAAAGGCTGTGACAGCCGAGGAGGCTAGTGAGCTAAAAGCTAAGGGGAAGGAGTGCCACATGGTGAGAGAGGGGAAGCTGTTTCGCATCAGTGAGGAGGGCAAGCAGCTAGTGGTGCCATGTTCCTGGAGGAGCACTGTTTTGAAGTTGGGGCACAGTGTACCTTGGGCGGGCCATTTGGGGCAGCAAAAGACACTGGACAGAATAGCCGGCAGGTTTCACAGGCCAGGATTTTATAAAAATGTCATTGACTACTGTAGGTCTTGCCCTGAGTGTCAGTTGACATCACAGGCCAGCAGAGGGACAAAGGCCCCATTAGTTAATCTCCCCATTGTAGACACCCCCTTCACTCACATTGCAATGGACATAGTTGGGCCACTGGAGAAGAGCAGACCAGGTCATAGGTACATTTTAGTGATCTGTGATTATGTAACCAGATACCCAGAAGCTTACCCATTAAGGAACATTAAGGCTAGGCATATAGCCAACTGCCTTATCCAGTTATTTTTGAGGGTGGGTATACCTGGGGAAATCCTAACTGACCAAGGGACAAATTTTAGTTCTAGGCTCTTGCGTCAGGTATACAGCCTCCTAGGCATAAGGGGTATTAGAACTACACCTTACCACCCACAGACGGACGGCATGGTGGAGCATTTTAATCAGACGCTTAAGGCCATGCTCCGCAAGTTCGTGAATGACACGGGCTTGGATTGGGACCAGTGGCTGCCCTACCTCCTGTTTGCTTACCGGGAGGTGCCCCAAGCATCAACAAGCTATTCCCCTTTTGAACTGCTGTATGGGCGGCCTGTGAGGGGACCTCTCGATGTGCTCAGGGAGGCCTGGGAAGGAAGCCAGCCGGGCCAACAGATGAACATTGTGACCTACGTGTTGCGTATGAGGGACAAGCTGGAGCAGCTCACCATAATGGCTCATGACAACATGGCTAAGGCACGGGCACAGCAGAAGTCATGGTATGACCGCAATGCACGTAGTCGTTTTTTTGAGCCAGGCCAGAAGGTGATGCTGCTGTTGCCCTCATCAGAGAGCAGTCTTCTTGCAAAGTGGCAGGGGCCCTTCGAAGTTCTGTGGAAGATGGGTCCTGTCACTTATGAGATCTCCACGCCAGATCATCGCAAGCCTCAGCAGGTTTTTCATATTAACCTGCTGAAACTATGGGTGCCACGGGACGAGGGGCCTGGTAACCAGCTGTGGGCACGCACCGTCGGTGAGGAGGAGGAGCTTCGGGAGCAGTACTTCCCCGTTCCTCAGGGGGAGTCTTCACAACCAGATCTGGACCATCTGACTCCACGCCAACGGAGGGAGCAGCAGAGGTGCATCCCCAAGAATCTGTTCCAGGAGGAACCAGGCAGGACCAGTCTGACCCAACACAACATCCGGCTGACGTCACCATTCGACAGTCCTGCTACAGGGTTCCGGCCAAGCTCATCCCTGCACTCAAGCAGGAAGTGCA
Organism: Tenualosa ilisha; assembly: GCA_015244755.2. NCBI lineage: Eukaryota > Metazoa > Chordata > Actinopteri > Clupeiformes > Clupeidae > Tenualosa > Tenualosa ilisha. The sequence continues at coordinate 596,803 of PYXC01000992.1, read as the reverse complement.
GGCCATCCTGGGGGGTCATCGTGCCTTCCCACAGTGAGTGGTGTAGTCCTGTCGTCCTGGTGCCAAAGAAGGACGGCACACTCCGCTTCTGTGTGGATTTCCGCAAGCTGAATGCCGTTTCAGCCTTTGACCCGTACCCCATGCCACGAGTTGATGACCTGATGGAGAGGCTGGGGAAGTCAAAGTTCTTGAGCACTCTGGACATGTGTAAGGGGTATTGGCAGGTGCCCCTCACACCAGAGGCTCAGGAGATGATGGCCTTCAGAGTTCCTTCAGGGCTGTATCACTTTACAGTAATGCCATTCAGATTACATGGGGCTGCCGCAACTTTTCAGCGCCTGATGGACCAGGTCCTGAGGGGGGCTGAGGACTACGCGGTTGCTTACATTGAGACGTGGTCATATATAGTTCCTCGTGGGAGGAGCACGTGGCCCACCTGAAGGATGTCTTTCGGCGCATCCGCCAGGTTAGTCATCTGGGCAAGGCTGAGGTATGCTACCTTGGCTATGTCCTTGGAGGTGGTGCCATCAAACCCCAGGTCAGCAAGGTGGAGGCCATCCCTGACTGTCCTCCCCCCACTAAAAAGGGTGTTCGGTCCTTCCTGGGGTTAGTCGGGTGGTACCGATGTTTCATCACAGATTTTTCTAGCCGGGCAGCTGTGCTGACAGAAAGAGAGCATGTGTCAGGGCCCAGTTCTCCAGAGCCCTGATTTTGACATGCCATTCGTGGTACAGACTGATACCTCGGTAATTCGCCTTGGGGCTGTGTTGCTCCAGGGTGAGGGTGATGACTGTAAGCCTGTCCAGTATATCAGCAGGAAGCTGTACCCCCGGGAGACCAGATATTCCACAGTTGAAAAGGAGTGTCTGGCGGTCAAGTGGGCCTTAGACACTCTAAGGTATTACCTGGTGGGCAAGGAGTCCACCTTAGAGACGGACTACAGAGCCCTGCAGTGGCTTCATAAGATGAAGGACAGTAATGCCACACGCTGGTACATGGCCCTGCAGCCTTACCGCTTTGAGGTGAGGTATCGGACTGGAAAGACTAATGTTGTTGCTGATTTCCTGTCCCGCCTTTATGAGGAGGGTCAGGCTTAAGGGGAGGGGTGTGTGATGCCGCAACTCACCGTCACGGCATTACGTGAGTTACGCCGGTTTGGGGACGCTGTTTTGTATGTGTTCTTGTTCTTGTTCTCTATGCACAATCAGAAAACATGTATCACACTGTTTGGAGAACATGAATATCTTATGTTAAATATGGTAACTTTGTGTTTGCTTCGTCATCTCCCGTGAGGGCTAGCGAAATGTTGTGAAGATGTTTGGTGAGTACACACACCAATATTGTATCAATGTTTTGCTCTGTCCGTATACGGGTTACAAAAGGTTGGATGAAGGAAACAATAGACACAAGTATCTGTTAAATGTCAACTTTATCGTGTGATTGCATAAAGTTACAGGGTTGTGCAAATAACAAAGGGAACACTTACATGTGTCAGCGTGGTAGCATCAGCGGTATTAGGGGAGCATGCACCGGTACCGGCAAACTATTATGCTTTACTTCCTTGATTGGTGCGTTCGCTAGCGTCTCGTGGTGCGCAGTTTGCGCGATGGTAGCACCCAATTAAGGTTATTTTGTGCATTTGGTCTAGTTACCGTTAGATAGTTGCTCAGCTATGTCTATGTAGCTTTCCTGTGTCAGGAGTAATTATTTTGTGTATAATATTGCAGTGTATCTGGATGATTTATTATGATTTGGGTGGCCAATACTGTTTAGGCCCTGTCGTTACTTGTTTGAGTGGTATGGTCCACTGTGGGGGGGGTTGATGGACCTCTGTAAAAGAGGTGGTTTTGCCATTCGTAGAAGGCCAGCGAACAGACCAGACCTGATGTATGGTGTTACGCCTCAGTCTCAGTGTGTCAGACATCACAATATCGGCAGTTGCTATTTATTTGCCGTTTTGCATTTTTGTTATTTTCTTTAGTATTTTATTTCCTTTTTTTTTTTAAGCTCTTTTTGTATTTCTTTGACCCTCGTGTCATTATTTATTTTGTTGTTATAGGGTACACTGTAAATATTGCACTTAGGTGCTTATTGGTGGGAAGAAAATAAAACAGCTTCCTCTTGGCCTCAATCCACTGCGTCATCCTCTGTTTAAAAAGACCACCGGTCACGGGTACCTTTTGACAGTTAGCCTACTATATTTGCTAGGCTTCTATACTCTTTGGGCATAAATAGGGCCACAAATTGTTCTGCCAGGACAGACACAGTGTAGGCTAACTTACAATCACAGCAAAGCCAGGTCAGTGTCACTTTGCATGCTTAGCGCTCTCAAAGCGCTTGCCATACAGAACAGGTTCACCCTGGAGCTTCTCTGTCTTATTCAATGGCCTCGTTCCTCATGCATCCAACGAGATTTCTGAACTATTAGGCCTAGGTAAGCACGCAGTAAGACACAAGTAAAACTTTCACCATTTTATCTTTCTTCCCTACTTTCATAACTTGTTTGCACATTATATATTAAGGTAGAGATTCACTGGCTCTTTTCTAGCAATCGTGAATCCTCCTGCGTTTTGGAGTTAGCTGCTCCTGACTGGTTGATTTGTACTGCACAAGCACAGCGCCCTGCTTTCATTGGCAGGGCGTTGTGCTTGTGCAGTATACACACACACACACTAGTTATAGTTGCACTGTCAACCACTAACATGTGCCCGTGTTTGTCCCACTCCCTTAACACCCTGTAACACCCTTGGAGACTTCTACAAATCACAGACATCTTGTTTAAAGTCAGCCTACATGTTCCTGTCGGTATGTGTTAAATATAGCATTTCAGATTTCAAAGTTTTCCTAATGGTTCTTCTGCAAATATCGCCCTCTTGTTACAGATTGATCTACAAGTGCTGCAGCAGTTATTACAAAATCGGTAGTGGTCTATTATTAACTTTTTCTTTCATGCTGTTTCCTTAGAGCCATATGCCAGCATACAGTAGGCCTACCAAAAGCTTATAAAACTTAACAAATGTGCAGATCTAAACAGGCGATTTGTTTTTGTGGGTGGGGGGTTGGAGCCAACGTGTGTACCATAAGATTCATTCCTGCAGGTGCCCCTGGCTGCACTGACTACAACAGGAAAACCCTGCAGTGCTTAATGAACACAGCTGGAAAGACCACTGATGCCCCATTCCCCTCCCTGCAAGACACATACAACACCCGACTCACCCGAAAAGCTGACATGATTGTGAGCAATGCCGTCCACCCCGCACACAATCTCTTCAGCCTCCTGCCCTCAGGGAGGAGATATAGGAACATCCGTGCTAGCAAACAGCTTTATCCACCAGGCTACTAGGAAACTGAACTCTCTCCCCTCTCTCCCACTCCCTCTCCTATCCCCTCCACACACACACACACACACACAAACAAACAACTCTTTGCTCTGAAGTTGCTGCTGTTTTTGTATACCACATTTTTTGCACTATTACAACTCATCTTTTTGCACAATTACGTTTTTGTACATCATTCTTCATTTTAACAACACATCATACAGAAGATTTTTGCTGCTTGTGACATTCTTGTGTTTTTGTCTTGTGATCTATTTGTCTTGATATTGTCTTGTGATCTTGTTGCTTGTTAGGAAATGTCATTTATCTGAAGTTCACTGTTTAGTGGTAGGCAAATGTCCTTATCTCTAGTGCACCTTTTATTTTAGCGTTAGGAAATGTCTTATCTGCATCTCTTCCTCACCGCGGGATAGTGAGAAACGTACTTTCAATCCCGCTGTATGTCTAGTATATGTGGAGAAATTGACAATAAAGCTGACTTGACTTGACTTAAGGGAATTTCCCAAAAATACATAACTAACATTACTTGGTAAATATTGCATGTTTATATTTCAGAAATACAACAGAGAATTAATCATTTTCACCTACAAAATGCAAATGGTAAATGCTCAAACCTACAACTTATACACATTTGTGAATCTTTGATATTGTTTTAATCTGTATAGAGATTACAGTATGATGAGGCTGGGTCAAGTATTGTCATTGTTAAAATGTGTTTAGCTGATACTTTGAACCATGGATAAAACAGTGCATAAATCAGAGGGTTCAGGCAAGAGTTCATGTACATTGTCCAACAGAAAAAAGTCACTAAAACAGATGATGATGAAATACTACCATAAGCAAGAATGCTAACATAGTATGGGATCCAACAGAGCAGATAAATGGCCACAAGAATCCCCAATGTTTTTGCTGCCTTGTTATCTGATTTCCTACTTTTGAGCTTTGCACTATTTGTCATAGCTCCATTCTTTACAGAGTTGATTGCTTGGGTTTGGTGTTTAGCCATATAGAATATTCTCAGGTATAAGCATATGACAGTAGAACAGGGGGCTATAAAGGAAATAATTAGATCGCAAATAACCCATGGAAAGTTGATGGCAAGCAGACACTGTCCATGACAAGTTCTCTGTGGTTCTGATTGAAGGTGACTGGACAAAATTATCATTGAATATAGCAAAGAACCAAGCCAGCTAAGGAATACACAGAATGCTGCTTTGCTGGGTGTTATGTATGAATAATAGTTCAGTGGATTACAAACAGCGATGTAGCGGTCAACAGAGATAAACACCAAATTGCCCAAAGAGGCTGAAATAGCAACAAATAGGATTACAGGAAATATGTAGCAAAATGTATCCCCAAAGTACCAGCATGTTTCAATTAATCTAATCCCTTCCACAGGCATAACCAGTAGACCCACAAGCAAGTCTGCCACAGCCAGAGAGAGGAGGAGTAGGTTGGTTGGAGTGTGAAGCTGCTTGAAGTGAGAGACGGAGATGATCACCAGAAGATTCAAAAACACTGTTGAAGAAGATATCAGGAACAATATAAAGTACATGATTACATACTCTCCTTGTGTTCTGAGATCCTTTGTGCAAGAAACATTAATTGCTGGAAAACAGTAGTTAACAGTATGATCTCCCATGGCTGTGAATGCCATTTTATCATTCAAAATGTGATGTTCCAATGAAGCCTGTCCCCAGTGAAGGTGTTCACCATTCCTCTGATGAAATAATGTTGCATTGACCTGGTACAGTCTCTGTTACTGCACCTGGCTTAGTGGGAAGGCCTCCCTTTTATTTACATCCAAAGTGCTAATGAACATCACTGTTCCCATGAGTATTAAAGGGGAGATGAGAGGGACATACTGTGTTTATTAACAATTGTGTATTGTAATGGATAGAGTGACATTACAGTTCTGAATCATTTGTGGAATATGTATTACAGATGTGAATATGTTTGGAGTAGAGCTGAAGTAACAAGCTGTAAACAAATGTGTCAGAGATGCATTGTATGAATGAATGCCAGTGATGGTATATAACAAAGTACAAATACTTAAGTACTGTACTTAAGTAGCCTTTTTAGGTATCTGTGTTTACTGGAGTACTCCCTTCATTTTTTACAGAAATATCTGTACTTTGTATTCCTTACATTTTCAAAACAGGCTTGTTACTTTTGTCTGAAATAATTTCAGAAAAGTTATCAATATTTTCAATTCACAGCAAAGCTGTGCCTTCTCTACATTAAGGCTGACTCCATAGTGTACAATATGTACACAGTAGTACACAGTAGTAGGGATGCCTTTGCATTTGTGTCAAAGTGTTACCTATATGACCTATAAAACAACAGAAAAATCTTTGTTGAATCCAGTGCTTTACACAAACAATGTAAAAAAAAAAGAAAACAGTCCTAGCTTGTTTTTCTATTTGATTTTCCTCATATTTAAAATGGTAAAACAAATCATGCATTTCCACACTAGACAGCAACTCTACCTCAAACAATATTTTTTTGTTGTTTAATTTTAATAGAAATAATGCTTTTTTTTAATTATGAAATTGCATCATAACAGTGTAGAAATAGTTAAGGATTGTTACCATGGTTAATTTCAAATATCATTAGGCTACAGTTGACTTCTTTCAACAAAAAACATTATTAAAATCGTCCTTTAAACAGGTAAGAGTGCTTTTTACTTTCACATTTTGAGTATATTTCAAGCCCGTATATTGTCACTTACTTTTACTTGAGTAAGTCAAGTCAATACTCTGGTGGTTTTGAGAACAATTGAATTTGGTACAACCACGGCCGGCGCTAGGCATAGGTGTGCAAGACGGTCGCCTAAGGTGAAAAATGTTTCTGGGGCGCCCTCAAGTGGTGCCTAGTGATAGGAATTACGATTCTTTGTCGGGAAGGAGTTCTTGTCGTTCAGTTTGTTCGTTTTAGGGTGAGTCCTACGCTCGACTCAAAGAACAATACAGTGAAAAAGAACAAGGGCTGAAAATCATGAAGGAGCCATCCTCTGATTGATTTGTCTCTTAGGCTGTAAACGCGCCAAAACTCACACAAATGTTGCTGTGTCAGACATCTCCAGGATGGTTCCAGGAGTCTCACGTATTTATACAGTGGTTCCCGAATGCCCACAAATGATATAAATTCTCCCGTAAATCGTGCGATCGCACAAATTTCATTTGCGAGTGGGACAAACGATCAGGACAAGTGTCAGAATCACAAAAGTGAGTAACGATGACACGAGGGAGAGAGAGCCTGTTTGTGTGTGTGAGCATCAGTCCCCTGTAGAATTTCTGCAGGCATACCTTAGCAGACGACCTTTGTCTCTGCTATCATCAAATAATTTCGTCATTAAAATAAACGCTTCTCCAGCACAAATGAAAAGAAAAGGCATTTCCTTTATTTTAGGCCTGTATGTAAAACACCACATTTCCACGGTGATTGGTAGAAATGTGGTAGAAATATGTGGGCTACAACACCATATTTCGACTTCCACTCTCAGCTGATGAGCGTTTGACAGTTCAGACCATTTTTATGTATAGGCTATTTGAAATCAGTATAATTGCATCTGCATTGTAATGCATTGTGCATCTGGGCCATGTAGCCTAATGATGAGGCTAGTAGAAGCCCAAGAATTATTGGTTATGAACTGGAAAATCCTATATGATAGAGTGGAGTAGAATAGAGCGCTGTAAAATTATGCAGCGCTGTATTCTGCTCCATTCAATTCTCTCTCACTCTCTCTCTCTCTGTGCACACAACACACAATATAGCCTTTCTTTGCTGTCGGGGGTGGTCGACTTCACCTGGAAGAAAGTGTTGGGGTAGAGGAAGTTGGCAACCCTAGCATCAACACTGACAACAATTTCACATTTTGCTGCGTCCACTTGAGGGCTTTTGAGGCTTCTTCTCTCAGCTTCTCTGCTCCTCTACTTGCGCTTTTGTAGCTTCTTATCCATTTCCACAACCGGACTTTCTCTCTCCGGTCGTACTTTAATGGCAAAATTTGATCACCTTGGTAAAGGGGGAGGAGAGGCCTGAATTTTCATTCATGGCTAAGAGATTTCATTAGACTTGCCCAATCCTAGTCCTTCAAGAAAATGAACTGATGGGCCTCGGTGTGCTAAAAATATTTATAATATACCGATTTTTTATTAAATTATGACAGGACCAAAAATGTCTGTCGGCATTGCCTGCTACGTCAAATCGCCAGTTCATGCCTGCAAGAGCTTCGCAGTTAATACAACACCCGCAAACTGAAAAGTTTGGCCACCCCTGGTTTAGATTATTTTGACACATTTTGCTTTAATGATTGGCACCAGTTTTTAACCAGTTTCAAGTGAAAGAGCGTCTGCGTTTTAGATCAGAAAACCTGCAGTATTCTACGATGTGGAAAATTTTAAAACAAAGAAAAAACATTGAATTAGAGGGTGTGTCCAAACTTTTGACTGGTTCTGTATAATAAAGATATTCCTATTACTGAGTTTTCATACTGGACTCAGTTCTCAGACATCACGCTGTCTGTGTGCATTCTAACCTTTTTGTTCGTTTGCATAAAACACTGTCATGTGGTTATTTATTGTGTAGCTAATATTGGTGAAATTATGGTAATCACATTTAGATATCTAGTGGTGATGGTGGAGGTTGCATTCAGATCTACTGTAAGTTTTAGAAAGCTAGTTGAAAACAATGTGGAGAAGCCCAAGGTGGAAATCTTGATCATCAGTTGTATTTGTGACACATCTGTGTGCCAAATTGATTTAACCACTGATGTGAATAGACAGCATATTCAAGTGATATATATTTGGTTTTACCAAATAAAAGCACTAAAAACATAATTCAAATGTAAGCCAGTTTGACCTCAGAACTCAGGACTCAAATTTAATTACAAGCACAATCAAAGGCATTTTAAAATTTGACATATTCTTAGTACTTTGTGAAGCAAGTACAAACTAATACATATCCCCAGTTAAAATAACTGAAAAGTCAAAATAAAAGAGAAATATTTGGGTTTTGTGAAAAGATAGAGGCCAACAGCCTCAACTCCACCTGAAAAAGACCAAGGCTAAGTGGCAGGGAGGAAAGACAACATGAAAATGGCTAAGGCCAAGGATAATACAAGAGATTTACGTTTAGACTAGACTGTTCTGTTTCACCTTTTTATGATGTCTGGTGAAGCATTAAAATGTATGCAAAGCATCAACAACTACTTTGTAATATTTCAAAAATTAAACATCATCTAAGTAGACACTGATATATGAGGAAGATGGGCTTAGGATTGTCAGAGTTAAAATATGTTTAGCTGATATTTTAAACCATGGATAAAACAATGCATAAATTAGGGGATTCATGCAAGAGTTGAGATACATAGCCCAAATAAGAACAGTCAATACAATAGATGAAGATGAAACACTACTATAAGCCAAAGTACCCACATAGTAAGGTATCCAGCAGAGCAAATAAACTGCCACAACAATCCCTAATGTTTTTGCTGCTTTGTTTTCAGATTTTCTTAATTTGACCTTTTCTGTACTCATCACGCCTCCATTCTTTACAGAGTTGATGACTTGTGTTTGCCGTTTAGCCATACAAAATATTTTGAGATATAAACATATGACGATGGTACAAGGAGCAATAAATGAAAAAATCAGATCACAAATAAGTCTGGGAAAATCCAGGACAAGCAAACACTCCCCATGACAAGTTCTCTGTGGCTGTGATTGAAGGTGTTTGGCCAACAGTATCATTGCATATACAACAGATCCACACCAGCTAAGAAATATGGAGAATGCCGCTTTGTTAGACGTTATGTATGAATAATAATTCAAAGGATCACAAACAGCGATAAAGCGATCAATAGATATAAAAATCAAATTTCCCAAAGATGCTGAAACAACAACATACATAATGACAGGAAATATGTAGCAAAATATATCCCCAAAGTACCAGCAAGTTTCAATTAATCTAATCCCTTCCACAGGCATGACCAGTAGACCCACATGTAAATCTGCCACAGCCAGAGAGAGGAGGAGTAGGTTGGTTGGAGTGTGAAGCTGCTTGAAGTGGGAGACAGAGATGATCACCAGGAGATTCAAAAACACTGTTGAAGAAGATATCAGGAACAATATAAAGTACATGATTACATACTCTCCTTGTGTTCTGAGATCCTTTGTGCAAGAATTATTCTGTGTTGGAAAACAGTAATTAACAACTGCTTGCCTTCCCATTGCCTTCAATACACTTCCTTCTAACAAAACAGTAAAATATATCCCCTAGTTGAGGAGTCTACTATTCCTCAGGTGAAGAGATGCTACCTACTACTGCATACAAACTCTGCCCTTTTATTTACCCCATTTTCAGCCTGTATCTCAAGAGTTTATGTAACCTTGAGAGTTCTTACTTGCAGAGGGACCTGATGCAAACAGCAACCAAGAAATGTAGCTCTTTAGTGTAGTGTAGAAATGTAGAACTTCATAGTTCACTTGTAGTGAGCTGTTTATATATATATATATAAACACTTTATATTAGCACACACAGATCCGCCATTAACAAGTTGCTTATTAACGTGCAAATGTATAACGTACTAGTCATTTGTTAGTCATTACGCATCACTTATTTATACCATATTCTGCATGAGCTTATTTACCCATAGTAGACCCTTAACTAACAAATTTGCGAGTATTACTTCCTAATTACACCTTATTCATAGTAAGTAAGTTAGTTGTTGTATATGAATTATGATATTAATATGCTTTGCTCAGTAAGGGGCTTATAAGGTGCTAGTGCAACAGGAACAGGTATTCTCAGGAACAAGATTAGAACTTGTAGCTATGGGTTTTGTTCCTATGACCATCTTTTTTCAGTTATACTGAAGGAGAATAACTGCCCCTGTTGTACTACCATCTTGTAAGCCCCACACTAACCAAAGCATATTAAAATTCATATACAACAACTAACTAATCTGCGAATAAACAGTAATTAGGAGTTAATCTTGGAAAAATTCTGAATTAATGGTCTATTATGGGTTGAATAAGTTCATGCAGAATAAGATATTAATAAGTGATTTGTAGTGACTAACAAATGGCTAGTATGTTATTAATTTGGATGTTAATAAGCAGCTTGTTAATGGCGGATCTGTGTGTGCTAATATAAAGTGTTACCATATATATATTTCCATTTTAATTGCCACACAGGTTTTGTTACAACTGTTAGATGTTTTTCAGTTATTTTTGGTAACAATATCCTACTGTCAGACTCAGACAGGCGGAGGCAGCAGATAAACACAAGAGTCTTTATTAACGCAAAGAACAAAGGGGTAACAAAAGTCGCGTCCGTTACTATAACGGAGGAAACGGAAAAGAACAACGCTCAGAGGTTCGGGAAAAACTAACACACAGGAGTTAAAGGAGTCAAACACAAAAGTACTAATTTCAAAGATCAAGATACACGGAGAGGGACAATATTAACTGGGGAGTCTAGGCTTACGCGAATGGAGATACGGGAGATCACGGGAGACGAGGGAAGCACACGAACACGCAGGAAACAAGATAACATCGACGAGACCAGACACCAAGTGAAGCAGGAGGGAGGCTTAAGTAGGGTGGAGACCAGGTGACACCAATTAGAACTCAGGTGAAGGTCGGCTGGGACGACCCCGACCTCGGGGAGCGGGACGGTCCGGATGCTCCGCGTGGAAGGCGGTGAGCAGGTTGGGATCCAAGATGTCCTCCCTCGGGATCCACGAGCGTTCCTCCGGACCGTACCCCTCCCAGTCCACCAGATACTCCAGGCGGCCTCGACGGCGCCTGGAGTCGAGGACGGAGTCGACCACATAAGCCGGGCCGTCGTCCAACAGGAGCGGCAAAGGAGGCTCAGGCCACGCATCGGGAGCTGGGGAGAGAGGAGAGACATTGTGAGGTGCGTGATAGGGTTTAAGTAGGGACACATGGAAAGTGGGGTGAAGGCGGTAGTGAGGGGGCAAACGTAACTTATACGTGACCGGGTTGACCTGCTGCAGGATGTCGAAGGGACCGATGAACCGGGGGCTGAGCTTCCTAGAGGGCAGTCGGAGGCGGATGTCCCGAGTGGAGAGCCAGACCTTCTGGCCAACCTCATAGGTGGGTGTGGGTCTTCTCCGCGCGTCAGCGTGGTGTTGAAAGCGTTGGACTGCCCTCTGGAGCTGCTGATGTGCTCTTTCCCAGACCCTACCACTCTCCTGGTACCAGTTCTCCACGTTGACCACCGTGGTGGGTTCGGTGTGCCAGGGGAAGAGGGGTGGCTGGTAGCCGAGTGTGCACTGGAAAGGGGTGAGTCCGGTGGCGCGTTGGCGTAAGGAGTTCTGCGCGTATTCGGCCCAGGGTAGGAAGTGGCTCCAACGGTTCTGGTGTTGGGAGCAGAAGGTGCGTAGGAACCGGCCGATCTCCTGGATCTTACGCTCCGTTTGGCCGTTGGTCTGTGGATGATACCCCGAGGTGAGGCTGACGGCCACACCCAGGCGCCCTAAGAAGGCCCGCCAGAACCTAGATATAAACTGGGGTCCCCGATCGGACACCACGTCCTCGGGTAACCCGAAGTGGCGAAAGACATGAGTAAAAACCGCCTCGGTCTCCGCCGCCGAGGGGATAGCTTTCATGGGAACGAGTTTGCATGACTTTGAGAATCGATCCACCACCACTAAAACACAGGTAAAATCATTGGATCTAGGCAGGTCAGTAATAAAATCAACGCCTAGGTGTGACCATGGCCTCTGGGGTATCGGGAGAGGCTGGAGCTTACCCTCTGGGAGATGTCGGGGAGTCTTTGCCATGGCACACTCGGCACATCCAGCCACATACCTCTGGACATCACGGTCCATCTGCGCCCACCAGTACCGATCGCGGAGGAGAGAGAGGGTCTGGGCAGCCCCCGGATGGCCAGTGCCCAGGGAGGTATGGAGGCTTTCGAGCACCTCCTGTCGAAGCCCGGCGGGCACAAACTGACGATCAGCCGGGGTCTCGGGGGGGCGCTGGTTCCTGGGCCACCGCCGGGGCGACGCGGCTGTCCAGAGCCCACTGGATGGGGCTCACGATGAGGTGTGCCGGCAGGATTGATTCGTGGGACTTGGGGGGAGTCCGCATCCCCGTGGACTCTGGACAACGCGTCGGCCACGACGTTCTTGGACCCCGGCCTGTAAGACAGAACAAAGTCAAAACGGGTGAAGAATAGCGCCCACTGGGCTTGACGAGGGTTCAGGCGTTTGGCCTCTCGGAGGTATGCCAGGTTCTTGTGGTCGGTGAGGACTCGAAAGGGGTGTTGGGCTCCCTCCAGCCAGTGGCGCCACTCCTCCAAGGCAAGTTTGACGGCGAGTAGTTCCCGGTTTCCAATGTCATAGTTCTGTTCGGCCGGGGTAAACTTGCGGGAAAAGTAGGCGCATGGATGTAGTCTGGCTGGAGACCCGCTTTCCTGGGACAGGACCGCACCCGCTCCGGTTGTGGAGGCATCTGCCTCCACGACGAAGGGCTTGGTAGGGTCCGGGAGCGTGAGGAGAGGAGCCGAAGCGAAGGAGGCCTTGAGGTCTTGGAGCGCCCGCGCCGCCTCGGGGGACCACTGGAGGGTCTTGGGCTTGGACCGGAGCAGGTTGGTGAGTGGAGCGACCACTAGGCTGTAGTTCTTGATAAAGCGGCGATAAAAGTTGGCGAAGCCTAACAGACGCTGAAGTTCTTTGACCGTAGTGGGAGACGGCCAGTGGAGTACGGCGTCAACCTTCCCCTGGTCCATCTTAATGCCCTGGGCGGAGATGTTGTACCCCAAGAACTGGACCTGACGCACGTGGAAGACGCACTTCTCCGCCTTGAGGTAGAGGTGGTGTTCACGGAGCTTGCGGAGTACCTGTGCCACGTGCTGTTGATGTTCGGCTTCGTTCCGGGAATAGATCAAAATGTCATCGATGTAGACTAGGACGAACCGGTGGAGATATTCCCGGAACACCTCATTCATGTATGCCTGTATACAGAGGGGGCGTTGGCTAGCCCGTAGGGCATGACCCGATATTCGTAGTGGCCGTTGGGGGTGATGAAGGCCGTCTTCCACTCATCCCCCTCTCGTATTCTGATGAGGTTGTAGGCACTCCGCAGGTCTAGCTTCGTGAACACCACCGCCCCACGAAGCTGTTCCAGAGCGGCCGGGACCAGGGGGAGAGGATGGCGGAACTTTACCGTAATCCGATTCAGGGCTCGGTAGTCGATGCAGGGTCGCAGTCCTCCTTCTTGGCTACAAAGAAGAAGCTGGAGGCGGCGGGCGAGACTGACGGGCGAATGTACCCCTGGCGCAAGGCCTCCCGGATGTATTCCTCCATGGCCGCTTGTTCCGGCAAGGACAGCGGGTAGACCCTACCCCTAGGCACTGGTTCTCCCGGCAGCAGGTCAATGGCACAATCCCAGGGCCGGTGTGGAGGGAGTTGTGCGGCGCATGCGGGACAGAACACCTCGGCGAAGTGACGGTAGTCGTGGGGAATGACGGTGCTACGGGCCGAGTGTGGGCTTTCGACCGAGGTTGACCCCACCACCAGGGAGGAGTGACTGAGACGGGACCTAGGAACAGGGAGACAAGACAAACACTGATCATGACAAGAATCACCCCATTTTAAGATCTCTCCGGTGGCCCAATCCACCACCGGAGCATGCTGAACCAACCATGGGCGGCCCAGGATTAAGTCCACGGTGGCCTCCTCGAGGACCAGAAAGTCAATACTCTCCTTGTGGCTGGCTCCAATCTGGAGTGTCAGGGGCCCCACGGCATGCCGGATGGTCCGTCGGGTCATGGGCCGACCCACTACGGAGTGCACGACGTAGGGGTGGGGGCTCTCCCGACGCGGTAACTTCAGGCGTCGGCAGAGGGAGCCGGCTATGAAGTTCCCGGCGGAGCCAGAGTCGAGGAGGGCCCGGGCTGAGAGGGAGACATTGGTGGCAGACAGGGTTATGGTGATCAACAAGGGTGATAAAATTGACGGTTGCAGACTGGCTCCACTCACCTGGACGCGAGACGGGCGCACAGGGCAAGCGCGGATGTGGTGTCCTGAGGCCCCACAGTAGAGGCACAGGCCCTGTTCGACCCGCCTGCGTCGTTCGGTGGGAGTGAGCTTGACTGAATCGACCTGCATGGGGGTCTCGGACGCGGAGTCGGTAGGAGCGGGTCGGAGGGGAGGCGGAGTGGCACGGGAGACAGGTGGCAGGCAGCCCTCCCTCCGGTGCGCCACCCGAATGGCGAGCTGGATAAAATGCTCCAGGCCGACGGAATCATCGTATGCCGCCAGGTGGAGGCGCAGGGCGGGTTCCAGGCCCAGGCGGAAGGTGGTGAGCAGGGCCGGTTCGTTCCACCCACTGGCGGCGGCGAGGGTCCGGAAGCGGAGAGCGTATTCGGTGATGCTGGTCCTACCCTGCTTCAGGTGGTGCAGTTGCTCCTGGATGGCGGAGTCGCCGACCGGAGCCTGGAAGACCTCCCGGAAGTGTTTAAGGAAGGCGTCCACAGACTGTGTGGTGGGTCCCGCCTGCTGCCAGACACTCTCTGCCCACTGGAGGGCCCGGCCGTCCAGGCGCGAGATGACATACGCCACCTTGCCACGTTCAGTGGGGAAACGGCGCGGGTCCATCTCCAGGGCGAGAGTGCACTGCAGCAGGAACCCACCACAGGCCTCCGGGTCTCCGGAGTAAGGCGGGGGATCCGGAGTGGGCGCGACGACGCTGACTGGCGGCGTCACGTGAGTCAACAAGCTACGGCGCAGTTCATCGACCAAGGCTCGAAAGGGGTCGGGGTTCTGAGCCTCCATGATTATATTTCGGTCTGGTCTTCTGTCAGACTCAGACAGGCGGAGGCAGCAGATAAACACAAGAGTCTTTATTAACGCAAAGAACAAAGGGGTAACAAAAGTCGCGTCCGTTACTATAACGGAGGAAACGGAAAAGAACAACGCTCAGAGGTTCGGGAAAAACTAACACACAGGAGTTAAAGGAGTCAAACACAAAAGTACTAATTTCAAAGATCAAGATACACGGAGAGGGACAATATTAACTGGGGAGTCTAGGCTTACGCGAATGGAGATACGGGAGATCACGGGAGACGAGGGAAGCACACGAACACGCAGGAAACAAGATAACATCGACGAGACCAGACACCAAGTGAAGCAGGAGGGAGGCTTAAGTAGGGTGGAGACCAGGTGACACCAATTAGAACTCAGGTGAAGGTGATCGTGCTTGAGGAGGTGAGTGCAAACGAGGAGATGAGCTGTGAGACCGTGGCGTTGAGTGAGGGGGCGTGGCCGTGACCAGGTCCGATGCGGACCTGACACCTACACATAGACTTTCTCATGCCAAATGAAATTTGGCAACAACTTTTGTGCAACAGCAAGACATCTATTAAGTATTTCTGGAAAAGGCTCTTTCAACACCATTTATTGCTTAATCGCGCAGTTACAGCATTTATGCAATATGACAACGGTGCCATGATGTTAAACGAAACAAACTGAACAAAAACGAAAGTGTGTTCATTACCTTGTCAGTCAATAGAACTACGGAAATGATCACCTCTAGTTACTATTCTTTTCTTTGCGAACAAATCCACATGGATTGTTGTTGTTGTGGAAGTTGTTGCTTTAAAAAAAAGTCAGCGACTGCAGGGGGAACTCCGGAGGTAAAAAAAAAATAAAAAATACAGCCTTGCCTGGTATGCCTTTAAACTAAGAATCTAAGAATAGACTATAGAGTTGGCAAGAAACCCAGAACTAAGACAGGGTTGTAATTTTTCGCATTAGCGTTTAATGCTTCTGGGCTCCAAAGGTGAGAAAAGGTGTGAGTGAAATAATGGGAGTAGACAACCTTGGCTTTAGGCCTGGTGAGTTAAAATGTATCTCTCATTCAATTTCTGAAATAAATGTCAGATCTGTTTATTAAAAAAAAATATTGTTACTACCCAAAAATCTAGGCTCGAGACTGGTATTCATGGTTACTGAATAAATCCTGACTTAGAGGCACACCAGGCAACACTTGTTTTTTTAGGTTCATTTACCAGCTTCATAGTCACTTTGATGGTTAAACAGCTCATTATGGGGTGATTGAAAGACTCTCTTGGCTGCCGCTGGAGCTGCTAAGCGCAGTTGCACTTGCAGTATGAAAACACAAGCGGTGAATATTAAACCGAAACTGAATGAAACCGAAAACGCTTTTATTACCTAGTCAGTCAACATTAGTGATGGGCATTGCAATTCTTTGTTGGGAACTAGTTCACGTTGTTCAGTTCATCAAAACAAATTGGTCGTTCAGTTCATTCAATCTATATAATGACATGTCATGCGCACAGCTCACAGAACGACAAGGTGAAAGAGAATGAGACCTGCCAGCCATAAAAAAGATATTTTTTGATTGATTCGTCTCTTTCACCTCCCCAACTACTTTCACAATACCAAGAGTGTCTCTGATATTTCAGTGCAGTAGGCTTTTGGACCCTTACCAGAAACTTCCTATCTTTCCTATTTCACCAGTAAAAGTAAAAGTAAACTCACACATCAGGTGTGTGTACAAAAACTAAGCGGACATCTTGCAGGTTTTACAGCTACATTTTACCACAAAGTTAAAGGAGAAATCCAGTGTGAATCAATCAATATTCCTGTGGTTTGATGTTGCTGAGAGCTGTCAGTAGGTATGAATTATGGAGAATTTGGTGCAAGGTAAACCAAATGTACGAGACGGCAGCTAACAAAACTAATAGGGACAGCAAAAGTTCCTAGTGTTTTTGCTCAGTAGTTCTGCGGCAGTTCTCCTCAAACAACTGGGATATGGATTGATTAGTGACTTTTAAGTCTTAAATATTTCACTATTGCACTAGGTGTTAGATACCACCCAACGCCCATCACACACATGGATGGCACTAGGGCTGCAACTATCTCATATTTTTGGAGTTGAGTATTTTGTGGGGTTTTTTTTCATCGATTAACCCATGCGTGCAGGAGGGAGAGAGAGAGGAGTGGATGACGAGATCTTGGTGCATTTTCTTACTTAGTACTTCCTAACATGATGCTTACGCATCAGTATAGACTCACCTGGAAACCACCTGGAAAATAGAATGCTGATATCTGATTAACTGGCAGGGTGTGTGTTAATTCTGTATAAGCACACCTATGAAGTAAATCTGGTGAAAAAAGGGTAATTACCATTATTATTTGGAATGGTAACTATAACAACCATAGTAAACGGTAGGTGAAATTGTCAGCAACAATGGAATCAGCTGTTAGCCATAACTATCAATACAGCAACTTAACAGGTTTCTTTATAAATAGCAGCAAGCTTTTCTATGTATTAAATTCAAGTCTATTACTTACACGCATGAATTGCAACTGGGTGATAAGTGGGAGAATGGCCTTCGAGGTGTGCTGTTACATGGAATTAATAAACTTGACTCGCCTCCGCCTCAATCATTAACTCTGTATAATAGCACATCTCGTCGGCCGTTATCACTTACTTATACCACTGCTTGATCAAATTTCCTATTGTGATGCACTATGTAGAACGTGTATTGTTTTGAATTGTTTTGAATGAGTCGATGTGCGGTGGAAAGAAGAAGAAGAGCCTTTTTTACCTATCAAAACGTGTAAATTGTTTGCAAAACTACATAGCGCATAGGCAACTCCACGGCGTGCGTATATTGGTGAATATTTCAGTTATCGAGATGTACCTCAAATTTGCAATATTCATATATATATATATATATATATATATATATATATATATATATATATATATATATGCATGCTGTGTCATTTATAATCTCTTACATGCAGGCAACAGGCACAGGCAACAAATATTCACAAATATTGTACTTTCTAACTAACGTTGAAGGATAAACTTTGGCAGTGCAGCTTAGCTATCTTGTGCCAGTTGAGCAGCCTTGGTGTGTCTTCTCTGTTCAAGCCTACTGGTAGCTGAGTGTAGCTTCCTCTTCAGTTCTTTCCTCTCCTTCCCTTTTTCTTTTACCTTGTCATCACAGCTTCACCCGTGTCTGAATGGCAGGTTATGAGTGAAAGGATTTTCTAAACTTTTAAATGAAAAACATTTTGAGTGTTTTTAAATCACATTTATGTAGTTGATGCCTTATGATCTTATAAGGCCAACATGTCTTATGCCCAGGATCTCTTTATCTCTTTCAATCAGACACTGGTGCACAGGATAGTGTTATGCCCCTAGCATGCTTAATCAGTTAAACACTGAATGCAGGCTGCAGTTATAGCCCATAACATGGAGGGTAGACACTTGCTGCCAAAGGCTTGTGCAAAAAGTGCTGCATGATGACACATAGACACAAGGGCACTGCATGTCTAGACTTAGACTTAATCAAGCTAGACTTATCCATCACTGCTGGCCTGAAAAGGCCCACATCGAGATGTAGAGTCAGAGAGCACAAACCATAGATGCTCCCAATCTGAAATGCAGAGCCAATAGATGCATATCAGAATTCATTTGCATGCAGTTGGATAACACAATGACCACTTGCACTACAAACCATGCCCTCAGCGAGAAAAAAAAAATTGTTTGGAGGAATAGGGGCAAACAATCGATACATTGTTTAAGGCATAAAGGTAGCAAACACAGTGTTATTGGCAGGTGTTTGGCACGGAAGGGCAAAGATATTTGACCGCTAACGCTTTGCTAGTGCAGATGCTCGCTGTCACTACTACTGTGAGTTGTGGAACTGCTATGGATAGCTGTGCTGTGTTGGAATAAATGGACCACTTTATATTCAACGTCAAGGTTTGCGTACATGTGTTTGTTTACTACACAGTAAGTCAAATGAGTGTAGCACTGTTAACATTTAGCGCGTCAACCAGACCATCTCCGGTGTCAGGTACCTTAGTAGTTCAGTATTGGACCAAACTCCTTTGATATTAGTCAAAAACCTGCATCAGTTCGGATTTTAGTTTACAACGTCAGAGTCTTCCGCATGCATGGATTTAGGAGCTGCCAAGAGCCATCTGTTTCCTTGTTGTGTCAAGGAACTTTTGGTTTAATACGGAAATCAGGCCACAGATTACAAAAAACCAACAGTTTGGTTAGCGGTGTCGATCACCAGCAGTCTAAACGTGGTTAAAATGGTGAGTGTGGTGATGGTGTCGATGAAAATGACAGGTTGTCTAATATTGGTAGCAAATGGTCACATGAAAGTGTTAGCAGTGGGAGATCCAGCAATTCCACAGCTGGGATAAAGCTGAGGCCGAGAAAGCTGCATCCAGCCAATGGACTCCCCAGACCTACTGGCCATTATGCAAAAGCAAAATGACATCACAGCTGCCTTGGTCCGACAACATCATACATCATCTCTGCCATCATAAGAGATTCCTGTGTTTAATGTGGACCCTCTTCAGTTCAGGCCATTCATTGAAGGCTTTGAACAAGGTGTGGAAAGCAAAGCTGAAAGTGTAGATTGTCTTTATTATTTAGAGCAGTTTACCAGAGGACAGCCACAAGAGTTGGTGCCTACATGTGTACATGAAAGCTTTGGCTTGGAAAAAAAGCCTATTCCTTGTTTTTACATGGCTGCTGCAACGTAATGGGGGAGCTTCAATACGTGCAGGAATTGGACATGCCTGTAAACATGAGGACCATTATCTCAAAGCTGCCATTTAAAATGAGAGAATAATGGATAACTACAGCTCAGTAAGGACTCATGACAGAGCCCACATCATCAATTTAGTCCAGTTTATTGAACGCCCTTTATCGTGCAAGTAACCATATTTGGTAACTTCCCCACATGTTTAAAATGCCCCTCCCATGCCTCTCTATAAGGCTGTACAACAATGTGGGTTGATTCCAGCCAATCAGTGGAAATCAGGCTCTGATTCAGATAGTGACATCATGACATTTGACCAATCAGCAGTGGCAAGGAGCATTTCAAACTTCAGTGTTCACCCGGAAGTTGTGAATGGAGTCTTTTTGCCCCTGTCTTCCTCCAGGGGTTCAATCATAACTTAAAACAATGGTAAGTTAATGAAAATCACACATTTTGTGGTTGAATAGTTGTGCTAAATATTGAGAGAGTTTTTGTTTGTGTAGGATTCCAGGAATTAGTGAAATGTTGTTCATGAAAAACAGGGTAACCATATTTCATCATATGCCCTATTCCGCTAAAGCTAGCACATTGATGGTAATGTCCGTTTATAGACATGCGCCCAATGTGACTATAAAAATGTTATCATACTTATATCACATATATTGTTGTTTCATTTTACTGTGAGGGTTATTACTATTAAATTAGATTAAGTAATTAAGTATTTTGGATTATATTTAGTTTTGCACTTAAATATAATAAAAAAAATAAGTTGCACCACCACTGCGCATAATGGTTCTGTTCAGCTCAGTTCATAATTATAATTTGTATGCCAGAGCTCTTTGTTATAAGTCTACTGTGGGGGTCATTACTATTTAAATAGATGTAGTTGATTCGGTATTTTTGGTATATATAGATGTAATTGATTCAGTATATTGGTAAGTAGATGTTTTACTTGATTATAAGAAAAATTAGGTAGTACCAGCAGTATGCATAATGGTATCCTCTTATCATATAACTACATTTTTCATGCCAGTGCTGTTGATTTTCAATACATATATATTTCATTGCCACTTTCCTTCACAAACACTGCAAAAAAACACTACATTGACTTCTGTTGCAGCTTACTACTAGTCTCTTTTACGGAAAGAGGGCAACTACTATTGTGCCAGCACATCCCTCAATAAGTGATGATGAGAGCTCTGAGGACGAAGATGATGTGTCAGACCCCACCCTTCATCCCACTCACTCACAGTATGGATACTCCAGGACCAAGTGACATGCATCTCTCTGCCAAGAGGAAGTGTGTGCGGCCTGCAGTAGAGGTGCTTGAGGACCAGGATGACCAGCACCACAAACCAGCAGGCCCACCAAGATGAGGAAGCAAGCACCCAGACGTACCAGCTGGAAAAAGGTCGATATTGACAAACCAACCCTATCTGAGTACCAGCATCATCCACCTGACTTTGTTGCAACTCCTTTTGAGTATTTTAGCAAGTACTTCAGCCCACATGTCATCAACCACATCACATACCAGACCAATTTATATGCTACACAGAATGATGTGAACACCACCTTCGTCACCACTGAGAATGAAATTATGAACTTTGTAGCAGTCCTCATCTACATGGGCATTAATGTGCTCCCCTCTGTAGATGACTACTGGGCCATGGAGTCAAGGGTCAGTCAAGTTGCAAATATCATGTCATCTAAGAGGTTCAAACTGTTGAAGAGGCTTGTCCACTGTAATGACAATTCACTACTCGCTGGCAACACTGATTGATTTTTCAAGATCCGTCCTGTGTTCAGCTTTCTAGTCACTGCATTTAGGAATGAGCCACAGACCCCAAAGCAGTCCATTGATGAGGTCATGGTTGCCTACAAAGGCAAGACAGCAGGGAATCTGAGACAGTATATAAAGACAAAGCCAGACAAATGGGGGTTCAAACTGTTTGCTAGGGCTTCTGAGGATGACTTTATACACGACATAGTGCTCTATCAAGGAAAAAACACACTTGAGGCTCATGGTGTCATGTTGACACCTGAACAAACAGCCATGGGTGCCACCAGCCAGATTGTCTCTGTTCTGGCCAGCACAATGTCTTCTTCGACCACCACAGCCATCTTTGCAGACAATTTCTTCACCAGCCTGGAGATTGTGCGATATCTCAAGAAGAGAAACTGGCGATACACAGGGACTGCAAGGGAGAACAGAATAGGCAATCCTCCTGTCAAGTCCATCAAGGAGATGGAGAAAAAGGCTGTGCCTCGTGGTACATACGACTATAGAACCAGTGATGATGGGATTCTGGTTGTCAGATGGAAGGACAACAAGGTTGTCACACTGGTCTCAACAGATGTGGGGGTGGAGCCTATATCCTCTGTGTACCGCTACTGCAGTGACACAAAAAAGAAGGAGGAGGTAAGCTGTCCAGCCGTCATCAAAAGCTACAATGCAAACATGGGAGGCATCGATAAGAGTGACATGTTGGTACACCTCTACCGTACCCCATTGCGATCCAAGAGGTGGTACTTGCGCTTGTTTGCATATGCAGTTGACCTCAGCCTCACTAATGCATGGGTGATCTACAAGCGAGATTGCATAATATAATAATTTACATAATAATATTTTTTTTTACAAACTTTTACTTGACTTTCACTTGTTACTGTTCTATAAACTGAGATTAATTGAATGACCCAAAAATGAGTGTTACATACATCCTAAACGAGTGTTACATACAGTTTAATATATGTTCTTTTTGTATGGCAAGTGCCAGTATTGCTACCTGAAGGAAAATGTTTCTCAAATAAATGTTTCTTGTAGTTTAAATGTGCTTTTTAATATTTATTTATATATTAACTCTTAGGAAAAGTTTTACCCTAAACCGGCAAGGAACCATATATGGTAACTTCATCAAACTTTATTTGCAACATAAAAATGAAAAAAATTAAACTTACAAATGCAAAAAAGTGGTATAGTATCCTTCTATAAGAATTTAGTGTTGAAACATATATTTTTTAAGTATTTCAATGAGTGCCCTATGAAGGGTTAAAATCCTTTCTGATCCTCTGTTTGGTGACATACAGGATTTACCTGCTGAAGCCTTTGCACCAAGGCCTACATCAAGGTTTAAATCGCAGCCCAGGAGCCATGTAAAGGGTAACATTGTTGCTACTGCTGTGACATCCAAGCACGTGTCTGAGGATGTAAAGGAGCAACTATTGGACATAGAAAGTACTGAGGAAGTGAATTGTCTCTGCTGCAGTCATCGCCACTGAAGGGGATGCTATCCATATGATCCACGATCTAACTGCACTGTGAAAGAAGGGAGGTTTTGCCTTGGAGAAGTGGATAAGCAACAGCCGTGCTGTCTTGCAGGCCATTGCAAAAAAGCGAAGGGCTAAGGATTTAAAGGAATTTGATCTGGATTTAGACAAGTAGAGAGAGCTCTGGGTCTACTATGACATGTGGAAACTGACTTGAGATTCAAGATTGAGATGAAGCAACAGACACTTACCAGACTACCAGATGACCAGACATGGTATGTTGTCAACCATCTGCTCAGTGTACGATCCCCTGGCACCAGTGACACTGCCTGCAAAGATGTTGCAGCAGGAATTATGCAGAGGAGGTTGTGCATGGGATGATTCATTGCCACCTGACATGTTAAGCCAGTGAAAAGTACAGTTGGAAGACTTGGACCAATTACATCACAATGCTGATGCCAATGAATATAGAATATATAAAATATCGATATAGAACTGAGATGTACTTGAGGATGTTGAACCAGCAATTTCACATCCAGGTCTCCTTTCTGCTCGACAAGACTAGAGTTACACCACTGAAGACCATAACTATTCCACTGCTTGAGTTGATGGGGGCAGTCCTTGCTGTAGACAGTACTTCAGTTTTCAAGTGTAGGCCTTTTTAAAGTGTGACAGTTAGATTAAATAACAGCAAGTAACCGACTATGCCAGCCCCTAAGGGGCAATGTTGAAAACAGGAATAGACTCAGACACACTAGGTTCGTTCAAGCTTGTGGCTGGGTAAGAAACACTCCGAAATAAAATCAAGTTTACATTTATTTACTTATACAAAAGTGTTAAAATTACAACAGAAGGCTGTGGGCGCTCCACTAGCCAACAATAAATACACAAATCCCAATAGATAAAGTGTCCACAAAGAAATCACAGGCTGTAAACATAGCTTTTACAAAGGAAGGCAATGGCTCATCCACATTGATATTTTCAGCACAAACTCAATAAATAGTCTTAACCAATATTCAAGAACACACAGGAAAAAGAGCGTCTGGCAAGCATAACATCCCGGACTCCAGTTACATCATTCACACAGGCAATTGCTACTGAGTACCAACACCGCTAAGCCCACTATACACATTCAATGCAAATACATACAGTACATATCACCTCCGGAGGTCAGAAGGCCTTAAAGAAGGCAAAGAAGCACAGGAATCAGCGTGCCTGGTGGAATAATTCCCCAGGTGAAAAAGGACCTGTAGCAGGAGGCGCGGCGGGAGATACTGGAGACCAGAAAGCAAAACCTCGAACAAAACGATGCCACTCCGTTGCTACCAGGATGCTCGGGATTCCGGTGCTTACTGTACAAAGACTCCTGGTTTGTTGCTCCCGTGTGGATTTTATGCAGCGTTCACTCAGGAATGCAGTTCACGGATTTGGCGGGGCTAAAATGGAGAGGTTGAGAGAGCAATCAGCAGCAACGAACCATGTAACAAGAGCAAACAAGTTAATTGATGCACCCATCTCCACGTCACTACACACCGGTAAAAACTATGATCATGCATCAGTATCACCACTACAAAAATCGAGTCCAAATTCATGTTAACACCACTACAGTTCAGTCATATAAAAACACTGAAGTACAATCTTTGGCAATCGTTGCACCCATACACTACACTACTTCCTTGTTCACATCACACGTGACTAGACCACTACACACCAAAAAGAACGATAGACCCCCGTCATCAGAAATGAGGATAAAAGGTTTCACACATTTCTGGCTAATAGAATCTCAACCATCCGAGAGACATCAGAACCCTGGCAATGGAAGCATATCTGCTCCAAGGACAAATTCAAAGCACTGATGCTGGTCTACAGGGTGATTGATGGATCTGCTCTCATCTACCTTAATACTCTCTTAAAGCCCTATGTCACCCTCCTTCCACTTCACTCCTCCGAGGAACGTTATCTGTCACAGCCAACACATCGCACAGGTCAATCCAGACTCTTCTCATGTGTTACATGCTGGTGGAATGACTTCCAAGTGCTACCAGAGCAACAGATACCCACTCCACCTCCAAGAAATTCTTGAAGACCCAGCTCTTCCAAGAATATCTTCTGGCTTAAACTTCTGAATGCCAGGAATGCACGTACAGCTCTCACTCTCTCTCCATACTGCACTTTTTTTAATTACACTATTGCACTTTCATTTCAAAATACTGTTAGCAATATGCACTCTGAATGTTTATCCTCTTTTTGTAAGTCGCTTTGGATAAAATTGCCTGCTAAATGCATAAATGTAAATGATGACCAAGAGGTGAGAAGAGAGGTTGTTACAAATGCCATCAATGTGTGTGACTCAGTCAAGCCCACTGACAAGCTTATCAGGTACTTTTCTGACTGGAAGAAGTTCAAGAGGATAGCCGCTTGGTTTCTCTGTTTGAAGGCCGTGTTGTTGGAGAAGGCTTACTGGAGAAAACGGCTGAAGTTCATTGTGATGCCTTGGAGTAAAACCCTGATTGTAGACAATCTGTCAGAAGCAGAGGCTGTAGTGATTAGCTATTGCCAGTAGCAGCAATTCAAGGGTGAGATTGCTGCATTGTCCTCTAAGAAGGCAGCAGTGAGTTGCCGGAGTCCAATATACAGGCTGGACCCTGCCCTGTTTAATGGACTATTGAGGGTTGGAGGCAGGCTGAGCAGAGGAGCGATGCCTGAAGAGGCCAAACATCCCATTATCCTCTCCAAAGAGCACCACATCTCAGTGCTCATCCTTAAACATGTTCATCAGAGTCTGGGCCATGCAGGACGTGCTCACTCGTTGTCATCAGTGAGGAGTACATTTTTCATTACCAAAACAGTAGTCAGGAAAATGACTGCTGGGTGCATATTCTGTAGACATTACAATGGACATCTTATAGAACAAAGAATGGTTGATCTTCCAGGGGTGAGAATTCAGCCAGATCTACCCCCCTTTACCAACACGGGAGTGGACTATTTTGGTCCCGTGGAAGTGGAACCTGGAAGCGGTATGGAGCCATATTTACCTATTTACTCAGCAGAGCTGTCCATCTGGAAGTTGCAGCTTCTTTGGAGACGGATGTCTGTATCAACGCTCTGCAATGTTTTATAAGCAGAAATGGGCAAGTGGCTCACCTCGTGTCTGACAATGGTACTAATTTCATTGGGGTGGACAGGGAACTGAAGGAAGCTCTCGCTACATTGAACCATTAGCAGATTGAAGGAATCTTCTCACAAGGTTTTAACCTGCCGACAGGTTCCCATCATGGTGTTGTGTGGGAGAGGATGATCCGTATCATAAGAAGAGTCCTTAGTTATGTCCAGACGCTGGATGATGATGGCCTACATACAGTGTTCTGTGAAGCAGAAGCCATCTTAAATGACTGCTTGCTTACCAAGCTGTCAGACAATCAAAATGATTTGGAACCACTTACTCCTAACCATCTACTTTTGCTTCAAGGCAAGTGAAACCCGAGCGGCAGTTACTAAACAGCACTGTCATATTCGTGTAACAAGGTTGAAGGTTGCACAGAACTGTGTAAGCGAGCGACTGACCGGAAGAGTGAGAGGAGGGTAGGGGACGGCTCTGATGACTCGCTCTCATAACAGGGAAAAAAAGCGGAAGGCGGACTGCAGCTCTGTAGATCCTACCAGGAGCCAGATAACCTGCACGCAACAAACCAGGCGTCGACGGTAACAACAGGTACACCCTCATGAAGGTGGCAGGGCAGGAAACACACAGGCTAAACTCAGGTAGTGAGGCAGGCAGCAGGTCAGGATTACGGGGGCAGAAGAGCAGGGGTAGGCAGGTTGGTCAGGATCGATAACGAGAAGTCAGAGTAACAAAGTTGCAGAGCTGAATCATTACGAACTTGAATATGATCTTTTTGATGAAGACATTTTTTACATGTGCTTTATGTGTGTTTTAGTAAGGCTGTTGAAGTTAACATGTTAATAGTGTGTTAACGCAATCACACTTTACTGCCATTTAAAAAAAAAAAAATGCTGTTAATGCAGGGGCTGACGTTAATGCAGAAGAACTGGGCTCATCTTGATACAAAAAAAAAAAAAGATTTTCGTGGGTGATTTGCATGCTCTACAACTTCTGAATGAACAAATGAATCAACAACATGGCCAGGTTATGTAGCTTACATATGTTCATTGCGGTGTTTTACTTGCAGTGAATGTGCACCTTATATTCATATATATATATATATGTATATATATATATATATATATATATGTATGTATATATTATACTATATATTTACGAAATGAAACTGCTATGATGTAGTTACAGTCTGCTGTGATGTTCAGAGCTAACACGTTTCATAGTGTTTCTAATTTCTAATTCCTAACACCTTTGTGTAGCCATGTGACTGTTTTTTGTACAAGAGAAGAGAATATAAAGTGTCTGGTTAGTGAGAAGGCCGAAAGGCCTGTGTTTCAAAAACAGAGACAGGAAAGAACAAACCACTGTCATTCGAGGGAATCAAGAATACAGACAGGTTTTTACCCAAGTCAACGAAATAGTACAGACCACTATTGTATGAAAGAACCTTGAAGAGTCTGACAAGCAGACCAGCTCCACAGGGCACTATTATGTAGATAACACACCTGCAGGAGATGAGGTCAGATAGTCTCATGAATCACACAGAGGAAGTTTCCAGCATGGATCTCTTAATCCATTTTAAACATGTAAAAGTTTAACATAGTGGACTTCTTGGCACTACTTGGTTTCATGTATGTTTCTTTGTCCTAATTTTATCTTGAAAGACTGGGCACATGAATTACTGTCTATGGTTATTTCTTGGTGCTATCAGGTTTCAGGCACATTCCAGCACATTTTATGTTGTTTTTTTGTTAATCTAACCGTCTACATATTATAGAATGTTCTCATCTCGTGGGAAAGGAATGGAGTGTCTGGACTAATTAGGAGACTCTGGAAGACAGAATACATGATCTATGTGTTTGAAATTACTAACCAAAGAGGCCCAGGGAAGAGCCAAGGTCAGGAACTAAAAGAATTAGGTTCAATTGTGGGTTTACAGTCTCAACTTATGGCTGAGTCACCTAACAGGGAATGGTATGAAATAAACATGTTCTGTATTACATGTTCTGTATTTTTTTCATTTGATTGGTCATATGCTAATTAAAGTGAGAAGAGTAAAGAATTTAGTTGATCATATTTAAATTAAGTGTATTATACAAAATAGGGGTACACACACGAAAAACGATTGAACCTGACATGACATGACTAGAAGACACTTTACTTCTACCCGGTAACACTGCTTACCCCGTGGCGTTCTGTTATGTTATTGAAATAAAATACACTTCAGCATTATTTCCAGGCGTGGACTTAGACTGCTTTGAAAAACTTGGCAATCAAGAAAAAAAGACACAACGATAGCAATATATTTGAGTCCAATCTCCATTAAGTACACAATTTAATGAGATTAACCTTGATTCAAATTTGAATCGTCTGACAGCCCTAGTTTTTTAGTCAACTTCATCAGGGGTGCCAATAAGTGTGGAGGGTGCTGTAATTTTATGTAGTGAGGCAGTGGTCAGCTTCTCTGGCCCACCTTTAAGTAATGCAGGCTCACCTATTAACCACTTTATGCACTTTGTAAAGAAGAACATGTCACTCCTTTTGCAATGTAAGATTAAACCTTATCCACCCAAGTCTAAATAGCTGTGCTTGATGGAAAGAAAAGGCCTGCTTTGTTCCAAGCTGAGTCAAGGGTACTTGCACAGGTCATGAATGTAAACACATGTCCTCATGGCCTAAAAAGCTGCCATTTTGAGTCAAATGTGCACACATTCCATTACCTTCTTAGATGGCAAACAAACTGACGCTACAGCCAGCGTGATGATAAAATATTTAATGCACAATATTATGATTTTTTGTGCTAGCATGCTTCAGTGATTTCATTTTCAACTGTGGCTTGAATTCAGAGTTATCTAATGTACTGTTAATGACAATAAGTCCTCAAAAATGGATTATTTTGAATAATGAAATGGTAAGAACGAAATAAAATGTGACCCCAACCACACAAGTAAATGAGCAACATCTTTGTTCCAAATACAAATGTTATGAAGTGGCCTAAAGCCCCTGACCTCAACTCTAGGTGAGTATAAAAATGCAGTTTTTTGTGTAGTCTAGATTATTCATTCTGGTCTGAAATACCGGTTTAGATGTACTAGTGGGTGGGTTCCATGCAACACAGGTTTGCTACAGTGATCAAAAGCAATGGTTATTCAAATGAATATATATTTCAGTAAAGTACAGTAAAAAGTAGAGAATGTGCAGAATGTCTTCACAGCAAATTATTTTTTTTTAAGCTTAACATTCCTTTTTTGCTTCAAGTAAAAAAAAAAAAAAAAAAAAAGATTTCAATGTGTAATAGCCCCATCACATCTGTAGGCTGATAACTTTTGTTTCCTGTTTTTTTTTTTTTTTTTTTTAAACACTGCTATTACACAGCTAACACAGCTGTAACTAATACCAGCGATCTAAACACAGCAGTTCAAGGATGTGAAACTATTTTACATAAGCATTCACATTAAAGTAAGAAGAACCTGGATTAAGTATTGCAAGTGTGATGATATGTTTTGCTGAGACTTTAAACCATGGGTAAAACAAAGCATACAGAATTGGGTTTATGCAGGAGTTTGTGTACATAAGCCAGATGAGACAGTTCACTAGCAAAGATGAAGATTGACTGCCATATGCTGGAATGCCTAAATAATATGGCATATAGCAGATCAAATAAACTGTAACAAGAATCCCTATTGTTCTTGCAGCTTTACTGCTGGATTTCTTTGTCATTCTGTTCTCATCACCTGCTCTTACTCTTTTGGTAACAGAATTTATTACCTGGACCTGATGCTTAGCTGTACAGAATATTTTCATGTTTAAACCTATAACTATGCAAGAAGGCACAATGAGTGATACAATAGTATCATAAACAATCCATGAGAAACTCACTTTGAGCAGACACTCACCGTGGCATCTCCTGTGAGGCTCAATTTCAGTAAGATGGTCATATAGGAAGAAGAAATAATACAGTAGACAAATACACCAGCCAAGAAGAAGACTTATAACTGTTTTGTTGTTTGTAACATTCAAGGAGTACCTTAAAGGATCAATAACAGCAATGAGGCGATCAATGGACATCAAAATTAGGCTGCAAAGAGATCCTGAAACAGACACTGAGTAAACAAATGGGAATATTTTACACAGGGTGTTCCCAAAATACCAACATGTTTCAATTAATTTTGATCCCTCCACAGGCATGACAATCAGTCCAACAGATAAATCTGCCACAGCAAGAGACAGTAGGAGCAGGTTGGTTGGCCTGTGAAGCTGCTTGAAATGACTGATCGAAATGATTACTAGCAGATTTAAAAACACAGTAGACACAGATATTGCAGACAGAAATATGTACATGATAATGTATAATGCCTGGGACCTGACAGACTTTGTACATGAAGAGTTCAGGCCTGGATAACAGCGATTAGTTCTCATGTGGTCCTCCATGGTAGTGTATGGTAGATGCTGCTTGTCCTGAAAATGATGCGTTGTAGCACAGCAGACATTTGTAATGGTTCCTCCAGACACTGACCTGGTATTTATATGTTGGTGAAACAATAGGAGCAATGTAAACAACTCCTCTCAGAACCTCATGAGGATAGCAATTAGTTAGGTATAAAAAAAGGCTCTACGGAAAACGCACTCGAAATGATCCACATATAACAATGCAGTTTTAAATGCAGCATTTTCATAGTCATAAAATCATTTAGACATCATTGTTTTGGTTGTTTGACCTGTTTTGGCGAAACCTGTTTTGTCACTTTCATCTACTGCCCCCCTACAGAAAACAGCATTCAAAAACTCTTGTGGGAGCGAGTCGCCTTTTGTTTTGAACACATAAACATATATAGCAGAATTTTTGGCCATAGATGCTCGAATGCATCTGTGCACAGTGGAACATCCTTGGGCCGAACGGAAAAGAGTTTGCAAAGTATATTCTTTTTCAATGCAAAAAAACTGACCCTGGCTCACCCGAGCTGCTCTATTGTCCAGAGGTGCACTCTCCATTCCTGTTTGGAGAGAGAGGCCCTATGATATCCTGTCCGCACTGATGTTCAGTAGCCCTGGAATGCGAGTAGCCCTGAGCATAAAATGTCACAGGCCATTTTATGCAAGATACCACATCTGTGTTGTCTGTGCATAAATATAAGGTGGTGGTGTGGTGCTTCAACACTAAGAACACTGCTGTTAGCTTCAAAATAATGATGTGGAGCTGACAGGAATTGCTTACCACCCAATCCTCGAGCGTGGCATCCCAGCCTCTTGAAGGCTTGTCTGTTGTCACGACTCGACAAGCCATGATAAGCCCTGTGCCAGCAGTGTGGGATTTCAGCACACAAGTAACATTCACATTCACATTCAGCTTAGCCAGAACTTTTAAGAACAGTTGGTTTCATTCAGAGGTGGGGGGTGCACAATATGACTATATCTGGCCTGCAGCCTACATGGCCTGCCTGGAATGCAGTGAGAGATCTTGGGCTCTTTCGGATTTGCTGGTTGTTGTGGTGTTCTATGTCCTTGTGGCCTGTGTGAATCTTCCCAGAGGCTAACGGAGATGATGATCTTCTCTTCCTTCAAAAAATTCTATTCATTTTTGACAGTTCCTCATGATGATTCTAGAATTGTCTTACGATATATTTATATATATGTATATATATAAATATATGTATATATATATATATATATATATATATATATGTATGTGAGTATATATATATATATGTATGTGAGTATATATGTGAGTGTGTGTGTGTATATATATAACAATAGCCTGCATAATGTCCTGATGCATTTGAAGTTGGGCGCGGTAGGTTGGGCCAGGCATACTTGCCAGGAAGGCATAGAGGGTGTTGAAAAGCGCCAGAGAGATGGACATAGGTATGTTTAGATTTATTGTAGTGCTCACCAACGCAATCTATGTGAAATCAAGATTGCATGCAGCCCCTTTAAAAAATAATATGTTAGAGCAGGGGTGGGCAATTATTTTTTCCATGGGGCCACATGAGAAATGGAAAATATTGTAGAGGGCCGGGCCAAAAGGCTAAACTCAATTCCGCATAATATAAATTGTATTTCTTTATAAAAAGTAGTAAATAGCATTGTTTTGACAAGCTGGTATAGTAGGCTATATGTTTTAATTAAGCAATGAAAAAGTGAGGTTGCCTTACAAAAAAAATCCTTTATTCAATCAAATTTCCCAAACCAATGGGGAACAAAATATGAACTTTTTTTTTTACTATTTATGACTTATATTAGTGAACATGTGAAACATATTAGTGACCATGTGAAACATTTCACTCCAAAATACATTCTGAGTTTCAAATACTGTTGGCAGGAGGTTTTTAGCATTCTAAGGACATCACAATATTGTCTTTGTGCTCCAAATATTAAGCAAGACACATCATATTATAAGTTACTGTCATTGAACATCACTGAACTGTAATTTTTAGAAAAAGGCTTCCAAAGAAATTGTCCCAGTTCACTGCTAGTTGGTGCCTTTACATACCTACATTTGTAGCCTAACCACCCAATTTGGTGTTTTTAAGTTCTTTTTTCTTGTTCAGTGAGTGAAATCTTATCTCTGCTGGGCTTTAACGAGGGCATCAAAGTCAGGTTGAATTTTTGAGGTGGAGATGCGAAGCACAGCTGACAGATGATCATCAGTGAGAGAGCATCTATACGTGGATTTTGTAAACTTCATCATTGAGAATGTTTGGTCACATATGTAGGTAAAGTTTCGAAAGTTCTCCTCCTTAAAAGAAGAGTAGAAATCCAGCAGAGCGATTTTGCAGAAAACTGGTCTTGGTTGCAGCATCCCTGGATGCGTGAAGCTTGGTAAAAAAGCCTTGCTGCTTTTGCAGCTTAGCTAGCAATGCTTCTGATGTCCGCGCCCTTTCAGCATCACTCAAGTTTTTGTATTTCTCCGCGTGTTTCGTCTCATAATGCCGGCACAAGTTATAGTCCTCAAACACATCAATCTGCTCCCCGCAAACTAAACACGGCTTTACCTGTGACTTCAGTAAATAAGTAGTTAGCAGTCCAATTTTTGTTGAAATGCCTGCATTCGGCATCTACCTTTCTTTTTTTTAGCAGAACTGGACATTTTTGAGGGCTAAAGTTGTATTGTCACTTTCTTGTAACAAGGATCTAATCATCTTGATATATGTATGCATCATTACGTACGTGAATAAAAACAACTTCAAAATAAAAGCAATGCAGATTTAGTCCATGCATGAGGTAAAATGAGAAAACATGTTTATTTTGTAATTTCCAATTAACCTTACGCGGGCCGGTCAGAGTCAACCAAAGGGCCGTATGTGGCCCGGGGGCCGTACAATGCCCAGGTCTGTGTTAGAGTATTCCATGACTTTGTGAAATGCATTGGTCCTCCATTTAAAGCATTCAAAGTTTTCCTCACGGAATCCCCTTACAGTCGAGAGATGGTATTGCCTGTCACAACTGTCGTTGAATCAGTATGACAATTCTCATGCATTTATCGAGAAGCAAACCAGTGGCGGCTATTGCTTGCTGAAGTAAGGGAAGCTGACATAGAATGTCAGCAATGAGATTAGTATTACAAGGCCACTATGTCCCTTTGGCTAACCAGACCACCAAACAAAACACAGGCCTATTACATTTATTACATTTACACTAACTCGATAGGCTACAGCTGAGATTGTCCACAGAACTTTCAGTCAGCCAGGGAAATGTTGTACTCAAGTTCAAATTCATTATCTATTATCATAACAGTCGTTATTCAGCATGCCTCAGACAGGTTGTTATTTCTCAGTCACTTGAACTGAGTTGAATTTGGGACATTTGCCTTGTTATTTCGAGTCTCTCGTCATAAGGAAGATCATCAAATGCCTTTGGGAATTAGGTAATAGCTATTAGGTAATAACTATTTTCAGAGCTCGCGGGCTAGAATACCCCATTTGCAATCTAGCTTGTAAAGCCATCATACATCAAGATCGTTAGAACTGTCTCTGACTACATTACACTACTAGTTTCCCATTTTATTTGCAATAGACTATGTGGAAATAGTGATAGCAGGCTATACATGAATGGCAGTAGCTTGCCTGCATCTCGCCTTCATTTTTTATTAACATAAAATTTTTCAGTCAGTCAAAAGGAAGCCCAGCCACTTTGACAGTTCCTCCAATCAACGTGCAGATATTCAGCGTCCATGCCAGGCGGATGGCAGCCCACTGCCCATTCACCCCAGTGAAGCTGAGCTATAGATTATGTTTTTTGGATGTTTTTGTGTCTAGCTGAAAAAGCACTGCAGTCCGATGCAGTCAGAAATCCAGGGACGCTGCCTTTTAATGGGCTTCAAAGGGGGTGCAGTCATATTAATTTCAACAATGGAATCTTCTTAGGTTAGGACCTGGGACAAATAACGATATTGCCAAACATTTCATCTGACAATTTGACATTGATACAGATTAAGAGTTAATATGCTGCATAAGTGCCCTACAATTGTAACCTACTAGTATGTTTTGCTAACAGACTTTTTGGTGGCATTTGAGGGGAGACAAAGCTTCCCTTGTAGTCTCATAATAGCCACCTCTGAAGCAAAAGATACCGGGAAACCTTCCTGATGCAAGGCAACTAATGAGTCTTCAGGTCAGGTGAAGTAGCTGTACACTATTTTTGTACTATCAAAAACAAAATATAACTCAACAGAAATGACAAATAAACTTTTTTTTTTTTCATCTCAGCCATTTTCATTTTGATTTGGTGGCTATTGTTTGCATTCACTAAACTCGACGAACCATCATGATTCTAAAATCCTGCACTGAGAAGTCAGACACAGAACATTCTCTGCAAAAAATAACACAGTGGACGGGGCGGTCATCAACAGGACACCTGACAGCAAACAGTAACAGTGCTAGGTCACCATCGGTAGGCATCGCTCCTTCAGCTCACACCAGCAAGTGCAAGCCGGGACATTATTCACCATACCCTGCGCTCATCGGCTATTCTATTTTTTGTATACCCTGAATACAATAATTTCACGAATATTAGATGCACAGTGAATAAACCGCACAATCATGCATTAACTCAATCACAAACTCAATCATGTATTAACCGCACTTTAAAATTTTAAGTTTGTCAAAGAAAACATTGTTCAGTAGAAGTGGTTATTGCCGTCCTTTCTGCTGACCACCGGGTGTGAATTCTCATGCACTTCTCATGCAACTCAATTCACTTTGCTTAAGGTTAGGGTAAGGGGTGCAGGCAGCCCTAGAACTTATAGAGCTAGCCTAATGTTTGGGGTCAGGCTTTCAGGTAAGGGCTGGCAGGAAAACTTGGTCCTTGTAGGGCAAGACTAGGGCTTGATGCTGGGCTTAAGGTTGGGGTAAGAGCTGGCATGGTATGGGTATTGTCTTGCTCCAGCCTACCCCACCATGAAGGACAATGAGGGGTAAAGGAAAAACAATTTTTTTTTCATTTCTTTGAATTTATGTGTAAGTGCCCAGCAAAGTTCAGATGAAATCAAATAAACAGATAAAAGTGGAATATGGTGGACAGGTAACTAGTGCAGGACTGAAAGTGGAAAAACATTGAATAGATAATGAAGATAATTCAAAAGCAAGAAGCACAAAGACTTGCTTTGCAAGCACAGCCAACCACACAAATATAAAGGGATCTAATTAGTAGACCAAGTTTAGTTACATAAAAGGCTACTCAGCTTAAGTAGTTAACTAATTTAATAGAACGCAGTTTACTGGTTTAATACAGTTGATGGTTTACAGGTAATAGCCTAGTAGGTAGTTAGGCAGATAACAATAGGAAATAGAATTTCCATTCTAAGCTGCGCACTAGGGTACCGTCTTTTGCCCCGAGGGTGCAGCCATGTTTTAAAAATGCAGGTGATAGGATTTGTGGACATTTTAGCTTGCCATTAGCGTAACGTGCACTGAAAGGCTTCGCCCCGCCTGTGGGACTGGGAAAAAGAGTCTCCAGCAACCACTTTGTAAAGTCTGTTAATGTTGAAGAGGGAGCTTTTGCTGTGGATGGGAGATTTGTTCGGCGTCCCACCAACCACTTAAAAACTGACACTGTGCCATCAGTTTTTAATTTCAGTGGTTACAGTGTTAGAGACACAGACAGTTACCTTTATGTTACCTTTATCGCAGTAGAAGTTATGCTAACAGTAATGTCATTACAACAGAGAGATACCATAGCATAGCACAGCACAGTTGCTGCTGCTCAGATGTCGTTATCTGTTACCAAAGTTTATTGCAATTTCAATAAATTTGTAATCTGACGCATTTTTGCGTTTGTTCTCTTTCGTATTTGTGTATTGTCCACATGATGAAAAAAGAGAAAGGAGCACACTCACTGTATAAAGAGTGATTTTGGTTGCACTGTGCAGCTAGAGAAAGTAGCCTAACGTTAGTTGTGAACGGGTACCAGACCAGCTCGCTCCATGATCTTGGTAATCTATCGCCAAAACATACAAATAATCCATTGGTTACGGAAGTAATTCATTTGTTAACGCTGTCAGTTACACTATTTTTGTATATTCATGTGCACACCCACATGGCACAACAACAATTACTTGTATCATGAAATGAAGAAACTTAAAGACATCATGGTATCTCTGCGGCACCTGTCAACTTCGTTTGGCTGTAAACCAAATCTGGTGGGCGGGTAGAGCCAGAGCATGTCATTATTTCCTGGCATATCAAGTTTGGAGTGAAAATATTACCCAATATGTTTCTGCTGCAATACTTTAATTCATTGAGACTTATGTTGGGGCAAAATAACACAAGTGGTTCCTCATAGCAATAAAAGTCCACAGGTATAATCCTTTTTATGATTTTATAAAGTCTACATGTATGTGCTACTCACACAATTTTACCAAATATTTCAAGAATGCAATGTTCTGTCACAGCCACAATGCTGGAAATGTACTATAGTAAAATTGTTAGTAGGCTTATGAAAGTATAGTTTTCTTCTAGCCCAGGGGTATCAAACTCATTTTTATCATTGGGCAATATGAGCATTAAGCTTTCTTCAGATGGTCGCCATACCTTGTCTATATGTGTGACCCCAATCAGGTGACAAAAATGCATTGTCTTTTTCTTGTGTTTCTGGACATCATGACAATTCTAACTTGCCTATGTTCTGACTTCCTCCTAGTAATTTGGCCTCCTTACCTGTTGGTAAGCAGTTGGTAAACTACAAACTAGAGAACTGCACGTTTTCTTCATCCTGCTCCTGCCCACTCCCGCTGAATTTCTGTCCATTACCGTAAAGCTTAAAGAAAGTAAAGAAACAAAAATACATAAATTTCACATAATTAACGTGTTACAGTGAACATAGTCGCTAACTACAATCACAGTCCCGAGGGGTAATCTATTATAAGCCTAGACGGTTGTGACAAGATTTGCGTTGGGGACCCAATGCAGACCTCTACTACAAACATTTACATTTATGCATTTACACAAAGTGACTTACAACTCGTCAACTATCAAGTATTCAGTCCCTAGAGCAACTCAGGGTTACATGCCTTGCTCAAGGGCACAACTGTGGCAGCGGGGATTCGAACCCACAACTTTTCAGGCTATTTGCACGCTAGTCAGGTTCCTTAACCACTACGCTACCATCACCCTGCCACAAACAGGCGATTGTGTCTGACAGGAAGCCCTGGACTCTGTGATGGCCCCATGGCTAGGGGAAGAGCTCAGAGTTCAAGTAAACATTGTCAGGAAACCTCGGGCCTTGTGGGGTGAGCCTAGGGCTTAGTGCTGGGCTTAAGGTCAGGGTAACAGTCAGCATGCAGGTCTGGGGTTAGGGTTAGGGTAAGAGCTGGTATGGTATGGGGATTGTCTTGTTCAAATCTACCCCACCATGAGGGACAATAAGGGCTCAAAGGACAAACAAAGATGTTCCTGAACATTTCTTTGAATTTATGTGTAAGTTCCCTGTAAATAATAAAGATACTTTGAAGACTGTGCTTTAAACATCCACACAAACATAAAGTGATCTAATTAACAGACCAAGATTAGTTAGTTATAGTTTAATACAGTTGATTGTTTACAGGTAATAGTAGGTAGTTGGGCAGATAACAATAGGAAATAGAATGTTCTTGGTAAGTTAAATCACAACCCAAAAGCTAAAGCAAAATTAATAGATACAAGTGGAAATAGAAGAGAGAGTCTCCAAGGCAAAACTAAAATGTTCCTGAACATTTCTTTGAAATTATGTGTAAGTGTCCTAAAGTTGAGATGGAGATGAAATAGACAAAGTGGAAATAGTGGACAGGTAACTAATAAATTAATAAAAGGTGAAAATCATTGAATAAATAATGACGATACTTTGAGAGAAATTAACAAAGATGCTTTGCTTCAACAACCACACAAATTGCTCCCTATTGTTCTCCCCAGCTGTGTCTTGTTTTCCCTAATGTCCGTGGGTATTTATTCCCCTCTGTTTCATCCACTCCTTGTCGGTGTATTAGCGAACCTGCATGCGTTATAGCTGAAGGCAAGCATTTGAATCCTGACTCCCTTGTCTGCTCCTCTGTTCACTTTTTTCCCCGTCTGGTTCCCGGTCTGTTTCTGTTTGTCTCTGTTCCCTGCGTGATCGTCTGCCTGTGCCGAACCCGGACCGCCTGTGACCTACGCCTCTGCTCATCCGGCCCTGGTCACTGACCCGTTGCCTGCCCACGACCTACGCTCTGCTCCTCTGAGGCAACCCGACCTGACGCCCGTCTGACCACGAGTGCTCCTGCCAGCGCTTCCCTGCTCTATGCGCCTCCTGCATTTCTGCGTCGTTTCCCCCTAATCCTTAAATAAAGACTATTTGCGACTTGATGCAATCGTGGTCCATTCTGTCTGTTCGGTGACAATTAATAGACCACGTTTAGTTTGCTAAAGGGCTACTGAGCTTAAGTCGTTAATTAATTTAATAGAAAACAATTTATTAGTTTAATACAGTGGATTGTTTACAGGTAGTAATAGGTAGTTATGCTGATAATAAGAAGGAAATAGAATTTCCTTGGTAAGTTAAATCACAACCCAAAGACTTCAGCAGTAAGTAAAATGAGTAGATAAAAGTGAAAATAGTGATGAGATAATTATAAAATAAATAAAAAGAATAAATAATTTAGAGAAGTGAGGAGCAAGAAGCAAAGCCTCTTTGCTTTAGAAAATGCGAGTGGATTCATTAGTAGACCAAGTTCAGTTAGAACAAAGGTAAGCTAGTTTAATAGTTGAATAGAAATGAGTTGGTTAGTTTAATACAGCTGATAGTAGAATTTCCGTGCCTTTCAGGGAGATAGAATGGAGTTGCCATGTGGAATATTAGAGAAGATAGTTCAGGAGACAACAATGGTAAATAGAATTCTCGTAGTTCCACCATTCATTTTCAATGGGACTTTTTTGCTTGTTTATCGCAGAGATTTAAAAAAAAAATACCAACAGTAAAAAGATGAAAAATAATTAGCATACCAAGAAATTTTGAGAC
Organism: Tenualosa ilisha; assembly: GCA_015244755.2. Classification (NCBI taxonomy): domain Eukaryota; kingdom Metazoa; phylum Chordata; class Actinopteri; order Clupeiformes; family Clupeidae; genus Tenualosa; species Tenualosa ilisha. Next base: position 557,047 of record PYXC01000992.1, on the reverse strand, counting down.
TTACGAGAAGAAGTTTGAATGAAGTTTCAAGGTGAAACAGAATCAGAATTAATCGCAGAAATCGGTTGGAAGAATAATAACAAGAAACAAACGTATAACAATACAGTGCATTGCTCGACATGCACTGTAATAATAACCCTATAGTCACATGTACCAGTGACTAGGTGATTTGAGCAGGCAACACTCATAACCGGGCAGACTTTTTAGTTTAAAACAGAAATAGTGATCGTTGCATTAGCGCCGCCATTTTGAATATTTTGATCAGATTGAAAGTTCAGTTTCAAAGCACCTTGTCACACATGATTTCACTTGGATTGGCTATTATGAAAAATCGCCTGGATTTGTTGCCCGATATTTGCATAAAATAGACAGCTTTTCTATTTCTTCCCCGCCCACCTGGTGACATGAGGCCAAATTGCTTCTATTTGCAGCCATCTCTGGCTGTCATTGAAAATTAATGGTAGGTTATTGCCACACATCTGTGTTTTTGTTGTCTGTGTCACCAATGGGTTAGAAGCCACCAAATAACAACAATGCAAAGCAATGCACTGTAACTAGTCTGAGACATAGCTTATAGCCAGCTTCTACATGCTAGGTAAAACATGCTGCAATGACCCAAGTCATTTGCAAGTAAACATCAGAGTTAAGTGACAGATTGATTAAAATGCTATCGGATGGGCATGTAACATGTTTGCCAATTGACCTGGATAAGTAAATTTGTTAGCATAAATACTCAGAAAGAACACTTTCTGCTTATGTTCACTTCTTGACTATACTTACATTAGCTACTGTTGGCATTCATCATATGACCATGAAGTTGCCTGGATTCTTGTCTATAGTTTTTTTTTTTCTTATTCTAATTGCTTCATAATACATAGCCATACAGATGACTTAGACAAAATCAACTTATTTGTACTTTATTAGCATATTTCTATCGGCACTGTAGTTCAAAATTGACGAACCAGCTGCTTGTTTGCTCAGTGTGCTTGCTCAGATTACTGTCACTGTTACTGTCAATCAGATTATGTAGAAGGCCGATCCTGGCTGGCTGGCTCTGCTGTCAATGGTTTTGTCACTGTAGGCCACATAACCCACCGCCCACCCCAATGTAACTTTTCGTTAAAGAAATTCGCCACCCCCAGGTGAGATTGAGTCTGTCCCCACAGTCCCTAGCATTAGATAAGTGAGCAGAACCAGGCAGCACTGACTTTAGCTTATCTTAGCATAGTCACTGTAATCTAGTGTTGCCAACTAGCATAATATGGCAAAAGTGAATCTATTCGCTCAAATTTTTTTGTAATTACTTCTTGTGACATGTGCATTCAGATCTAGTACAAATGACAATGCAAATTAACACGAAGGGATTGACCAAGTGGCATTTAGATGGGGGACTATATTCCGCGGAAGCACAGGCAAAGCACTGCTGAAAGGTGCAAAGACACCATACGGTACATGGAAATTCCCATCCCCCAACGTCCGCCAACACATAAGCGTGGAGTTTTTACTGGTAGGCAGTGAAATTGTGCTGCGTGGGAAGGTGTTTGGCTGTCAGCAGCTGATTTTATTTTTGTGTGTGTGTGTGTGTGTGTCTTGCCATGCTTCATTGATTTCAAAGCATACTGTGGCTTGAATTCAGAGTTATCTAATGTACAGTTAATGACAATAATTCCTCAAAAACTGATTATTTTGAATAATGAAACGTGAAAATCAAAGACAATGACCACAACCACACAAGTAAGCGAGCAACATCTTTGTTCCAAATAGAATTGTTATGGAGTGGCCTAAACCCCCTGACCTCAACTCTAAGTCAGATTAAAAATACAGTTTTTTGTGTAATGTAGATTTTATTCTGGTCTGAAATGCCAGGTTAGACATACTAGTGGGTGGGTTCCATGCAACATAGGTTTGCAACAGTGACTAAAAGCAATATTCAAATTAACATTAATTTAGTAAAGTAAAAGCAAAAAGTATGGAAAACAGAATGTCTTCACAGCTTTTTTATTTTTTAAAGCGTAATATTCCTTTTTTGCTTCAAGTAAGAATAAATGGATTTGAATGTGTAATGGTTCCATCATATCTGTAGGCTGATAGCTTTTATTTCCTCTCTGTTATTTTTTTTTTAAATAATATTAATACCAGAGACCTAAACACAGCAGTTCAAGTACGTAAAACTATTTCACATCAGAATTCACATTGAAGTAAGAGGAACCTGGATGAAGTAGTGTCAGTGTGATGATATGTTTTGTTGAGACTTTAAACCATGGGTAAAACAAGGCATATATAATTGGGTTCATGCAGGAGTTCATATACATAAGCCAGGTGAGACAGTTCGCTAGAAGATATGAAGATTCATATGCTGGAATGCCTAAATAATATGGCATATAGCAGATCAAATAAACTGTAACAAGAATCCCTATTGTTCTTGCAGCTTTACTGCTGGATTTCTTTGTCATTCTGTTCTCATCACCTGCTCTTACTCTTTTGGTAACAGAATTTATTACCTGGACCTGATGCTTAGCTGTACAGAATATTTTCACGTTTAAACTCATAACTGTGCAACAAGGCACAATTAATGTTACAATAATATCACAAACAATCCATGAGAAACTGACTTGGACCAGACACTCACCGTGGCATGTCCTGTGAGACTCAATTTCAGTAAGATTCTCATAAAAGAAGAATAAATAATATAGCAGACAAAAACACCAGCCAAGAAGAAGACTTATAACTGTTTTGATGTTTGTAACATTCAAGGAGTACCTTAAAGGATCAATAACAGCAATGAGGCGATCGATGGATATCAAAACTAGGCTGCAGAGAGATCCAGAAACAGACACTGAGCAGATGAAAGGGAATATTTTACACAGGGTGTCCCCAAAATACCAACATGTTTCAATTAATTCTGATCCCTCCACAGGCATGACAATCAGTCCAATAGATAAATCTGTCACAGCAAGAGACAGTAAGAGCAGGTTGGTTGGAGTGTGAAGCTGCTTGAAATGACTGATCGAAATGATTACTAGCATGTTTAAAAACACGGTAGACACAGATATTGCAGACAGAAGTATGTACATGATAATGTATAATGCCTGGGACCTGACAGACTTTGTACATGAAGAGTTCAGGCCTGGATAACAGCTTGCTCTCACATGGTCCTCCATGGTAGTGTATGGTAGATGCTGCTGATCCTGAAAATGATGCTTTGCAGCACAGCATAAATTTGTAATGGTTCCTCCAGACACTGACCTGCTATTTATATGTTGGTGAAACAATAGGAGCAATGTAAACAACTCCTCTCAGAACCTCATGAGGATAGCAATTAGTTAGGTATAAGAAAGACTCTACAGAAACCTACTCAAAATGATCCGCAGTTTTAAATTTAAAGAGACCCTATGCAGCATTTCCATAGTGTGGTAATTATTACTGTGAGGAATGTAGAAGTATTGGGATTAAACATGAGAACATGAGGCCTACATGACCTATCTGGATTGCAGTGAGAGATCTTGGGTTCTTTTGGGTTTGCTCGTTGGTGTCCTTGACATGTTTTGCTAGGCTTTACCACAATCTCAATGCACTTGGACATTCCAGGTCATAACATGTCACAGGCTCTTTGTTTACATTTTCCATGTCAATGTGGCCTGTGTGAATCTTCCCAGAGGCTACCGGAGATGATGATCTTCTGTTCCTTCAAAAATTTCTATTCATTTTTGACAGCTCTTCACCATGATTCTAGAATTCTCTTTTGGGCAGACCCTTGAGGATTTTGCAATGTCGTGATCGCAGCTATTAATGCAAATTCAGCCAATCCCTGCACATTTATCGCAATTCATCATTAAAGTGCAGTATTTTATGATGTCGTCTTTTAATATTTCTACGTACATGTATATATACAATATATATACACAATGGCCTGCATAATGGGTAGCCTGATGCATTTGAAGTTGGGCACGATAGGATAGACCTACTTGTCAGGAAGCCATGGATGATGGGAAAATGCAGCGGAGAGATGGGCGTAGGTATGTTTACATTTATTTTAGTGCTCACCAACGCCATCTATGTGAAATCAAGATTGCGTGCTGCCCCTTTAAAATGAACATGGAGAATTCCACGATTTTGTGAAATGCATTGGTCTTCCATGTAAAGCTTTCCAATGCAAGTTTTTCCCCCAGGGACCCCATACAGACCAGAAACTGTACTGCCTGTAACAACGTTCGTTAAATCAGTATGACAATACTAGTGCCTTTATTGACGAGCCAACCAGTGGCAGCTATTGCTTTCTGAAGTAATGGAAGCTGACATAGAATGTCAATAATGAGATTAATATTATAAGGCCAATATGTCCTTTTGGCTAAACAGACCTCCAAACAAAACACAGGCCTATTACATTTATTACATTTACACAGACTCAATAGGCTACATCTGAGATTGTCCACAGAACTTTCAGTCAGCCAGGGAAATGTTGTAACCGAGTTCAAATGCATTAGCTATTATCATAACATAGCAGTTATTCAGTATGCCTCAGACAGGTTATTATTTCTCAGTCGATTGAATTGAGTTGAATTTAGGGCATGTGCCTTGCTCTTTCAAGTCTCTCATCATAAGGAAGACCATCAAATGCCTTTGGAAATTAGGTAATATATTTTCTAATATATTAGCATCATCATAGCTATTTTCAGAGCTAGCTGGCTAGAATACCCTGTTTGCAATCTAGATTGTAAAGCCATCCTACATCAAGATCGTTAGAACCATCTCTGGCTACACTACACTACTAGATATATTTTTTATTTTATTTACATTAGACTATGTGTAAATAGTGATAGCAGGCTATAAATTAATGGCAGTAGCTTACCTGCATCTCATGTTAATTTTTTCCAGTTTAATTTCAAATTTTCCAGTTAATCAAAAAGAAGTCCAGTCACTTTGACAATTCCTCCAATCAACGTGCAGATATTCAGTGTCCATGTCAGGCTGATGCCATCCCACTGCCCATTCACCCCCAGTGAAGCTGAGCTTTCCTGTTTTTTGGACGTTTGGACATTTTTATCCAATAAATGCCTAGTTTTTTTGAGACTAAAAAAGCACTGCAGTCCAATGCAGTCAGAAATCCAGTGCATTTTAAGGGGCTTCAATGAGAGGTGCAGCCACATGATTTCAACAGTGAAATTTTGTTCAGTTATGACCTGGGATCATAATGAAATGTTCGATATTGCTGAACATTTCATCAGACAATACTGATACAGATTAAGAGTTTGTCCGCATAGTCTGCATAAGAACCCTACAATTGTAACCTACTAGTATATTTTACTGACAGAATTTTTGGTGGCATTTTAGTGGAGATAGAGATTCCCTTCTTTTAATAGCCAGCTCTGAAGCCAAAGATACTGACGAATTTTCCTGATGCGCGGCAACTAATGAGCAATTAGGCTTCAGGTCAGGTAAAGTAGCCTTACACCATTTTCATAATATCAACAGCAAAATATAACTCAATAGAAATGACAAAGAAACAAACATTTTTTTCCCATTTTTCAAATTTTTTGCATTTTGTTTCATCCCAGCCATTTTCATTTTGATACGGTGGCTATTGTTTGCATTCACTAAACTCACTAAACCATCATGGTTCTAAAATCCTGCATTGAACAGTCACAGAACATTCTCTGCAAAAATTACACAGTGGAGGGTGCTTTTTAGGCTTAGGGCCTGGGGTAAGGGTTAGGTTTAGGGCATGGGGATGGGGGTTAGGGTTAGAATAAGGGGTTGGGGTCAGGGGTTGGTGTTGGTGTTAGAGGTTAGGATTAGGGGTGGGGGTTGGGTTTAGGGGTTAGGCTCAGGGGTAGGGGTGGAGGTTGAGCTTGGGGACTAGACTAAATAAATAAATGATAAATAATTATTTATTTAAGTACAGAAAAAGGAATGTAATTAAAGAAATAATTATGTAAATTAAATCAATCATACCTTATAAAAAATATATGTTGCCTGAATAGAATAAAACAGTGGGTGAGGGCTATAATTAGGGGGATAGACTAGGGTTACCAGGGTAAGTGCTATAAAAAGATGTGCTCAAAGTCTGAGTGTACAAATTCATGATGGGAAACTTAGAAAAAACAATAAAGATTTCAGAAGTGCATTCGTGCACAGAAACATTTTTTTGCAAAGGAAAATTTGAACAAATGGTAAAACAATATGTGAAAAGTCCTGGGCTTAGTCTGGGGGTAAATGGAGAAGGTCTAGGGTCAGGGTAACTAAGAGAGGAGGAGACATACATAGGGGGAATAAAAAAAGATGTAAAGGAGAGGAAAAAGAGGGGGAAAAAACTAAATAGTGATATGCGGTTTTGGTATAATAATAAAAATGTATAAACTTATAATATAAACGAAAATATACTGAGACAGGACCAAGGTGAATGAGAAATGAAAGTGTCTGACTAAATAAGTGTTACGTGAGTTCCTAGATATACTATAGAGGTGTTGTTTGAGTCTGGTTCTGATTGAATGTCCGGTTTCTCCGATGTACTGTAAGTGGCATTGTTCACAGGTGATGATGTACACTGCATTAGTGGTGTCTAGTGACAGGGGTGTGTTTGGGGCTGAACAGTGACTGTGGAAATTTGTGATGAAATGTGGTTTGAAAAAGGGATCCTGTGGTGATGGCTTAACTGGAGGTTTTCTGGAGAACCGTGATCATAAGAGGAGGTCTGGTAGATTTTTATTTTTCCGGTAAACTGAGATTATCCTGTGGTGCTGGAAGTGAGTGTAGGAGGATTGGAAATGTGTAAAATGTTTTTTAAGGGTGTGGTGTAAGTGTGTAATGGATTGTGAAAAGGTGGTGACTAGTGGGATGAATAGCACAGGGTGAGGAGTTAGGATCAGTGGAGGAGGGGGGTCTGGGGTTGGGCAAGGAGGGGAACCAGAAGGGTCAGAGTGAGTGGGAGCAAGGAGGTTTAGAGTATCTGTTTTAATGGTTCTGAGGAATCTCATGGAGTAACTGCGGGTGCGGAGGGCTGTAAAGAGGGTGGATATTGCTTCCTGGAGATCTGCAGGGAAGGTGCAAATGCGGTGAAATCGAATGATTTGTGATTTAATGATGCCTTGGAAAGTGCATTTGGGATGGTGGCTGGATTTGTGTAGAAGTGCATGAGTGTCTGTGGGTTTGAAATAGATTTTGGTACTGAGGGAGCTATGTGTTGGGGTGTATGGTGTCATGCAGACTGTAGTGTCTAGGAAATTACTGAATGGGGATCAATTGTAGCTATCAGTTTAATTGTATTGTGGTGTGTGTTCAGTATGTTCATGAAGTCAGTGAATTTGTCCAGTGTATGAGTCCAGGCACCGAGAATGTCAGCCAGGAAGAAATAGATAAAGAGTGGCTTGAGGGGGCATTTGGCTAGTGCCCCTTGCTCCCATTCGCTCATAAAGATGTTGACATAGGCAGGGGCAAATCTCTGGCACATGGTGGTTCCATGGATCTGTAAAAACAAGCGGTCATCAAATTCAAAGTCATTGTGTGAGAGGCAGATTTCCAGAAGTTGCAATAGAATATTGTCTGGGCGTGTGGGACCTGGAAACTGACTGAATTTAGTGTGTACAGCTTGGATGCCGGTTATGATGTCAATGTTTGTATATAAGCTATCAACATCTATCGTAAAATAGGTGTGGTTGGGAACCGCCATGGGCCATGAAGTCGTAGGTGTCTTTTATATAGCTTGGATGATTAGTGGAGAGTGGGTTGAGGAAGTGGTCTGTAAAGAAAGAGAGTATGTAGTTGAATTACAATCTGAAACTATGGGTCCACCAGGAGGAATCTCAAAGGCAACAGTTCAGGTCTCAGGCAGCTTGTGGATTTTGGGAAGGAGGTAGAAAGCACGGGGTCTGGGTTGGTCTGGTCCAATTAGAAAGTCATACTGTTTTTTGGAAGTAAATTCCATTGAATATAATGATGAAACCAGATTAAATATCTTTTCTTGTGATTTCGGTTTAAGGGATTGAGTTATGGGTGTATAGTGGAGTTGATTGGACAATTGTCTGTTGGCTTCTAGGAGGTATTGGTGAGTATCCAGAATGACCTGAACCTTTTTCTGCTGGTTTTATGATTATGTTGGTGTTGTTCTTAAGTTGTTATTGCTTGTTTTTCTTCTGAGGAAATGTTGGGCTGGCCAAAATCCAATGGGTGGGTGAAATGAGTGGAAGGGGAATGGAGGTCTTTTTGGAAGAGAGCCTGTAGTCTCCCGTCCACCTGGGAGTCGGCTGGTTCCCAGGTAGAGGGAAGAGTAAAAGGGATGGGATCATGGGAGGGTTTATTCATAAAATGATCTTGTAATTTTAGCCGCCTGTGGTAACTGTAGATGTCCCTTTGAAGCTCCTCCTGATCTTGTCTGGTGGGTTTTGGGATAAATGACAGGCCTTTTTCTAGAAGGGTACATTGTGTAGAGGTGAGGGTAAGGGATTTGGAAAGGTGAGGGAGTCTGTGTGTAGGGAATCAGTGGTAGTTTGTTGGGGCGTGTCCCGGGTTAGGGTCTGGGGAGGGTTAAATTTAATTGTGAACACCAAAAGTGGAGAATCTGTGTACCTACTTCAGGGGGGCAGTGAATCTTATCGTGGATGGTGGTGAATTGATCTGCAGGGGGTGGTTGGAGGTGAGGAAGATGGGTGGCAATATAGTGGCTTATCTCATTGAGGTTGTATTTGGTGTGTGGTAGGAGAGAAGGGTAAAAATCAGAATAGGGACATAGATATTTGCATTTGGGAAAGTTTTGATGGCCACTTTGAACATTCTATGGAGCTGGTTGTTGATGGTAGCCTTGGCATTGTGTTCCATGTTATTAATCCCCACCGACAGGACCACCAGTTCAACGGCCTCCTGTGGGGGGTGGCACCTGGGTAACTGTCTATTTGTATGCTGGGGTATGGATGGGGGCAGGTCTGGAGAAGAGCAGGGGACCTAGAGGTCTGGTGTTGTGTAGGGCTCATGGTGTGTGGGGATGTGTAGGAGGGGATAGGGATTCCAGACAGTTCCAGACAGTTTCGTTCCTGTGGAAGTGGAGGAGTTTTAAGCTGTTTAGCTTTTTGGTTTCCTTTAAACATCATTACCGCCGATGGTCTGGACTGTCCAGGGTCTGCCCCTCCCAGCTGTGTGAAACCTGAGGAGGGAGAACAAGATGTTTTGTGTGGGGTGAAGTGGGTGAGGTGGGCTGCCCGGGTAGTGTTTGAGTTGTGTATGTTAGGGTGTTGAATAGGGGTGGGCTGACTGTTGTAGGTGTGCAGGATTTGTGCTTCTACCTGTATGGTCGGCCCGTGTTTGGGTGGTGTAAGAGTGTGGGATAGTGCTGCCATGTTGATGTTGGTAAGAGTGCTCTTAGGGGAGGGGATACCCTGAGTTGTATTAGGCAAAGAATCCATGGTGTCAGTTGCAGGAGTAACTATGAGGGAGGGGGAGAAGGGGGGTTGGTGGGTATGGGAAGGGGAGGAAAGTCAGTGAGATAAATGTTGTCTGAGGAGTGACTAGGTATGGGGGGGTCCCTAGATGTGGGGATAGTAGGGGATGAAGGTGTGTGTGTTGGTCTGTTGAAGATAGGTTGGGGGTCAAGAAGCCGCTGAACTGTCTAGAAGGTGTTGGTTGACAGTCGGATACCTCTTTCTGGCCCAGCCGCAGGCAATTTAAAATGCCAGTGTATTGAATGTTGAACAGATGGGAGTCAGTTGTGTGTTGTAATGGTCCAAGAGGATGTGCATGTTATGTTTCATCCATTCTGTTGTGTTGTTGTTGATGGGTATATGTAAGGGGGGAGGATAAAAGTAAGAAAAAATTAGTTGTGTATGTATGGGGGAAAAAGCTAACCAAAGAGGAGAGAAAGAAAAATAAAAAAGGGAGGGGGACATGGGAGGAATTGGGGAGATAGGGGCAGCAGGGTAAGTAAGAAGCAAAATGGCCAGTGCTTAAAACAACATTTTTAACTCTAACATAAAAATAAACAGCTGGAAACTGGAACTGCATTGCACTGTAACTAGATTTGCAATTCCCAGGACTTACACAGTGCATGCAAAGCAAATGTTTTAAAAAAAGTGCACTTACAAATTGACAATAGCAAAGAAAAAAATTAGAATAAAGTGGAGACTTGACAGTCAGTCAGTTAAACAGTTAATCAATTATGTCTGTAACAGCTACTAGACAAATAGCTAGGAATATGTTAAAAGGACTTCAACTGATTACGCTTACTGGTATAAGCGTTTGAAAAGTTTAAAGGCAGCTTTAAAGATTGATAAAGAGAGTGTGGTGAAGACTTTGCGAGTAATCTAACAGAGAAGAATGGGTATGAATTCTCATGCTCACACTTCGCATGTGTCTGGCCCAAAGGGTTAAATGTGGGCAGTTAGCTCCGGACCCTGTGTGGAGAGCATGGGTCCTGGGGTTTTGCTTAGGGTTAGGATGGCAGACAGTCCTAGCTCTTATAGGCCTAGTCTGATGTTTGGGGTTTGGCTTAGGGTTAGGGTAAAGGCTGGCAGGAAAACTCCTGCCCTAGGCTCACTGGGCCTTGTGGTGTGAGCCTAGGGCTTAGTGCTGGGCTTAAGGTCAGGGTAACAGCCAGCATGCAGGGCTTGGCCCTGTGTGGTGATCCTAGGGCTTGGGGCTGGGATTAGGGGTTAGTGTAAGAGCTGGCATGGTATGGGGGTTATCTTGTTCAAATCTACCCCACCATGAGGAACAATGATAGCTCAAAGGTCAAACAAAAATGTTCCTGAACATTTCTTTGAATTTATGTGTAAGTGCCCTGTAAATAATGAAGATACTTTGAAGACTTTGCTTTGCAAGTCTTCAACAACCACACAAACATAAAGTGGTCTAATTAACAGACCAAGATTAGTTAGTTATAGTTTAATACAGTTGATTGTTTACAGGTAATAGTAGGTAGTTGGGCAGTTAACAATAGGAAATAGAATGTTCTTGGTAAGTTAAATCACAACCCAAAGACTTAAGTAAAATTAATAGATAAAAGTGGAAATAAAGAATAGATAATTATAGAGTAAATAAAAGCAGCAAACTATTGAATAGATAATTCAGAAAACTTGTGAAGCAAGCAATTACACATAAATTTCTTTGAAGCCAAAGCATCCTAAGCAATGAGGCTACAAAGTCATCCAAATTACGCCGACATTTGGAAACTAAACATTCGCATCTCAAGGATAATTTTTTTGAAAGAAAAAGTGATGAACTGGCCACCCAAATAGTGTTGAAAAGTAATTTGACGGAGAATGAAAAGCTAACAAAGGCATCGTACATGATTTCACGACACATTTCCAAATGCCAGGCACCTTTCATAATTGGGGAGAAGCTCATTATGCCTTCAATAGAGCATATTGAGGTGCTGGGTCTGGCTGCTGCAGCCAAAGTAAATGACACAGTCTGTCGCCGAGTTTGTCGATAAGGCGGCGGACATCGAAATGCAAATTATAGAGGGCAAAAGCATCTGACTGGTTTGCCATTCAATTGGATGAGACAACAGATATTGCTAACCTGGCTATGCTTCTGGTGTACATATGCTCGAGGGGGCCGGTTTCATGAAGATTTTGTGTTTTGTAAGACACTGCCAAGGACCACAACCGCTGGAGATACATTCCATATCTTGGATGGTTACATCTCTGGGTATGGGTTGATGTGTCAATCCGACAAACAGTCCAATCTTGCCAATTACCTGCAAGATCAGTCCTGGTAGCTTATCTTTCTGACATCCTGGCAACCTGTCGATCCAAGACCAAGTGTGTGACATTGTGCACATTCAAGCCAATGGTAAAATCATGACTTTCAAAAATAAGCTCTCGGTTTGGACCAACAGAATTATGGTGTATTTGACATGTTCGGCTGTCTGTCTCTAAGGCTGTCTGTGGCCAATGAAGGTGTGGATTTGGGGCAGATGCCGGTTGTGATCACGCAACACCTTACTGGAACACTGCATCATTTTTATTTGTACTTTCCCTAAAAATCCCATCTCACAGAAAAGCAATGGGCTATCCATTCACCAACCCAGAAATGAGTGATCTGCCACCTGGTGCAAGATAAACTTCTGGAGCTCTTGTGCGATGCTGGTCTGATAAGTCTCAATTAAGCACATAATTTTTTTTAAAAGATTAATCATGATAAAAAATTTTAATCATTTGACAGACCTAGTTTTTAGTTAACTTCACCAGGGGTGCCATTAAGTGTTGGATGGTGCTGTAATTTTATGTGGTGAGGCAGTGGTCAGCCTCTCTGGTCCACCTTTAAGTAATGCAGGCTCACTTATTAGCCATTTTTTGCACTTTGTAAAGAAGAACATGAGATGTCACTCCCTTTGCAATGTCAGCTTAACCCTAAAGTCTTAATGGCTGTGCTTAATGGAAAAAGGGCCTGCTTTGTTCCAAGCTGAGTCAAGGGTACTTGCACAGGTCATGAATGAATACACATGCCCTCATGGCCTAAAAAGCTGCTACTTTGAGTCAAATGTGCACACATTCCATTCCCTACTTACATGCAACTGACACAACAGCCAGTGCGACGCTAAAAGATTTAATATATCATATCTTGATTTTTTTTGTGCTTCAGTGATTTCAAAGCGTACTGTAGTCCGATACAGTCTGAAATCCAGTGACGCTGCCTTTTAATGGGCTTCAATGGGAGATGCAGCAACCAGGCATGGACTAGTCATGTGGCCTACTGGGCACAGCCTGTTGAACTGACGCACATTTTTGGGCCAGGTGGTCATAATTTAATCAAAAAAAGTATATTATAAATATTTTTAAACATGAAATGTGGCCCATTGGTTGATTTTCTTAAAGGGCACTGGGCCAGTCCAATGAACTTTCTCAGGCCTTAGGTCCTTCCTCTGAACGCCCCTTCCCTCCCCCTTGACCAAGGTTATCAAATTTTGCCATTTCAGTTCAACAGGAGAGAAACAAGGGGTGCAAGGGGAGTGCAAAGAAGTTGAAAATAAGGTTTAAAAGCCTAAAAGTGGACACAACAAAATGTGCCAAAATCAGATATGTTTGCCAAGTTCGACTGCAGCAGCAGGTGCAGGGCAGAAGTAGTCCCATTGAGTGCACAGTCCATCGGAGCGTCGCACAGCTTTAATGTGCAACAGAGTAGTAACACAGACGGCGCCATTCAGGTTGATTCAGAGGAGGAGGAGAGAGACGTGACCCAGCAGGGACAGATTGAGGAGGAATAGCTACTGTCAGCCAGGTAAGAAGTAACCAAAATGTTAGCAGAATGAAGAAGGACTTTCATGTAGGGAAGGCGGAGGGCTGGTGTGTGTGTGTGTATGTGAACCTGAATCAGTAGCAAATAAGCCACCTGCATTTTAGGCTACATTGCGCAATTCCATGGTTGTCGATGTGGAGAGCAGAAAACTTTAAGTTATCCACAACATATTAACGAGTGGTCGGCCTCAGCATGCCCTTAACTTTCTGAGATCTCTAGTCAGTCACGACTGGTTGAAATTATTGTCAATCTTGATCAAATTTGTGGTTGGTTGGTGACCTGAGATCATTCAGCACCCCATCAACATCCAAATGACTCGAAAATGGTTGGAATCGTTTGTGCTTTGTTTGTGCACATTTGTGCAGGCAAAACTAGCAACAAATGATTCCAACCATTTTGTAGTTATTTGGGGTGCTGGGTGACCCAAGATCACCAACCTGTTTAATGTTGAATATCATGAAGACAGTTTGTGCACAAATGTTAATTTTGTCTGCACAAACGTGCACAAACGATTCCGAACAGTTTGGAGTCATTTGAATGTTGATGGGGTGCTGGGTGACCCCAGGCCAAACAATTAAATGTTGAATATCATAAAGACGTTTTGGGCACGAATATTGATTTTGCCTGCACAAACGATGCACAAACAAATCAAAATACTTTTATTCATATTTTCAACATATGGGGTGCCAACTTCACGCAGGTATAAATACTTTGTGTCCAACTTACAGTGTTATTTTAGCTTGACAAAGTTATAGTCTGCATGTGTTACAGCGTACAGTTATTATTGGAGCCTGTGGGCCATGTTTGGGGTCCTGTAGCGCTGCCAGACTACTGTGACACCTCCGAATCAGTGTGGGCACTGATAGCCACCTCTAGTGAAACTGGTGCCTCGTGAAGCTTAACTTCTGGCCTACGCTGTTAAGACTAGGAGAGGTCTGTATGGCTATGGCGCATTGCTAGCTGCTGTCCTCATAGAGTGTGAATGTTGAGTGTGAATGTGGTGCTGCTCATGGGCTGTGCTTCCTTTTGTACACTGTATTTGTTTTCCTCTAGCCTGTGAGCTAGCTCTAGCGTGGCGTAGCCCTTCGGAGCTTTGTATCATAAGCTGCAGGCTAGAATGGGTTTTGTTTTTTTCTTTTCTCTGTTCGTTATTTCTCTTGTCTAGTCCTTCCCTTTCTTCATTACCTGCAACCATCTGTTGTCGGTGCATGTGAGAGGAAAGGGAGGAAGATCTTTTTAAAGAAAGAACTTCCAGGAGAAATTTATAAAAATCACAGATATTTAATAGATAAACATGCAAAAACATGTCAAAACAGCTGGAATAATTCTATTTTATCACTTCGAAAACAGAAAAAAGTCACCAAAATATCGTCCTCCCTTACTCCCTCATTGACATCCATTATAGACACTATGAACCCGGGCGATTCGCGGGCTCCTCTTTTAACATGGAGTGAATGGCAAAAAGGGAGGAACGTCCTCCCTTTGGGCGCGCCAGTTCAAATTGCTCGCCTGTCATCAATCAGCCAATCACTGGAGCTGCATTCATCAATGGGCCCAATCAGAATGAAAGGGTGGGTTGACGGGTTGACACGCAAGGTCATGTACTGCTGTCATTGTCGACAGACCTGTCATTCGTGATAGGGTGGACAGCGGAGAGTTTGAGCCTTTGTAGAGTTTTGCTTTGTTGTGTCAATAAAAAAGGATGGAAAAACAAGACATTGTATTCATGATGTTGAATACCCTATTTCACACACTGGAGTATGATAAGAATGTGAAAATCAAAACAGAGAGGAGAACAGTTCCAAAAATTGACATTGACATTGACATACCAAATGGTAAGGTCAGTGTGTTTAACACCACATGGTATCAAAAACTGCTAGTGTTACCACCAATCGTCTAATGCTGGCCTTGCCTGTTGGTAGGGAAATCTGAAACATGGTTTGTGCAGGGATTTAGTGACCTTAAAAATTTGGACAGGGCCACCAACTGTCACGACAAGTGCACTAACATGTTGGTGCATCTATTCGCGTAAAATTGCTAGGTAGCGTGCCAGTGGACGAGGGTGCCTGGGTGCAAGTGGCACAGCATAATGCTAAAATGCGTCGTAATAGGGATACACTGAAGCGTTTGATTGATGCTACGGCGTATTTGGGCATGCGTGAGCTAGCATTTAGGGGATGGGATGAAGGGCCAAATTCAGATAACAAGGGCAACTATAGGGAGTTGGCTGAACTGATAGCATGATACAACAATTTGCTTGGAGAGCAGTTGCAGTCTTCTAATGTTTCAAAATCATTTCTGCCACTTTCACAATATTGCAGTCTAAAGCGCAAAAGAAACTGACATTACCACAAACAAACTATACTCATTGCACTGTATGGTATTTCCCATGCTGACGTGTCCTCAAAAAACAAATTAATTTTATTTAACACAATCTCCCTAAGAGCAAGCACCAAGACACCTTTCTGATTTTGTAATTCTTTCTCTATCAACAATCCACCCATCTACTCACAT
The DNA here is from genome assembly GCA_015244755.2 of Tenualosa ilisha. NCBI lineage: Eukaryota > Metazoa > Chordata > Actinopteri > Clupeiformes > Clupeidae > Tenualosa > Tenualosa ilisha. The sequence continues at coordinate 541,309 of PYXC01000992.1, read as the reverse complement.
TCACCTGCTCATTCACCCACCTGACCACTTTACCCCCTGTCCTCCCCTATTTTTGTGACCACCAGTCGCCACTGGGATACATTATGATATTGCAGAACATTTCATCCAACAATATTGATACAGATTAAAAATGAACTGTCTGCATAAGTAGCCTACAATTGTAACCTATTAGTACAGTGGTTCCCAACTTTTAACTGGCATGTACCCCCTGAGACATTACAAATCTTACTGAGTGCCCCCAACACCACAAGTTGTTAACAATGAATTTTATTACCAATATTTATTTTGCATAGGCTACATACTGTCTGTTGACACACACATATAACACAGGGTGTAGCCTAAATATGAGCCAGAATAGCTGATAATTGTCAGACACCAGGACAGACAGAAGGCAGATCCAATAGCGAACTTTCTTACACACAAGTTTATTGAAGGGTTCGGGGAAATGGGGGAAAAAGGCAAACGCCCCGGGAGGGGCGGACTAGTATCCGGGGAGACGCTCGCCCGAGCGCGCCGCACTGGAACCAGGGAGCCCCAGGAGGAGGGGCCGAGGCAATGGAGCGCCTCGTTGCGAGCAGGCGGCAGCAGCTGGGGAGCGCGGGGTCGGCTGGGTCGTAATCCGGAACGGCAGGATAGAGCAGAGTCGTGAGCAGGTCGGAGTCGATGCCAGCGAATGGAGAGCCGAACAGAACCGTAGACAGGCAGGGGTCGTCAACAGGAAGCGGCAGAGCTGAGCAGAGTCGAGGGACAGGCAGGAGTTGAAACCAGGAAGCGGCAGAGCAGAGCAGAGTCGAAGACAGGCAGAGGTCGTCACCAGGGGGCGGCAGAGCTGAGCAGAGTCGAGGGACAGGCAGGGGGTCGAAGCCAGGGACTGGAGAGCCGAGCAGAGTCGTAGACGGGCAGGGGTTGTCAACGGGAAGCGGCAGAGCAGAGCAGAGTCGAGGGACAGGCAGGAGTCGAAACCAGGAAGCGGCAGAGCAGAGCAGAGTCGAAGACAGTCAGAGGTCGTCACCAGGGGGCGGCAGAGCTGAGCAGAGTCGAGGGACAGGCAGGGGTCGAAGCCAGGGACTGGAGAGCCGAGCAGAGTTGTAGACAGGCAGGGGTCGTCAACGGGAAGCGGCAGAGCAGAGCGGAGTCGAGGGACAGGCAGGAGTCGAAACCAGGAAGCGGCAGAACAGAGCAGAGTCGGGGGACAGGCAGGAGTCGAAAACCAGGAAGCGGCAGTACAGATGAGGGGAGCAGGAGACGGGTAAACTGAAGGCAGGGGGAGAGACAAACGGGCAGGCAGAAAACACAGGAGGCAGATGGGCAGGAAAACAGACAGAGAAACCAAAAACTCACAACGAACGGGTAACAGAAAACCGGGGAAAACGGGGAGCGAAATCGGAGCCAGAGTCTATACGCTTGCCAGGAGTGTGGTTCGCAGACGGACTGACAAAGAGTGAGAAAAAGGGGCGAGTCTAAATAGAGAAGGAACTAACTAACAGAACGAGTGTAACGTGGCGATAAGTGGGGAGTGCAGGTGAGACGGATAATCACGGTGATCGAGAAACGAGGAAGGCAGGTGAGAGTAATTACAACGGCGGTGCGAACGGTGCGGGGAGCAGACTGGTAGTGAAACTAAACACGAGGTAAGTGAAACAAAGATGAACAGACAGAAAAAACCCACGAATACCAGAGATTCAGAGCAACACTGTGACAATAATCATTTTGATATATTTTAATTTTGTTGAATAGTGCTAAACATGTGAAACATATGAAACAAATAATATAAAAAACCAACATACACAAATGTGCAAAATGTTATTATTTAAAACAAATCTGCACCTAATCTCAGGCACAGTAGCGTAACGTATTACTTTTCACATATTGATAAACACTGAATATTTTCGTGACTTCTCTGTTGTAAAAAAGTGAACACATTAACAATAGTTAAACTAAATGTAGGTAAACCACAGAATACTAAGTTAATGTGAAGGATGTGCCTGGAAATTCTTACACAAAGCAACGATGTTAGGCCGAATTGGAGACAGTTTCAATCTTAAATTTTCCACGAGCAGTCTGTACCTATACTTGCTCTTCAGGCTGACTAGCGCCAAGAACCCACTCTCACATAAATACGTTTTGGCAAATGGCATCAAAGTCTTTATCGCTCGGTTTGCCAGGGCTGGATATCTCAGTGAGGCTCTCTCTCGGGCATAGGTAGTTGGCATGTGTTGGATGATGAAAAAGGATTACGAATCCACGTATCTTGTTCGTCTTTTTCGGGGAAGTATTTGCGCAATTGCACAGCCAAGTCGCTAAGGTGTTTCCTTATGTCGCATTTGACACTGTCGGCAAGTCTGAGTTCGTTTACACACAGAAAATCTTGCAGTGATGGGAATGCGCCAATGTCGTTGTCTTTGACATAGTCAGACCAGAAGTCCAGCTTTTTAATCATGGCCTCAATCTTGTCTCGCACATTGAATATTGTCACTGAGTGGCCTTGCAGACCAAGGTTGAGCTCATTTAGACGACAAAAGATCTCTCCCAAATAGGCCAGTCTTGTTAGCCACTCGTCGTTATGCAACCTATCTGACAAGCGAAAAGGATGGTCAGTGAAAAACAAATAGCAACGTTTATTAGGTCGCAGACATGTAATCAGGCTGCACGTTCCCCAGCCTCTTAGCAAGCAAAGAACTCCACTCTCGAACACTTGATTAATAGTTATGTTAATGTTATATATTAAGTTACTCCTGATAGTATATATTAAATTGCTCCTAACTGCGATGCAAATGCGGGAGTTAAATGGTTACCTCCGTGGGACGCTACATTAGACAAGGCATTTTTTTTTTCGCGTACCCCCTGAAATGGTACCAAGTGCTCAAGTGCTACCAGATCAACAGAAACCCTCTCCACCTTCTAGACATTCTTGAAGACCCAGCTCTTCCAAGAATATCTCCTGGTTTGAATTTCTGAATACCAGGAATGCACTTATTCTTAATCTCTTTCTATACCGCACTTGTATTACACTATTGCTCTTTCAACTTAACTCAACTGCAAATTTGATGTTAGGTTTGTAAGTTTTTCATTGTGCAGTAGCTTGAATGTTATCCTCTTTTGTAAGTTGCTTTGATAAAAGCATCTGCTAAATGCATAAGTGTAAAATAAATGTAAATAATCATGAGATGTCACTCCTTTTGCAGTGTCAGCTTATCCCTTATTCACTCAAGTCTTAATGGCTGTGCTTGATGGAAAAGGGCCTACTTTGTTCCAAACTGAATAAAGGGTACTTGCACAGGTCATGAATGAAAACACATGTCCTAATGGCCTAAAAAGCTGCTACTTTGAGTCAAATGTGCACACATTCCATTCCCTCCTTACATGGCAAAGAAACTGACTCCACAGCCAGTGCGATGATAAAAGATTTAATGCATCATGCATCATACATCTTCAATTTTTGTGTTTCAGTGATTTCACAGCGTACTGTGGTTTGAATTCTGGGTTATCCAATGTACTATCGACAAGAAGTCCTCAAAACATGATTATTTTGAATAATGAAATGTGAAAAACAAGACGATGAACCACACAAGTAAGCGAGCAAAATCTTTGTTCCAAATAGAAATGTTGAAGTGGCCTAAAGCCCCTGACCTCAACTATGGGTGAGTATAAAAATGCAGTTTTTTGTGTAGTCTAGATTATTCATTCTGGTCTGAAATACTGGTTTAGACGTACTAGGGGGTGGGTTCCATGCAACACAGGTTATCAACAGTGATCAAAAGCAATGGTTATTCAAATGAATATATATTTCAGTAAAGTACAGTAAAAAGTAGAGAATGTGCAGAATTTCTTCACAGCAAATTAATTTTTTTAAAGCCCAACATTCCTTTTTTGCTTCAAGTAAAAAAAAAAAAAAAGATTTGAATGTGCAATGGTTCCATCATATCTGTAGGCTGATAGCTTTTATTTCCTGTTATTTTTTTTTTTTTTTTTAAACACTGCTATTATTTAAACACAGCTGTAACTAATACCAGAGATCTAAACACAGCAGTTCAAGTATATAAAACTAATTCACATCAGAGTTCACATTGAAGTAAGAGGAACCTGGATTAAGTATTGCCAGTGTGATGATATGTTTTGCTGAGACTTTAAACCATGGGTAAAACAAAGCATACAGAATTGGGTTCATGCAGGAGTTTGTGTACATAAGCCAGATGAGACAGTTTACTAGAAAAGATGAAGACTGACTGCCATATGCTGGAATGCCTAAATAATATGGCATATAGCAGATCAAATAAACTGTAACAAGAAGCCCTATTGTTCTTGCAGCTTTACTGCTGGATTTCTTTGTCATTCTGTTCTCATCACCTGCTCTTACTCTTTTGGTAACAGAATTTATTACCTGGACCTGATGCTTAGCTGTGCAGAATATTTTCATGTTTAAACATATAACTGTGCTACAAGGCACAATGAATGATGCAATAATATCACAAACAATCCATGAGAAACTGACTTGGACCAGACACTCACCGTGGCATGTCCTGTGAGACCTTATTCCAGTAAGATTGTCATATAAGAAGAAGAAATAATACAGTACACAAAAACACCAGCCAAGAAGAAGACTTATAACTGTTTTGATGTTTGTAACATTCAAGGAGTACCTTAAAGGATCAATAACAGCAATGAGGCGATCGATGGATATCAAAACTAGGCTGCAGAGAGATCCAGAAATAGACACTGAGGAGATGAATGGGAATATTTTACACAGGGTGTCCCCAAAATACCAACATGTTTCAATTAATTCTGATCCCTCCACAGGCATGACAATCAACCCAATAGATAAATCTGCCACAGCAAGAGACAGAAGGAGCAGGTTGGTTGGAGTGTGAAGCTGCTTGAAATGACTGATCGAGATGATTATCACCAGGTTTAAAAACACAGTAGACACAGATATCGCAGACAGAAATATGTACATGATAATGTATAATGCCTGGGACCTGACAGACTTTGTACATGAGGAGTTCAGGCCTGGATAACAGCGATTAGTTCTCACGTGGTCCTCCATGGTAGTGTATGATGCTGCTGATCCTGAAAATGCTGCTTTGCAGCACAGCAATTTGTAATGGTTTCTCCAGACACTGACCTGGTATCTATATGTTGGTGGAGCAGTGTAAACAACTTTTCTTAGAACCTCATGGGGACAGCAATTACTTAGGTATATCAAAGACTCGACAGAAACCCACTCAAAATAATCCACATATAACAACACAGTTTTAAATTGAAAGAGACCCTATGCAGCATTTTCATAGTAATTATTAATTATTATTGTGAGAAATGTAGAAGTATGTTGCATTCAGCATTAATCCATGGTAGTGTTATTATTGTTCAGGTATTGCTTGTACTAATGTGAAAGTGAAAATGTTACAATAGTAGAAAGATAGAGAGAGAAAGAGAGCAGGCCAGAAAATACTGTAAGTCCAACAAAAAGGGGAACTATTATGTTTATTTTGGTAACACTTTAGATTAGGGTACACATATTCACCATTAACTAGCAGCTTATTAACATGCAAATCTCTCCAATATTGACTCCTAATTACTGCTTATTCATAGTATGTAAGATAGTTGTTGTATATGAATTATGATCTCAATATGCTTTGCTCAGTAAGGGGCTTATAAGGTGCTAGTACAACAGGAACCATTATTCTCAGGAATAGTCATCAAAAAGATGTAATTAGAACTTATTTGGACACTATTAGGTACTTGTAGTTTTGGGTTTTGTTCCTATGAATAGACCATCTTTTCTAAATAGTATTGAGTGAGAATAACTGTTCCTTTTGTACTACTGCCTTATAAGCTCCATACTAACCAAGGCATATTAAGATCATAATTCATATACAACAACTAACTTACATACTATGAATAAACAGTAATTATGAGTTTATATTGGAGAGATTCTTAATTAATGGTCTATTATGGGTAGAACAAGATCATGTAGAGGTATGTAAGGTATAACCCTTGTTATCTCTCGTCTTGACTACTGCAATGTCCTCCTATCAGGCCTACCAGCCTGTGCAGTGAGACCACTACAGATGATCCAGAATGCAGCTGCACGTCTGGTCTTTAACCAGCCAAAAAGGGCACATGTCACACCTCTGTTCATTGAACTTCACTGGTTGCCCTTGGCTGCTCGCATTAAATTCAAGGCACTTATGTTGGCCTACAGGGTGAATGATGGCTCTGCTCCCATCTACTTGAATACTCTTCTGAAGCCCTATGTCACCCGACGACCGCTACGCTCCTCTAAGGAACGTTTTCTAGCACGGCCAACACCCTGTGCAGGTCAGTCCAGACTCTTCTCATATCTGGTTCCGCGCTGGTGGAATGACCTCCCAAGTGCTACCAGATCAACTGATACCCTCTCCACCTTCAAGAAACTCGTGAAGACTAAGCTCTTCCAAGAATATCTCCTGGCATAAACTTTGAGAATGCACTTAATAACTTAATTTCTCTACACTGTGTTACACTATTGCACTTTCAACTTAAAACAGTGCAAATTCTCTGTTAGCAATATGCACTCCTTGTTAGTTCATTGTGTTGTAGCTTGAATGTTATCCTCTTTTGTAAGTCGCTTTGGATAAAAGCGTCTGCTAAATGCATCAATGTAAATGTAATGTAAATATAAATAAGTGACATGTAATGGCTAACAAATGGTTAGTATGTTACTAATTTGCAAGTTAATAAGATGGTAGTTAATGGTGAATATGTGTACCCTAATCTACAGTTATACCTTTATTTTTAATAAATGATTAAGGGAAAACTTTCACCAATATGAAATAAAACGTAGATCACTGATTGGTTGAGAAGGGCGTCAGTATTTGCTCTGAGCGGTTATCTTAATATATATGGCCAGTCAACGTCACTGTGACACAGGGAGAGCAGGAGGCTCTGAACCTACATAAAAGCTGAAGAGAACTCTTCAGACTTAACAGCTCTCATCTGGAGAACAAGGTTATCATCTTGCAGTAGTTTTTTATGCTGTTCATGCATTGGATGTATTGTGTAGCCATTGCCTACTCATACTCTGTGCTAGCACTGTGAAAGTCTTTGTCAACAACCAACTTCTACTGGTGCTGGTTTATTCTTGAGGCGCATCTATTGAATTTAATGCAGCAGTGCGGGCGCTGGATTATTTGACCAAGTTCCACCACAATAGCCATAAAATCGTTTAGAAACTATTGTTTTGGTTGATTGACCCGTTTTGGTGAAAACGGTCAATCGGCCCCATTACGGAAAGCAGCATTTGAAACTCTTGTTGCCTTTTGTTTTGGACAAATAAATGCATAAAGCTGAATTTTTGAATGGCATCTTTTATCATTTTTATGTACACACACACACACATATATATGTTTAGATTTCTTTTAGTGCTCTCCAACACCATCTATGTGGCACAAGATTCCAAGCAGCCCCTTTAAGATGAACATGTTGGAGAATTCCATGATTTTCATGACATGTCCTCCATGTAAAGCAATCCAATGTAAGTCTTCCTTCCGGGGTCCCCATACAGACCAGAAACTGTATTGCCTGTAACAACTGTCGTTAAATCAGTATGACAATACTGGTGCATTTATTGACAAGCCAACCAGTGTCAGCTATTGCTCGCTGAAGTAAGGGAAGCTGACATAGAATTTGTCAATAATGAGATTTGTGTCAGAAGGCGATTTGTGATGGCAGGCTATAAATGAATAGCTATATCGTTAAATAATAAATAATAGCTGAGTGCCTGCATCTCTTTCACTACACCATGACTTCTTTAGTAACATAAAACTTTCCAGTCAATCAAAAAGAAGTCCAGTCACTTTAACAGTTCCTCCAGTCAACATGCAGATATTAAGCATCCATGCCAGCCTGATGCCAGCCCACTGCCTATTCACCCCAGTGAAGATGACGTTTTGTGGACGTTTGGACATCTCTGTCCAATAAACGCCTAGCTTTTGTGAGATTGAAAAAGCACTGCAGTCCGATACAGTCTGAAACCCAGTGACTGCCTTTTAATGGGCTTCAATGGGAGGTCCAGCAACACGATTTCAACGGTGAAATCTCGCTGACATTTCATCTGACAATTCTGATACAGATTAAGAGTTAATTATCTGCAGAAGTAGCCTACAATTGTAAACTATTAGTATATTTTACTGACAGACATTTTGGTGGCATTTGAGGAGAGGAAAAGCTTCCCTTGTAGTCTTATAATAGCCACCACTGAAGCCAACGATACCGGCAAACTTTCCTGATGCACAGCAACTACATACATACATAGCCTTACATAATTTTTGTAAAATTAAAAAAAAAATTTGGCTCAGGTACCCACCATTTGGTGGCTATTGTTTGCATTCAGTAAACTCAACGAGCAAACATGATTCTAAAATCCTGCATTGAAAACTCGGGCACAAAACATTCTCTGCAAAATTAACACAGGGGAGGGCTGGGTCATCACCAGGACATCTCATGGCAACCAGTAACACTGATAGGTCACCATCGGTGGGACATCCCTCTTTTAGCCCTGAAAGCCAGTGCAAGCTAGGACAATATTCACCATACTCTGGGCTCTTACTTTACCACTCACCAGCTATTCTATTTTTTGTATTCCCTACCATCATTTTCTTAGATGCACAGTGAATAAACCGCTTTTAATGTAAAAAAAACAGTTTTTAATGTAAATAAAAATATATATATTAAATATATTAATTAAATATATATTATATATTAAACGCAATCGTGTATTAATCACACTTTAAAAATATTACGTTTGTCAAAGAAGAAAATGTTCAACACAAGTGGTTATTGGCGTCATTACAGCTGTGTTCCGCTACAGATAAGTTTACGGTCACCCAACTGCAGTTCCAGCACTCAGAGCTCAGAGCTCTATCTATTCCTCCATTATCACTTCACTGTAGAAAGATATGCCACCTGAAATCCCACACAGGGGGATAATTTAAAGAAAGTACGTGACCCCTTTTCAGATTAAATGTCACACGGCTGTAGAGAATTATCAAAAAGGTTAGAATGCCTAATAGAACACAAAGTTGTGATGTTTTAGAACTGAGTCCAGTATGAAGCCACCCAGTAATGGGAACGACATTGCTCCTACATGTAGTAGTAAAACTATATATTAATTGAAAGTAAGAAGAGCAGAATTTCAGGAAACAAACACTGGCATTTAATGATCCAAACACACACAAATGGGTTAATTACATGAACTTTTGAGTGCTGCAATGTTAACCAGTTTGAGGCGTAGCTTATAGCCAGCCTATACATGCTAGGTAAAACATGTTGCAATAACCCGAAGTAAGCATCACAGTTAAGTGACAGATTAAAATCCAAACGGATGGGCATGTAACATGTTTGCCAATTGACCTGGATAAGTAAATTAATCAGCATAAATACTCGTCATGTTATCTGCTTTAGTTAGCTTCTTGACCATATTAGCTACCATTAGCATTCACCTGGATTCTCGTCTATAGTTATCACTTTCATTTATTCTAATTGCTTATAAGATTGTGTGGTCATACAGATGAGTAAAACAAAATAAACTTATATCAGATTAGTTTTGTGTCAGTGTTCCTACTCAAGGCCCAAAGTTGCATTGTGCCAGTGTAGGTGATACAGACTCACAAGTGATGATGAAGGTGTAATTGAACCTGTTGGGAGTTATTGTGCCATCAAAATGATCTTTTTCATTGTGTGATTAAAATCTTTTCATTCATAGATTATTTTTATTGTTAACGTGTTAATAGTGTGTTCACGCAATCTCACTATATTGCCATTTAAATGAACCCACAACATGGCCAGTTAGGTTATGTAACTTACGTATGTGTTGCGTGCAATGCGATATACTTTCACTTTTCTGGGTGAAATTAGTGAAAATTAGTGAAAATTCAGAGTGCTGTGGTTGATGGCCAATGGGCTACGAACGTGAATGTGCACATTTCCTTACCTCCATTGCAGACTGTAGGTAGCTTAGTGATTTCCAAATAGCCTACAGCTTCACTTTACTAAACTATTTCCAAGATGATAAATATTCTCAGTCATATCATATTAAGCCCGTCAATAAAATGGTACCGCTGTGCTACAACTAGTTTCCCCGAGGAGACAATAACCTGTGGCACTCTGTGCCAGTAATAATCAGCTGTGTTACGTTCTACTTTTGGAGAATCATCACACGTATGAGTGGGTACTCATCGTACGACAAAAAGGCTCAGGGAGTACACGAGACAAAAAAGGTTGGGAAACACTGCTTTACAGAATTGACAGCTAGTGTTGCGTGAATTTCTAAAATACTTTTGTGTAACTATGTAACTGATTTCTGCACACATGTATAAAAAGGCCTTTCACAAAGCAGAGGCAGCAAGGCACATGCCTGTTTTTCAAAGTTCAAATTGGAAAGAAGGCCTCTTGGAGACCATTAGAATATAGACATATCTTACCAAGTCAGCTAAATACTATAGACCACTATTGTTTAAATGGCCATGTTAGCAGAGCAGAGAGAGCACAGATGACCATTATGCTAAAAGATAACACACCTGCCAAAGATGAGGTCGGAAGGATAAAGGGGTTAACTGTGGTTGAAAAGCCCCATCTTATGACAACGGTGCAAGGGGCCTACATTTCATAAACTTACATGATTGGTCATATACTGATTAACTGATAAGGTTAAGACATCTCATTTGTCACATGAAAACCTGGAATATGATACAAAACTTGGGTACACACTACAGAAAATGGGAGCAGAACAAAAGCAAAGGGGGAGCAGAATAGAACTGGGGAGCAGAACGAATGGGAGAAAGAATTGGGGAAGAACAATAAGGGAAGAAATGTAAACTAAATAGCAAGAAATTGGGAATAACAGGAGAGGATGACACCTGAGCTGATTACTTTAGACACTGCTCCCCCAGTGGCATTTCATCATGTTACTGAAATAAAGTCAACTTCAACATTATTCCCTGATGTGGACTTTGACTGCTTTAAAGAACTTAGCAATCAAGAAAAAAACATAATTGGCGACCACAAAGGCACTGGATTCAAGTCTTCCCAAAGAACCATCCACTGACATCCCTGGGGTGACCAGTCTGCTGACAAGTGAATCAAAAGCTAGCAAATTTATAAGCGAGTGACAAAGTTTCACCGATCCGCTATTCAGATAGGCTAGGGTGTAAACGGGGGAGGGCGAATATCTTAGGAGGACTTCCAGAATGAACTATAGAAGCAGGGAATAGTGCTGAGATTGATTTTAAAAGCGTCATTACTGATCTAGATTTTGTGTGTGTGTGAGATGTAGTTTCGAGGGAGAGCATGAGATATTATGCTTCCAGATCAGATGAGGTATTATACATCTAATTAGTACATGAGCTAGTATGTACAATGGATAAAAACATGAGACATTATGTTTTAACTACATGAGATGTTATATAGAAATTCAATAGGCCTACCTGAGGAAAGTTGAACAGCTGTTGAACAGCTGTATAATCTTATAATAAATGAAATGTGTAGTGTGAAAGGGTGTTCTGAAATGGCCAAAGAGTGTGTGGTGTGAATTGTGTGTTGTGAGCGTGATAGGAAGACCACAACTGGAAAATGGTGATGACGGTCCAAACAGAGCCAACCACACCTGTGAAGGAACTTGGTGGAAAGCACCCATTTTCATGAGCCACATTGGAGAGACACTGCAAGTGGACTGGAAGTGGACTGGAAGAACAAAGATAGATGCTAGCACCTGGCTGAAGGGAGGCTCCTTGGACCTGATGTTAATAGTCCTGATGGAGGAGAAGATCAAGAACTATGAGAGACAAGACAAAAGCAAGAAAAGAGCACAGAAGAGAGAAGTTGAGCTCCAAGCTTTAAAAATGTTCCTGGGTGAAGCCCAAGGAATGCAAGAAAGGTGAGCAGGAAGCCAGAGAGAAAAAAGGTCCTCCTTCCCCTGAAAAGCCCAGGCCACCATTGTATGCTCCAAGAGAGAAAGAGAGATTATATCCTCACATGCCAGTGATAAAGGCTGAAGGGACAGCGCCACTGAAAGAGTCAAATGCAGGACAAGAACCTGAAGTGAGACAATTCCCAATGGAGGTGACGAGAACCTCCAAAACATCAGTGCAGAGTAATGAAATGGAGACCCTGGTAAGTCAAGTGGGAGTGGTTGCCACAAGAATTGAAGCTACAGAGAAATGAGGATGAAGACAAAGAACATGACAATGAAGAGGGAATACATGAGTACCGACCACAGACTCCACAAGCTGAAAGAGCCAAGGAGGGGATGAAGCAAAACACCATCAGGCCCTGGGGAGCAGAGAAGATAACAGGAGTGAAAAGATACCTGGAAGGGGAGACCAGACACGGAAGGAGAATTCTTCACATTGGACAAGAAGCTGAAGAGAAGGAGTGACAGAATGCCCGCTGTTATCAATGAAAACGACGAATGAGGAAGAATGAAACAAGCTGGACAGATTCTCCAACAGAAGTGCAGCTGGAAAGAACAGGAGAGCTAAAAGACAACCCTGGGGGGAAGGGGAGGGGAGAGAAAGTCATGATGCCCCTGGTTACCCAAGGCCTGGGAGTGGAACAATATCAGCTATGGGGGCACTCAGATGTCCAAGGATTAATGTCATACTTACCATCCATCAGAAGAGGAGCAGGACTCGGATCTCAAAGCTTGAGAGTCAAACTGAAGGACAGTGCCTTGCCCTGGGCTACATAAAGCATGTCTTGTCCCAAGGAAGAACTGAGGAGACTCATGGACAAAGAAGGACTAACTGGCATAGTAGGGAACCCTACTACTGACAAGAAACCATTCAATGACTACAGGACAAGGGCATGGAAAGCCCTAAGGACTGCCTTTCTGAACCACTTTGACCAGGGATCCACGAAACAGAGAAAACTCAAAGACGAAGAGGATCCCACTCAGTGGATAGACGAGGAGACTACTAATTGGAAGGCTGTAGCCGAAACTGACATAAATTCCTGTTGTGAGCAGGAGTTGATTTTCAAAGTTTGTTGCACTAATCCGTGCTCTCTTCACTGTGAACAACAGACCAGCAGTGCTGAAAAGACGCCCACAGGCGGCTGAGGCTGGAAGGCCTGTGTTCAGTTTCAGAGACAGTTGTTTTATATTTGGAAAAGAGTTCAGAAAAAACATATTTTCTGAGGCACAGGCAAGATAGCCCTCTAACTCCCCTGAACCCTCTGACCTTCTGGCCTTCATGGTGGTGAAGAAATCCTCTTCATCAGATGAATGTTGTCTTTGTCCACCGTGCTCCTCTCTGTCTCCATTTGGTCAAGGTGATGTCTGACATAGAGTAGACCTGTTCAATGAAAAACAGCATCGGGCAATTAAGCTATTTGTTATTTTCTCTAAAAGAGTACTACAACGGCAACAACTTCAGATAACAGACATATTCTATATTTAAATGTTATTACTATGCACTCGTTGGTAGAATGAACAAATGAACAGAACTAAAATATATTGTTAATTAAAAACATATTAACATTATTAATAAATTAATATATATTATTAAGACACTAATCGCAAACTAAAATCCTGCATTCTTATTATTTCTGACTGCCTCTAAAGCCGATTTTAAACGTGAGGTGATAAATTTCCCCTACCTTCGGCTACTTCACTTGAAATGTTAGTGATCAGGATGGAAAATAATTGATATCATGAAGCCAGATTGTGCTTAACAGCGTAAGGTGTTAACCCAACAACAATAAATATACCGTTCGGGTATAACAGGCAAAACATATAGGCCTATACTTGTAGCCTACTTACCGCCACATGCTTTCGTAGATTCGATGTTGAGGTCTTGATCACTGATGTTGTTGCCTTTTTTGCATTTAAACGCGAATAGGTCATCGAGGTTTGGCCAAGGGTTACTATGGCTTTCCTCTCCAGAATTTAATGCATCTTTTTCTGGTCTTTCATCCTCCATGATCCATATCTGGCTCCGCACTAGCCATCTTGTTCCAACGCCTTTATCCAGATTGCGTGAAACAATGGAACTGCGGTGCGCAAACCTGTGTATTGTAATTTCCTTTCAGTTCCGGCACATTTTTTCCCCTGCATTTTATTTTTTTGATATTATCAATATTATTATATATCAACATTATTTTACTCGGTAACGTGGGAGGCTTCAAATGTAAGGAAGTAAAATATTTGGCTTAAAATGTACTCGAGTAAAAGTAAAATTACCTATTTGAAAAACTACTTAAAAAATGACAAAGTACTCACAAAAACTACTCAGTTACAGTAACATGAGTAAATGTAATTCGTTCAATTCAACAGCTTGCAACGCTGCTTAAAATACTGTGTCTATCATATGACTCCGTTTGTATGCATGGCTAGATCTATCAGAGGACACTGAGGTTATGACCTCAGTTTTTCTAGAGTTGATGAGATTTATAATCCCAGTATTAAATCTACCATCTTTCCGATATATCTAACTTCTTAAAATGAGAATGTTATACAAAAAATTTGGAGTGAGCATTTGCCCACTTCTCAAAATGAGCATCTATGTTGGCAAAAAATGTGTACTATTTGCAGAATTAGCTTTTTTGTCAAATAATAGTTACAAGGCATCAGTCAACATTTTTGAACATTAAAAATATAATAAACAGAAGAAAGAAACAGTCAGTTGAGAATAGTCAGGAGAAGAGAGGGAGAGGGATAACCTTTACAAGTGAGTGATGGTCAAGAAGTGACCCCCTGCCAACACATACACATGCACACACATCAAAACACACAAATGGAAACTGGCACTAGCCAAGTAGATTTCAGACTCAAAATCATGATCTACAATTGAATGACCATTTTTGTATCTGGTAGACAGTGGCCCGGTTACAGTTATAGGTTTCATACCCCACAACTCTCTCATGGCACAATTTGCACCCCATTATAATTTTTGCATGTCTGAAACTTTCCCAATGAATGAACATTGTCGGCCATTGACCTCAGTATTTAAAAACTTCTGGCTACAGCCTGTTTGTACGTAGTAATGGAGTTGGAGAAGTATAACAATCCCTTACCAACAATATTGTAAATTCTCACCAATACATGTGGATTTGTTTGCAAACCAAAGAATAGTAACCAGTGATGATGATTTCCGAACAGTTATGTTGACTGAAGGTAATTTTTTGGTTTCATTCAGTTTCAATGTTGCCCCGTTTCATTCAAATTCAGTGTTGCCTGGTGTACCTTTAACTGAAATTCCCTTTTGCAATTTCAACCGAAACCTAGTCATTATGGCTGTGCTTGTTGTAAAATGGGCCTGCTTAGTTTGAGCTTGAATCAGAATCAGGGGTACCAACAGTACGTGAAATGTGCCCATCTTAAAATATATCACGACTGAAAACACTTGTCCATCTGACTTACAAAGGTGCCATAGCTTTTATTTTCACTATGTTCTATTTATTAAACTCACTGCTATAACAAATACCAAAGATCTAAACATGTGAGTTTAAACTAAAATAAAATTATTTCACATCAGAATTGACACTGAAGTAAGCAGAACCTGGATGACGTATTGCAAGTGTGATGATATGCTTTGTTGATACTTTAAACCATGGATAAAGCAAAGCATATATTATTGGGTTCATACAGGAATTTATATTTATAATCCATATGAGACAGTTCATTAGAAAAGGTGAAGATTGAGTACCATACGCTGGAATGCCTAAATGATATGGCAAATAGCAGAGCAAATAAACTGTAACAATTATCACTGTCTTTTTAGCAGCTTTGCTGCTTGATTCCTGAGTCATTCTCTCCTTGTTATTTCCCCTTACTCTTCCTGTAACAGAATTTATAACCTTGACTTGATACCTAGCTGTACAGAATATTTTCATGTTTAATCCAATTAGTGTGGAACAAGGCAAAATAAATGACACCGTAATATCACAAATGATCCATTGAAAACTTACTTTGAGCAAACATTCTCCATGGCATGTCCTGTGAGGACTTAATTCAGTGAGGTGGTCATAAAACACGTTGAAAAAGTATAAGAGACAACAACACCAGCTGATAACAACAATAATCAGGGCTTTGTTGTGTGTAACATTCAAGGAGTACCTTAATGGATAAGTGATTGCAACAAAGCGATCAACAGAAATTAAAATTAGGCTGAAGAGCGATCCTGCAACAACCACTGAGGAAATTAACGGGAAAATGTTACACATAACATCCCCAAAATACCAACATGTTTCAATTAATCTTGTTCCCTCAACAGGCATGATTATTAGTCCAGTTAGGAAGTCTGCGACAGCAAGAGACAGTAGGAGCAGGTTGGTTGGAGTGTGAAGCTGCTTGAAATGACTGATCGAGATGATTATCAGCAGGTTCAAAAACACGGTAGACACAGATAAAACTGACAGAAACGTATACATGATAGTGTATAATGTCTGGGACCTGACAGACTTTGTACATGAAGTGTTTAGGCCTGGATAAAGCGATTAACTCTGAAGTCCTCTTCCATTGGGGTGTATGGATGCTGCTTGTCCATAAATTGATATTGGTCCAGCTTGGCAGCACACTAAATGGTTAGTTCAGTGATACTGACATTGTATTTATATGTTAGCGGTGAGAAGTGAGAACAGCTTTAATGGGCCTTGTGAGGATTGCTAGGTGACAGCTGGGGGATAATAATGAATAAAGAATGAGATAACAGAGAGACACAACTTGCTCACACTACACATGACTTTTTGTATATAGGCGTATGCTTCCTCTGATACATGCACCTGCACATTTTGAGAAAGAGCTGTGTGCTACACTAAAACATGTTGACAGGACATAAAAAAAATGGTTTGTTCCGGTTTCCGACCCTTTCAATTTTTGTGCGACCCAAATTTATTTTATGGATTTGGTAGGGTTGAGTACTGAAATACTACTAGGCTACGTAACGGGTATAACTGGTCGTCTCGGGGTGCTGTTACAACACACACCATACACTGACAAGTCTAAACTGATGTGCTCATCTTGAAGATGTTCTTTTACACATATATTTTGCCTAAAATATAATTTTTAGCTCTGAAAAATTAGAGGTCCAAAAAGTGGAACAATATCAGTTGTGTCTATGTGAAGCAGCAGCTTGAACACAGACTACTGCAACCTTATCTTAATTTTTACCTACTAATTTTTAGAAGGCATGAGACAAAAACAATTTGTTTAGCAATTTATGAGTGAAAAGATTTTCTGAAACTTTTTTAGAAAAGCATTTTTACATACTTGATGGCAACATCTATAATATAAGGTTGACATGTCTTGCTAGCTGGCGATCCTTTTAAGATTGTCAGGAATTTTGTAGAAACAAGTAATATATGTATGTGTGTTTACAGAAATAGGATAGAGCATGCAGCAAAATGTTGTGCTATAAAAAGTCTAAAAAAAAAAGTATAAAAAGCCATGGACAGGCTGAGAAATGTTTCCATTTTTTCTAACTCATATTGTGTTAAAATTTCTAACTCATATTGTGTTTGATATATTTGTTAACAGGATGGTTTTTTCATCTTGGGCATGTTGTCTGTCTTCCGTCATTGTACCCTTGCTTCTAAGTCCTGTTTGTGTTCGTTTCTCAGCATGTGGAAATGTTCACCTTTTGTCAGACGTAACGACCTCATAGTTTAGCTTAAATATAGGACAATAACGGAAGGAGGCATTATGAGAAATGTAAAGGAAATAAAGGAAATAAATGAAATAATGGAAATAAAGGAAATGTAAAGGAATTGCGACAAAAGGGCGCAATTTATGGGCTCTAAATTAATTCCGTTTTTGGTATATGGTGTGGACTGTTATTAGTTAGCCACAAAATAATATTTCAGTCGCTGGTATTTTTTGTGAGTTTTCATTGATTGCGCCTGATGGCTCGCTGATTATGAGAGCGTGCTGCTATTAACAGTACCCCGGTCTGGCCTTGCATGCATAAAGGAAGGAAGGAAAAGCCCTTGATTTGTGTCTTTATGTGTCATGAGTGACGGGATGTTTTCCCGTGATGCGAGTGTGGCTTATGCGCTTGAAAGTTTGTGTTTGGCATGAGCATTGAGATATCTTTTGAGTGTGGTGCTGTGCTTTTGTGGAAGCATAGTACTAAGTTGTTTTTGCATTTTGGAATTTTGTTGACATGATGTGCCTTCTGTTTCAGAAGTTTTAAATAACATTTAGGCTGCTGACTTGGGATGCATCTTGACTACTGTTGCAACTGGAGGTCAAAGGGGTCGCCTAGCCCCTCTCTCCTCTTTCTCCTTTCCCTTTCCTGTGTGGTATGTTTGTGGATCTTGCTGTGTTTGTGTCCATAGGAGTTTAGGAGTGTCTTAGGTATGTGGAGTTAGGGTCAAGGGGTCAGGGGGATGTGCGGCCTAGACTGTTTTTGTCTACTGTCCTTCTCGTTTGTCCCTGAGATGTGTCTTGTTTGTATCCTTTCTGTTGTGTTTGTTGATTACTTAGTATACGGGTATGAGTTTGTTGGTCCAGCTATTTAGGCATAGCTGGAAAAGGGGGGACGAATAGAAGTTGGATATTATATATAAGAAAATAATAATAGTAAGTTGGTATAAGAATAAGCGAAATAAAATAAAGGAATAGATTTAATATTTTGATTTATTCCAGATTTAAGTAACGGACGGATTTCACGGAAACCAGAGCTGTTTACTTGCCATCATCAGAGAAACGAGTGGTAATTATTTGGAACTCCCCTTGTGTGCCTGGTATTGGTGAAATAGACAACGTGGTGACATCTATAGCTTGTGTAGGTGATATTTTAAACAACAATTATTATACTGTTTCATAAGGGTGAAATGGAGGTTCAGATTAAACAGGAGCTTACGCCACTTGAGCAGCTGGTGCAGAGTAATAAGGTAGCGGAATATCAGAGGGATAAAATGAAGCGTGTAAAGCATTTAGAAGCTTTGACACAATTGGTACATAATGCAGAAGATATATATAAACACCGTTCTGGTAAAAGTTTCCAAAAGGGAGACCTGTGTGCTCTTTCTGTTCAGCAGGGTTACCTGGAGGGACAGACCTCTATGGGCACTCCACTGACAGTTATTTTGCAGGATCAGAATTAGGTTAATGTTGATAAATTGCATTCTTACGTCACTGCCCATACAGATGATGAGGAGGATGAGGAAGAGGTTACCTCAGCATTAATGGCTCCATTGGTACATGATAAGGTAAAGGATATACATACACATACACAAGGATTAGCTTCACTAAAGACAGGCACTAGTGAGAATACTTCTTCATCAGGTACCCCGATGATGCCTATGATTGTGAAAGGTGACCGTACATTTTATGACCCTTGGGGATTTGCGGATGTGCACGGTTTGATTTCGTGTTTACCATCGCTTCAGGACGGAGCAGATGCATGGATAACGCCTTGAGTCGGAGACTCAGGACCATACACTTGCTATTGGGGATTTAAGAAAATGACTGGCGCTTGCATACCATGACAAAGGATGAGCTTCGTCAAGCTGTAACGCATTTTGTCACCCAGTACAGGGAGTCTGAGGACAGGCGTGAACAGCAGGACACTGAGGCTCAGCGAAAGGTTCTGATGAAACAGTTGGAGGAACTGAAACATCTGAAAAAGGTTCAGGCAGCATTGATAACTGCGGAACAGTCCTCTCCTGCTGCTCCTTCTTCTCCTACTGTGAGTGCTTCACTTGTGTTTGTTCCATCAGTTTCTCAGTCGCAGCCCCAGCAGGGTCCGCCACCTGTGTTGCAGCAAGGTCGTAACCCTATGACAACGCCCTGCATCAAAAGGGCTGGAGGCTTTTCCAGAGGAAGAGGCCGAGGACAGGTTTTGGTCCAGCGGCTTTTCAGAATACGGAATGCTGGATTTGTAGTGACTTTGGACACATTTTCCTTTCATGCTCAAATGCATTCTGGACTTGCCAACAAATTCCTGGAAGGGGTGGCACATTTACAGGTAACTCAGGGGCCTGAGGAAGAACCACATGTACATGTAACAATACAAGGTCATACATTACCATTACTAGTTGATACGGGAGCCACTTATACTTGTATTAACACATCTTATATTCCACACATTAGAAGAGATGGGTCAGGAAAGGTTGCTAGGACAATAGGATTTTCAGGACAAGTGCAATTACTTCCATTTTTTGTACCTGTAACGGTACAAGTAGGACAACATACAACAGTTATATCAATCTTACTTTCTCCCTCAACTCCAGTCAATGTTTTGGGACGTGATGCTTTGTGTAGATTAGGACTTAATATAAAATGTACTTTACAGGGAGTGTCAATGGGCGGTCCTGAGGCACAGATGTCTCTTCTGGTACAGGCTGATACAGAATTGCCTTGTGTTTTACCAGTTATGCACGTTTATTGGATTTCAGATTTTATATAATTATGTTAGAACAATTATGGAAACACTGGCAATGTATTTTTAAAGAGCACAATTTTAAATTAAGATATTGTAGTTGGAATTGAGAGAGTGGGGTTATCTGTTTCGTTTTTAGATACAATATTAGATCAATATTTTGATATGCCTCATACTGTACCATACATTGTTCTTGCTGTTAGTAAAGGTTATTGATTAAGAGACGTGGGAGATAGGATGTTTAGAGTACCTTGATTACATGGAAGTGTACCAGTGATGATAGAAAGTTAATTTCAGAGGATGGTATACTCTTTAGGCTGTTTGAGGAGTTTGAACTTAAGGGTTCACCTCGAATAGTGGAATTAACTGATAAAAGTTTTATACCAGAGGGTTTAAAAAATTAGAGGGTTCTCCCATTCAACATTTAGATCAAATTCAAGTGTTATTAGCAGTTGTGATGTCACCTAATCGTTTGGCTATTTGTAAATGTCGAGCACATAAAAAGGGTTGAGGATTTGGTAACTAAAGGAAATGCATTTGCTGATGATGTTGCCAAAAAGGTAGAGGGTATGAGTCAATATCTAAACAGGCTAAACAGGCTCGTCGACAAAATATTGTTATAGGTCCTATGTTCAACCGCATGTTATGTTGGCACATCAGAATGTTTCTCTGGCAGATTATTAGTGGGCCTGTGGCCCAGAGTGGGGATTACATAATATGTAGCCCATTGGATAAAGACTACCTTTGGACCTTTTATTGCATGGTTTGCAAAGATAGCTGGAATGATTGGATGCATTCTTCTCATTGTTTCTCGTGTTTTCTGTTGTCTTATTCCCTGTCTGTTGTCTTATTCCCTGTCTGAGAACTTTGTTCATAAGGACAGTGAAAGGACAGGTTAAGATTCAAAAGGTCCTGTCGGGGCTGGCTGACGAAGAGGAGTGTAATGACAACGAGGAAGAAAGTTTGCCAAGTGCGCCTCCATATGTTGTTCCGGATGCTGTTCTTCATAGAGTGAGGGACATTCCGCTTGTGGCATGGCCAAGGGTCTGCAGGAATTGGGCTCTGTGGAAATGAAGGCTTGAACTGTGTCCCTGTTGAGTGTGCCCAGGGTGTGTCCAGGACGGCATTATGGGAATAAAAGGAACAACAGCACCCCGAAAGGGAGGAGGTTGCAAATGAGGATACTAAAATTGGAAGAAATTAATGGAATATACAGACTGTCACCAGTCCTGGCAGGAAGGATCAGTACGCAGATAAGTTGGGTAGAGTAGATCCGAAGAACATTTACCTACGTATCTTGTTGCGCACACTGCATACAACATAAATAAATTCACATACTTATACGCGTCATACTTCATGAAATTGCCATACATCTTACAACACAATAAAAGAAACTGATATATGCATACACGAAAGAGAATATGTTGAGATATTTAATTCTCATTTTCCTTTCAGGATATCATCAAGAGGAATGGGATTTTGCTTGACATGTTATAAGGAAAATTGCATGGAAACATTGACATTCTTTAAAACATGGGGTTAAAGTAATGTTAAGAGTGATTTTTTGCCCTTAAGGCATGTTTCTGGAATTTGTTTGGATGTATTTGTGCCTTCTGTGAAAACAGAATGATGTGAACCTGCTCACCGAGAGAAAGACTAGGGGGAATATGTCTTTGACTCTAGGTGGTTGAGTCAGATCCAAGGATCATCGGACCCACCCAAGGTTTCTCCCCAAAATGACAAAATGATGAAAAAGCTATACAAGGGTTTGAGTTTTTCCTTGCCGCCCTGATCTTGGGTCTCGTGAAAGGCATATTTCAAAGATAGTCAGTCAGTTAGAAGGGAATTTTAGTGTTGCATGTTGTGTTTCAGTGTGTATTGAAGAGTTTTGCTACGTTTCGAGATATGCTCGAAAAAGGGAGGTATGTCGGGAATTTTGTAGAAACAAGTAATATATGTATGTGTGTATACAGAAATAGGATAGAGCATGCAGCAGAGTGTTGTGCTATAAAAAGAAAGTGTAAACCCAGTAAGAGAGTAGTATGCAGACCAGTAGGCTCCTCTCTGAAAACTGTGTTTAGAGCCTCATCGTAAAAGGACAGAGACTGAGGCCTTGTGTAGGATTGGCTCAGTGCCAGCTACATCATCTACTAGCAGGAGTACTTAAGATAGATAGATAAGGTGTAAGATCAGAATGGTTAGAATGGTTAGAAAGATCAGAGTGGTTAGAATGGTTGAGGATTACCACTGTTATAACCATTCTCTCGGTGAACGCAATAAAGACTTGGTTGAACAAGACAAACTTCTCTGCTATTTGGGTTTTTCCAAGAAACTTCTCCACAAGATCCTTTAATGTTTGCAGCAAGTTGCTACTGATGTTGTACCAGTCTGTGCTCTCTAGCAGCACAGAATGGCAGCACAGCTCTCTGTATGCAGTAGTGAGCTGGAGGAGTGCTGTGAAATGGAAAGATGACAACTAACTTGCTTGTTTGGAAAGCCTGGTTGTGATCTTTTTGAAGCAGCCTGTATGGCCATTTAGAAAGGCCATGTGCAAAACTGAGGACAGGGACATCTGCATGATGTATTGGTATAATATAGTATGGTACATTTCTAGACCAGTTTAGTGTATCAATGTATTTTACAGGCTTTTCTGTAGAGTGGAGACATCTTGGAAGCTTGTTATTTGCAAGGGCTGCAACAAGTTGCACTACATGCTTTTTGACAACTTTGGGAACAGACGTATTCAATTGTGCAATCCACAATCTCACCACTTGACCCCATTTTCACATGGGGTAACTTTAAACAGCTGAACTTTGACACACATGATCTGTCAGCAGAAGACATATGGGGATTGCATCATACACCTACCATTATGGATTTCACACCTTTAATTTGCCACCACTGCCTAGTTATGGTTGTGCTGTACAGATTAGGTGTTAATAAGGTCCTTGGTGTCAAGTGCCCTGAAAAAGCAAAAACAACCTTAATTAAAGTTTCCTGTAATCATTAACACTGTTAATGTGGACAAACAAGTTGTTGTTTTACAAGTGCTAAATAGTATTAAGTAGACACTTTATCCAAAGCTTTTATCCAGTGGTTGGGAAATGAATTCCCATGGGCTGAGTTCTAAGCTATGATTCCTTTTGTATGAGGGCCTACAGAAAGGGATGCTAGACAGGTCCATTTAAACAATAGTCCTTAGTGATTATTTTGGCCTTACTGATGTATTGCCTGCTACACAAGTTCTGGGTTGAGTGCAAATCACATCCACAGACTCTTTACAGTGCTTTTTGTTTGGTGGCAGTCACTGACTTTGCATGCACCCTGTTTTGTAGTTGACAGCAGTACTTTTTCTCTGATATATTCACAGCTTTATTTTAAAATATTATAGTAAGTAAGTATGTTTTTATACTAAAGCAGACATATAGAGAGTTGTGTGACAGAAAACAAAGTATGGTTCTGAAATGTAGGTAGGAGTCCATTGGACTATACCAGCTGAAGCTGCACCTTCAGGACAGACGCTAGCCTATTTCTGAATTAGAATCTGTGTCTGATGCTCTTTAGAACTCATGCTCAATCCTATAAAAGATGCCCAGTTCTATAATGGAGGCCCCTAGTATACGTGTCCGAGTCCTGTTCATCCTGTCAGGACTTATTTACCAATAATGACTGGTGGACAATCACTCATTTGAAAATATGGATTTTTGTTATAGCCAAGGTTCTGCAACTAAGAAAATTCTCACTGTGCTTTAATTGTGCTTCCCTCATATCCAACAGTTAGGAACTGGATCCCTTGGATGCCCTTTACTAGGCTTAGGTGTCTGTCCTTAAAAATGTTTTGAAAGCAGAAAACTTTGCATTGTATTTTAACTGGTGGAGGTTCTGTTAAGGTAAAAAAAAAAAAAAAGAACAGTTCCTAGCTAAATGACAATAGTTTGGTTTGCTTTTGTTTCCGTGACCGGTTCAAAGCCTTGAATTCTGAACGGTTTGACTTACTTGTTATTTTGTGCTTTGTCTCAAAATGACAAAGGATTTTGGACAGATACAGACAAAATATAAAAAAAAATCTCCCCATAAAAAAAAAATGCCCAAATGCCTGAACTGTCGGAGCAACCTGTGCAATCTGATGAACGATCCCTGCTATGCTGGGAGTAGTCTCGTGGGTAAATGTTTAAGCCAGTAGCGTGCATTACTGTCTGTCACACTACAGAAAACGCACCCTACAACAACCAATGGCTGTTCAACAGCAGATGAGACAGCCAAACATTTTCTAATAAGCACCATCGCTGGCATGCGTGCTAACTGTGGCACGTGTGCCAGGGGTTGCTGACCCCTGCTGTGGCCTATTTGATAATCACACTCTAGCCCATTTTCCATGGGTCTCATAGTGGATCACACTCTTTTCATGCTTCACAGCATGAACTGTCTATATTCTTATCCAGAGTCAGCATGTGTGGTCGCACTCTGTAGACATGCTAATCTATCCTCATAAATAACATGTGGCGTATAGGCTACTGTTTTTAAAAGAAAATATATTCTGAGCCTGGGCCAGAAGTGCTATCTGCCTGGTGGGTTTGCCCACTTCTATATAGTTAAGTTAAGAGTTGAGTTCTGGAAAACAGTAATGAGCTTTAGTGAGGTTCTCCATTATGCTGTATGTGGAATATATGGTACACATGCATGATTCTGTCATCTCTCCGTCCTGAAATGAAGCCGGGAAAGATAGAGAAACAAGACAAGGCAAAATAATTTCCAGTTTCATAATACACAACCATCTATTCCCACTGCAACTAGCAACTAGTACCATTTGAAAACTCAGATTATGCACTTTGGTGCGATGTGCGAGGTGTGTATATGTAATGAATACTGTAAGAGCCATCCAATGGAGAGAAAATTGGTGTTTTAGACCCAAAATAGAGATATGTGCAAATTTAAATATGTAATGCAATTTCAAAGTGGATTGTCTTGTGAACCATAGCTAATGACACCTTGTGTAAACTCAGATTATGTACTTTTATTTGATATGCAAGATGTGCATGTGTGACGAATAGTGTGAGAGCAATTCAACAGAGAGAAAATGGGTATTGTTTTGGAGCACGTCAGACACTCTGAGAAGAATCAGACAACTCTGATTGTTGCTGTATCTTGCTAATTTATTCATATAAATATTGATGATCACCATATCTCACAAAGAAGTTACTTCATTAAGTTAACCTTAATCTTAATGCACATTTGCACGATTGGGAACTGTCATCTTTTATCCAATTAAGTAGTGAGCTACTCCTTAAAACTTACATCATAAAGATATGATATTTTCATGGTAGAACCTCTCCATTTCACTTCAGTGAACTGACTGATCTAACTTTCTTGCTCTCAAGCTTAAAAAAAGCATTTTAGACAAAGACGTGCAGTGAACTATTAATCATCAGTATTAGTGAATGAAATTCAGGGTGGGCACCTGGGGTGGCCAGATTCCAGGGGAGTCCATTACTACCCTGGTCCCTCCTCTGGCTCTGGTCCTGACATGATATAATGAAACTAGTTACATGGAAAATGAAATGTATTGTAATGTACCTCCAAAACAAAATGTATTACATAAAAAAAAATACATAGATGATTTTTAAGATAATTCTGAATACACATTAAAATGAGAGGAACCTGGATTTAGTATTGCAAGGGTGACTATATGTTTTGCTGACACCTTAAACCATGAATAAAATAGTGCATATATTACTGGGTTCATGCCAGAGTTCATGTACAGTATCCAAACAAGGCTCTTTGCTACAAGTGATGATGATGTATAGCTTACTTGAAAAGGAATGCTAGCATAATATGGCATGTAGCTGGACAAATAAACTGCAACAAGTACTCCTATGGTTTTTGTTGCTTTACGGTTGGATTTCTCAATCATTCTCTTTCCAAGACCAGGCTTTACCCCTGTCTTGACAGAGCTGATAACCTGGGCCTGATTTTTGGCCATACAGAATATTTTCAGACTCAGTCCTATCACAATGGAACAGGTGATGATAAATGAGACAACAAGATCAAACACCACCCACGGGAGGTGAACAGTAAGCAGACACTCTCCGTGGCACATCCTCGGTGGCTCGGGAGCAAGGAGATGATCATGTAAGATCAGTAAAGCATACAGCAGAGAGGCAGACCAGATCAGGCAAATGCAGAGAACACCTTTCCTGGGTGTCACTTGCAGGGTGTATCGCAGAGGATCAAAAACTGCAATATAGCGGTCGACAGATATGAAAATAATGTTGTTCATCGAGACGAAAACAACTACACATGCAATGATGGGAAAAATGTAACAGAAAGTGTCCCCTAGATACCAACATGTTTCTATCAATGTGATGCTCTCCACAGGCATAACAATCAGGCCAACTAGTAAGTCTGCTACAGCCAGAGAGAGGATGAACAAGTTGGTTGGTGTGTGAAGCTGCTTGAAGTGAGAGATGGAGATTATCACAAGCAGATTTAGTAAGACAGTAGATATAGATACAAACAAAAAAAATATATACATCATAAAGTATCCTGCCTTTGGCCTAACATCCTTTACACAGGAAGAGTTGAGTTCTGGAAAACAGTAATGAGCTTTAGTGAGGTTCTCCATTATGCTGTATGTGAATATATGGTCCTTAAGAAAAATCTGTCTTGAATTGACAAACGGTTGGCTTTCATTTCTGACTTGTCAGTCACTGCCCCAGGATGGGGGGAAGTCATGTTTTTTATAGACCCTATGAGCAAGACCTGACTCTCTCATCACCAGACCCTGCCCCTCTGAGCACTTTGTCCACATTGTCACTAGATCTGTCACTAATGGCTGGCTGTCTGCTGGCGTTTGGATCATCAGTTCTGTGGTGGGCCGCCGCTATTTCACCATATATGGTATTCTTTGTGTTGCCAACTTAGAAATGCCAAAATTTTGTTCACCAAATGGAAAGTAAATGCAACAGGAGGTAATGAAATGAAGCCAGGAAAGATAAAGAAACAGGACAAGGCAAAATAATTTCCAGTTTCATCATACACAACCATCTATTCCCACTGCAACACGAACAAATGCAAAATTAACTACTGTGTACACCAATTTGCTAATTAACCCTCCTGTTGTGTTCCTGTCATGGTTACAACTTTGGTGTTCTGGTCAAAAATGACTGGAGCATTTTTAACTTGAGATAATACATAAATTATCAGTGATTATAATCAAATCCTTTGACAGACCTGTGTAGGCTACTGTTTTTAAGCAGAAAATATATTCTGGGCCTGGGCCAGAAGTGCTGTCTGCCTGGTGGGTTTGCCCACTTCTCATTTGAAGTCGTATCATCCCTAATTTAGGGGTGTCAGTGTCGGTGTATTCTTGGGGCAATTAATTTTCAAAATCATCATTAAATGTGGTGGTGCATTTGAAGCTGTAGAGGGTGTAGAGAGCAATTTTAGAAGTGTAAAATGCCACAGAATGCCTTTTTCCAGACAGGCCTTGTTAATCTTTTAGCCCACTTTAGTTCCCTATTTCCAAGTTCAAGATTTACAAATGCAGGAAGGCCTAACCATGTTTCATACTCATGACAGCTCTGTGGTAATGCACAACCTCTCCTGATTCAACAAATGCAAGATACACATGTTTTTCCATTCAATGTGACCTTAAAAATAAACTGTCCACCAAAATCAATAGTCGGTGTTGGGCAGTTACACATTTTCAGTTACTAGCTTAACTATATATCTGAGTAGCATGGCTGTAGCTCAGTTGTTTTCTGAATCTGATAGATTTTTAGCTTAAGCAGCTCTCCCATAAGATACATTTCCATAGCATCAGCTCACAGCAGTAAATCTTCAATCTGGCCATGAATGAAAGATCAGTGTTTTGCAATAATCCAGTAAATGTGATGCATTTGTTGCATGAAAATGTCCACAAAGTATAGAATGTGCATACAAAAATAGGTTGTGTGTCTTCTGTCACCCACATGTGCACATTATGGTAAATTTAAAGGGGACATAGAGTGGATGAATGGAGTATTGTACCATGTTCTCTCATTATGTTTGTGGGTCCAAAAGTTTTGCACCTCTATTACAAATCAAAAAGTTTGGCTTGCAACTTGAAGTGGTGCACCCTTCTGGGTCTGGGTTTTTAGCCTACTGTGTAGGAGAAACAGATCTTACCTCACATTTTGCTTTGAAAGAATTAAATCTTTCCATTTTCAATCTTTTTACTGGCTTGATAAAAACATGTTGCATTAAATAATGCAAACATAAAATTCACAGTTTACTTACATGCTAAATTATACACTTCCTCATTCTGTAGGCTAGACTACCTTAAAAATATCATCTTACAAACTAATGCAACCACACCTGTAAATGTTTAGTTAGATCATGGCCCTGAAGTAAATAGCTTACTTTACACAAGAACAAACAAGCTCAAATATGCTCAATTGGTTAAATGATTACATTGATTAACTCATTTCAAAGTTAATATTCTCACAAACTGTTTATCACCGCAACTAGCAACTAGTACTATTTAAAAAACTCAGATTATGCACTTTTGTGCGATGTGTGTGGTGTGTATGTGTGATGAATAAGAGCCATCCAATGGAGAGAAAAATAGTGTTTTAGACCCAAAATATGTACACATGTATATATGTAGTGTAATTTCAAAGTGGATTGTCTTGTGAGCCGTTTATCACAGCAACTAGCTAATGACACCTTCTGTAAACTCAGATTATGTACTTTTATTTGATATGCATGTGTGACGAATAGTGTGAGAGCAATTCAACAGAGAGAAAATGGGTATTGTTTTGGAGCATGTCAGACACTCTAAGAAGAATCAGACAACTCTGATTGTTGTTGTATCTTGCTAATTTATTCATATAAATATTGATGATCACCATATCTCACACAGAAGTTACTTCATTCAGTTAACCTTAATCTTAATGCACAGTTGCATGATTGGGAACTGTCATCTTTTATCTGATTAAGTAATGAGCTATTTGTATGCACTTATGCTCACTTTAATATTCCAAATTAAATCTTCAGGGTATTAATTTTGGCCAGTAGGCCCTACTAAATGAAGCCTATGTAAATCAGTGAGGGAGAAATTTTATTGGAAATAGGTTTTTGATGGAGGCTGTCATGGCAATCAAAAATAGGGAGTGAGGGGTGTGTTTATGTTTGTGCAAGTGAACACAAACACACTTACACTGTCCATCTGATCAGTAGGTAAGACTGTATCAGCCTGAAAACTATTTTTGTACATTTACTGTTGTCTCACCTATTATCCTAATTTTCCTCTAGGTCAGTCATTTTTGACCGGGACACCAGGTGTAACAAAGTTGAAAAAAACACTCAAAATGTTGAAAATGAAAATAATTACAATGTGTATTGTGTGCCTCATGACCATCCAATTAGATTGAGAACATATTTGAGAGGGAAAAATATGATTTCAAATATGACACAACAGTAGGGTAAATATGGTGCAGTGTAACATTTACTGGAGAACAGGTGAACTGTTCACCTATAGGTCTGTCTTGCAGTGAAGCAGAAATCACACACACACACACCCACACAACTGACAGTTAACTTTGAGTTGATTGCTGACCTCTCTTGGCCTAATGCAATTCAGGATAATTCTATCATTGCAATTCAAGTTTATCTCCTGCACACAGGTGATGGGAGATCTGCTCTATCTAAAGGCCTTATTTCAGCACTGTCTATGCCAAGAGACCATGCCACAACGTGCTGTTGTGTCAATCAATCATTGTGTGCTCACACTAAAAGATACCAGGCATGCTATCCACTGATTAGTTTTATACACAGCATGCAAGTATCGACTGACTTTGCAGCCTAGAGCTTTTCTACCTTTTGTAATATGTAACAGTTTAACCAGAGAGAGCTGAAGCAGAGCTTTGGTTTAACCCTTTATACATTGTATTTATATTTAATGACAGAAAGTATTACATATTTGGCAGCAGTACCATCTCACCCTCACAGAACGTCATGAAAGCCTACCAAATTTATACACTTATACTTTTGCAAAATTAAAATGTAAATGTGCTACTTACATTTTAAAATGTCTAAACTGAACAGGCTCAATAATATTCAATATAATATCATTCTAATATTCTCCTATGTCCTCTTTGTGAACCATACGATGAGGGATGCAACATATTGCATCAACAAGTGTTTGTCTCCCAGTTCACACCTTTAATGTGAGATGCACCCCCACTGAGAATCAGTGCCTCATTATGTGTGAGCTGGGCAAGTTTCACGTGTTAATGGGCTCCTCTGGTATACAGTGTCACAAACACAGATCATTAAAGTGATCTCCAAAGATTAATATTGTGACCTGTGTCATAATAACATGAATAATAATAAAAATACTGAGATAATAAGAAACAAAACAAGTGAGTAAAAATGGAAACATCAACACATGAACGCAGCTGCGTAATTATTACATCATGCGTGTTTACTATACCAACAGTTGCATGACCTCATCATTTTGGTTTTGAATTTGACCTGTCATTTGATTAACAAGGGTTTACGGGTTCATCAGGCCATGGAATTATAGATATAGGTTAATAAAACTTTGTCATGTTTGATCAATAAGGGAGCTTTGGGGATTCACAGCTGATACTGCAGGGAGTCTATGTTAAATCAAGGTTGGCCAGAGAACACCCTGATCTCTGTTTCATTACAGCTTAGGCCTATCAGTCTTTTGGTTGCACGGAGAAATTCCTAGTCTAGTCATCCATAATCCCCCAGTTCTTGAGTAAATGTTTTACTGTGTCACATTAATTAGGAAAATGTTTTCCTCATTAGTTGTACATTTGTACAAATTTGATTACCAAATGTACATCTATTCGTGCTGCAGTCAGGATAGATGTGTTGTGCATATAGGAGTGTAAGACAAATTCGCCCTCTGTTTACCTCACAACCCCCACAGTGGACAAGACTGCAAACCACTGGCCTACCTTTCAACATACCAAGGTGTTGAATTGAAGATAAGCAATAGCATCCCAATCCTAAATTGCCCACTTCTCTATGAAATGCAAAAGTGAGTTCATTCAAGTATTCTGTCAGTAGCCTGATCCTGTGGGTGTCTTCTTCTCAGCACTGAAGGACATTATCCTTGTAATTGTGCTTTCTCTACAATCAAATGACCATGCTCAAACTCTTAAAAAAGGTAGCAATAGCAATGATGCATTTTGGGCAAGTTCCAAGCCCTCCATGACCAAGAGGTTCAATGTCAATTTCAGCACGTCCTTGAAAGAGAGGCCTCTGGGAGACCACGGCACTGGAGAATGCGGAAGTGCATCCCGCTACTCGCATGCTAAGCAAGCGCCGTACAAACTGTTAGCTTTGCTCCCTAGAGAGCAAGGTGCTTTTAACAAGACCTTTCAACGTAAACATTGATGCTCGCATACTACTTAGCTACATTTTCTCTACACCTTCAAAGTTCCTTTAGAACCATTATCTTCAGAGCTAAGTGGAGATGCCGGGGATTGAACCCAGGGCCTCATACATGCAAAGCATGCGCTCTTCCACTGAGCTACATCCCCCTCAGTTGATGGGCAGAAATTTCCCACCTGGCTCAGTGAGGATTCATGGCCTTTGGTCATAGGCATTATAACAGGGTGAGGTGCCTTACAAGTTAAGACGAGCAAAAGCAAACGTTTGTGCCCGAGGAGAGCACAAGGCGTCTTTTGGGTGTCATAAGGGAGTTTTTCCTTGCCCCTGTTGCTCTTGGGTGCTCCTTCTGTGAAGCGCCATGAGACAATACTATTGTAAAAGGCGCTGTATAAATAAAACTGAATTGAATTGAATTGAATTGAATTGAATTTTGCACTCGTCTTTCTATGTAAATGTTGAACCTAACAAACTCGCACCCCACACGTCATCAGTGCTTATGTGAGTGCCTAAATGTCCTTTAGAGGTGTATAGTAGGAGATAACAGGAAATGAAACCAGGACCTCATACATACTAAGCGTGCACTCTACCACTGAACTACATCTCCATGAAACGCTGCCAAAAGACAGCAAGTCGTGACCAAGACATTGCATCCCATTTTGCTTTCAGTTATTCTTCGTCCACGCTGAGGGAGATTGCAGTCCGTTACAAGTCGTGAAGCGCTGTGTGCCCTTCACTACAACTTTGAAATGTCACAGTAAAACAGACAAACTCTTCTCTTCGGTGGGAGAGACCGTAAGTCTGCGAACGTAGGGTTGGGTGAAGGGAACATAGGTTTTATTGTGATGGGTGACCATGAATGCACTGGCCATTTGGATCTGACCACGCTGGGTGGGGGAGGTGTGTTATGAATTACGTATTGGTGCCTGTCTTAGATTTAATAAGTAATGAAAGTGAAAAAAGGGGGGTTGTGGGTGAGGGGGTTTTTAGGCTTAGGGCCTTGGGTGAGAGTTAGGTTTAGGGCCTGGGGGAAGGGGTGGGTGGGGGAGTTAGGGTTAGGGTTTGAAGTGTATAGCAATGATGCTACTTGGGCATATTCCAAGGCCTCCATGAATGGTTTCTTGACTTTGTTTAAATGAACAAAAGTGCTCTTTAGCATAGGCCACTGATCGCATGCCCTCCGCCCTCCGAAAGGCATTCACCGTGTCAGGCGTTGCAAGATCTAGCTGGTGTGGGCCTTTGTCTTTGTGGCCATGCTCAGATCTGGCCAGTCTTTAGTGTCTGCTTATTTTGTGCTGGGCAATGACAGTCCTGAGAGTGAACGCATCAAATGGAATAGTAAGATTATGGCACCTGTTAGTCTCACCTGCCTACAGGACAAGTTTCCAACACCAGTCGGTATGGCCGAGTTGTCGCCAGACTCAAGGCGATTTTCCTGCATCTCTGAAATACTTCCAACACACCTGTCAGGATGGCCGAGCGGTCTATGGCGCCAGACTCAAGGTTGCATGCCTTCCTCTCTGAAGGGGTTTCTGGTCTCCGTATGGTGGCGTGGGTTCGAATCCCACTTCTGACACAATCTTTTCCTGGAAGCAGCATTGGCCAACACCATTCCCAGAAAGTGATTGTAATTTAAAGAAAAAGAAAGGACTTGGAAGTGTATAGCAATGATGCTACTTGGGCATATTCCAGGGCCTCTGTGAATGGTTTATTGACTTTGTTTAAATGAGCAAAAGTGCTCTTCAGCATAGGTCGCTGACTGCATGCCCTCCGAAAGGCTTCAGCAGCATCTACTTGCCTGAGTGTGGTTACTTGACAAATAGCAGAGATGGAGACTCTTGTTTTTGGGGATGCCAGGCTTTAATCCCAGGTCCTTATGCATGCAAAGCATGCACTCTACCCCTGTGTGACATAGCCAATTTCACGCTGCACTGTTGGTAATCTTCCACAGATAAAAGTCCTGCATGTGTTCAAGGAGGTTGATTCCATGCATGCAAAAAACAATGCGCTTATTCCCATGGCAGACTGAGGGGGTATAGTTTAGGTTAACATTTTAATGCCTTGTCAATACAGTCATTAGAATGTATAAACAGTTATGAACACAATATCTTTACTTGAATGAATTTGAAACTTATTTATTTACTTATTGTTTTGTTTTATTTTGTAAATCCTCTTTGCTGTGTTTTTATTACACCTGTTCATTTGACGGTTTTGTTTTGTTTTGTTTTACTTGTTTGAAAGTGTATTGAGACAATATCTGTCCTGATTTTGCGACTTACAAGAGAGGATAAGATTCAAGCTATAGCACAATGTAAAAACTAACATATTGCTAACATAAAATTTGCAGTATTTTAAGTTGAAAGTGCAACAGTGTATAAAAATTTAGTATAGAAAGAGATTAAGAATAAGAGATTAAGTGCATTCTGGTATTCAGAAATTCAAGCCAGGAGATAGTCTTGGAAGAGTTGGGTCTTCAAGAGTTTCTTGAAGGTTTGGCATAAATAACAATCTGGTCAATGGAGAGTAAAGCCTGCAAGGTTAAAATTAGTCTATGATTATGAATTTTGTAATTTTCATGATAGACATTCATGTAGGCTACACTCTATGAACATATCTGATTGGATGGGCCAGTTGTCAATCTGGATGTGCCTTGGAACACCCAATCCTCCGTGCCTAGTGTTCATACTCATAAGGCAGACATGCAAATAATTGTCTGGTGTCAAGGTGTTGGTGCAAAAATGTCTTTATTTAAGAATTTCCTGGAAAACACATTTTGAATCATTCATAAAACAAAGAATGTTTTGTGTCATGAGAAGGACAAGGGATTTTATGGAATTTCCATAATTCCAGAATTAACTGGACGAATCCAATTTTAAGGATTAAAACCAAAAATCAGACACCAAAGTCATTGACATTTTAACAAACTAGCTTGTGTGTCACCATGTTTTTGAACCAGCAATCACTTGACCTCTAAAAAAAATGTTCCAAACCATGCAGGCCCACCTCATTAACTCCCATCTGCAACTATCTACCACTACAAGTCAGCTTCATGCCCATACAGTTTATCTGGTTTGGACCCGGATATTTTCTGGCGGGGATGATGATAAACCTGTCATTGGTAATGTGTTTTTTAGCCAAACAACATGGCTTATTAAGCCATGCTTAATGCAATGGTTCTGAACGTTTTCTTTCAGTGACTATTTTAGAGGAATTTTCAAAATGATAATGACATTTAACCATTATTGTTGCACACTAAAAACCTTCACTAAAAGTTTCGCTTTCCTCCCACTTGTCTGAATCTGATTGGATTGGTTTAATTTTCATGTGGAGCAACTAATGACTTTTTAAGTGTGTTTTACTACAGGACAAAGTTTTTCCTGGTTATCGTGCCCCATCTGTCATGTCCATCCCCCACTAGTAGGGTCTGCCTCACACTTTGAGAACCAGGGGCTTAGTGCATGAATTCTCTATTAAATTAAATGACTGACACATTTCAGAAACTCTAGCTTTTATTGTAATGAACATTACCTACAGTAAAAAGAAAAAAAGAACAAGGCAAATAAGGAAGACAAATTAATGAGACCAAAAATGGAAAAGGTAATCAAACTGTGGCTTTATTAAATGAGTAATGGAGGTCACTAAAGTAGAATGAAGTGAAAATGGAGTCAGAATGTGAAGGGTCAAATCTCATATTAACTCTGTTGAATCTGGGAAAAATATGGTGAACTTAGTTATCCTATCACAGTCAATAATGCTGATGATGCGCTGGGTGGAGCAGTTCTGTAGAACAGATATAAAGCTGCAGTTGTGATGTTGCCCCAAGTAGCTTTTATCAAATCCTCAAATAATTAGCACTGGTCACCTTATACCAATGGAGTTTGCTGAAGCTAAGGACTACAGTGCAGTTTCATATTGTTTTCCATCTCACAATTTGTCCTGTGTGAAGGTGGTTCGATCAAAATCTGAGTACATATTTATGTACATTTTCTTTGCTGTAATTTCATTGTTTACGGTATTTATGAATTTGCTTATAATCATCTCTATTTGTCATTTCAAGCAGCTTCACACGCCAACCAACCTGCTCATCCTCTCTCTGGCTGTGTCTGATTTCATGGTTGGAATCGTGGTTATACCTGTTGAGAGCATTAAGCTCATTGAGTCATGCTGGTATTTTGGCAAGACTTTCTGTTCCATTTTTCAGGCTACTGTCTTCACTGTTATCTTTGTCTCCCTCTACAATTTGGTGCTGATAGCTGTAGATCGATACTATGCTGTGTGTGAGCCACTCCTTTACTTCTCCAAAATGACAACAACCAAAACCTTGTTATTTATCTTCCTGGTTTGGTCATACTCATTGATATACAACCTGACCCTGCTATACTGCAATGCAGTCCTGTATCGTTCCCAAAAAGACATCTGTTACGGAGAGTGTATGATGGTCGTCAGCTTCACCTGGGGTGTCATTGACCTCATTGTTTCATTTGTGGGCCCATGCTCAGTCATCATAGGAATGTATATACATATTTTAAAAGTGGCACAAAGACAAGAGAGGTCGATAAACACAGTTATGAGACGCTTCAAATCATCATTTGAAGAACCAGCACTGACTAAGTCCTCAGAGAGAAAGGCTACTAAAACACTTGGAATTGTCCTATTTGTTTTCATAAGTTGCTGGATAACTCATTATGTTTGCATCCTTTCTGAAGAAAGTATCTCAAATCCATCTGTGGTCATTGCATTTCTTGTTTGGATCATTTATATTAATTCCTTTCTGAACCCAGTTATCTATGCATTTCGTTATACGTGGTTCAGGACCTCTGTTAAGCATATTCTAACTCTCAAAATTTTTGATCCTTCTTCTGTTCATATTAACATAACTACATAAAAGCACAAGTTTTTTTTTTAAATAGCTTGGAATGTTTGTGGTTGTTTGATATTCACATTTTGAGTAAATCTACAATACTCAAATATAATGCATGTACTGAAATGTTTGCGCATAGAAAAGTGTAGCTATTGATTCATTCAGTAAGCAGTCAGAAGGATATGATATGAGGAAACACGTAACGAGCTACGGAATATTTGCCACATAGTATGTCAACCAATGTGTTTATAGGAAATAATGAAGTATAAAAGAGATCATTGTTAATATTTGGTATTGGACTATGGTGCAGCAGCTGAACTATAACCTTCATACATTTAAAGGCATACCAGGCAAGCCTGCGATTTTTTTCACCTTCAGTTGGCAATTAAAAAAGAAAAAAGCAACCATGTATATTCTGACCAATCCATGTGGATTTATTTGCAAACCAAAGAACAGGAACCAATGATAATCATTTCCATAGCGTTAAACTGACTGACAAGGTAGGGTAAGTGTACCCATTAAGCCCACCAAAATCTAAGTTTAGAAGTTTTTCATCGATATTGGCATGATTTCCAAGGGAGACAACTTGTCAAACTGCAAGATTAATCTCTCATTTGAAAATGTATGCATTATTTTTTTTATAGATTTTAAGAGATAACAAAGATTTTACAAAATATGTCAAAAGTCTGGAATGTGCTTAATTGGTCCCCACCATTAAAGCCCATGAGTGCTCCAAATAAACTCATATCATATTTTTCAAATAAAATACAATAAATTATTGCTTTACAAGAATAAAAAATGGCAATGCATCAATTCAGAGACGTCCAATAGATTAAAAAAAAAAACTCTTCAACTAGATCTCGGTCTGCTCAGGTGAAGTCCTGACCCTTATTTATGTGGGACTTACAGGGACTGTGAAAAGGCACAGACACAGTTACCTCTAGACTGAATCATAACCTCTTTACAGTTGTCCTTTCTCTAATTCTGTTATTGTTTCATTTTCTCTTCATTCTTTCTTTGTTTCTTTCTCTCTTAATTTGTTAATTTCTTCATTTACTCCATCATACAAAGCCTACACTTTGCAGGCCTAACTTCTATTAGGATGCACACCTATAAATGGTACTTTGAGGATGATCTGTTGAGATTCAGTATATGTTAAGATCATGTTTATGTTTAGATTGTCAGCAGGGTATTTCTCATTGCAAATGAAATTTACAGCTCAATGCTCAATAAGGTCAGATCCGTGCTGTTTATTAGTGAACTCCCACAACCTAGGAATCGTACAAGTACTTGATTAGAAAGTCACAACAGTGCATCCCTACCTATGTTAAACAAGATATGCATATTAACATTTCTTTTTATTGCCCTTTTATAACTGAAATAACCTGATATGCACTTACCTGTAGCCTACTGTATAAATTAAAAATAAAGTCAAAGCAGTCTTTGGTCGACAATTTATGGAGGCCTATTTTTATAGTTGTACATTAGGTAAAAAAGGTGAAAGAAGAAAGAGGTGAAAAAATAATGGCCATTATCAACACTTCTACACAAGGGTTTAGAAAAACAAAACTGGCTAAAGGCAGGAAATCCCCACTGAAGTGAGCTTAAATGGGTGGACTTAATTGCTGCCTTACTGAGTAGCAGTTAAATATGACAATGTATTCCTCTCAAAATTAAAAACATGTCTACAGAATCATGCATGAAGCCAAAGTATAATCTGAACTACACATGAAAATTAATATTTAATATTACTTTGCATACATTTATGAATATGAACTTATTATGAATCGAAGTTGGCTTATATTGGCACTGTGTGGCACTGTAGCAGGCCCACCTTAAAAAAAAACAGCATTTTTTTTTTTAATATTCACTTCTCTAAAGGGATCAAAGAGGATGTGTTGATGTGTAGATTAATGTCATATGAATTACAAAACTTTCATTATACACACCTGACATGTTTCATTTTTTGCCAGTGTATATAAAATAGCTTAAAATGACTATTATTATGTCTTAATATACAAATCATTTACCTCTCATTTTTTTATAAAATGAAAGGAATTCTTAAGGAATTGGCTAAAAACAGTAAAATACACGAAAGTTTTGAGGTAACCTTTTGTGAGTGACTTTGACACTTTACGCAAAGATGTCAGGCTAACTTAAAATTGGTTTATGTGATTGATTTGAAGTTAAGAAGACATGGAGCAAACTGCTGGATTGACTAAAACAATAAGTAAAACTAAATGTTTTTTTTTTTTTTTTTTTTCTTTTGTAAAATCTGACTTGAAAGTTGAAAGTGGGCTTAAATGGTACATAGGCTTAATGGGCATTCATGGCTTAATGGGTTTCATTCTGTTTCAGTTTCTTTTATCACTGGCTCGCTGTTTAAGACCCTACAAGTGTAATAACTGTGGAATCTAAACTAGAAGCGGCCGAGAGGGCCTTCATTCATCCTGTAATGAGCCATTTAACCATCGGAATGTCTACGAAGCTGGTAAATTAACCTAAAAACGTTGCCTGGTGTGGTGGTGGACCTTCTCATGATTATAAAACTGTATAATTCAGTATTTTCAAATTGCCTAAGCAGGCCAGACTGGTTTCTGCTGGTCATGTTTATAGTCAATGTGAATGTCCTCGTAGTGTAAACTTGGAAGTTTACCATAACTGAAAAAAGACTATTACGTTTACTTAACTGATTTGAGACAAAGAGTTTCCACTAATTTTTATTCTTTTTTTACAGTGGAGGAGAAAATCATCATACAACATAATTTGTACAATAGTGAACTCTTGTGGTAATAACCTACCACTGCATAAATTAGGGGCCAAAATGCATTTCAGACACACCCAAGACATTAGAAACTCTAAAGATGTGTTGCATATCCTACCTTTGGTACTATGGAAGCTGAAAAGGTGTCTTTTACAATGACATGCATCATATCATAATGACTCAGTGTAATTGTGCAGTTGTTAAGTTGTTAAATTAAAGGCATAAAATTTTAACATGCACACTTCTTGATCTAGTTTAAATGGTACTTGTTGTACGGTACCAGCATATAGGATGCTTAAATGAAGAGTCATTAGCCTTAACCAAAGATGGTAGTCCACAGTCCTGTCTTAAATGCTACTGGTTTGTCAGTAATGCACGGGATTCCGCTAACATTTTGTGAAATTGACAAAATGTACCAAGTTGTAAAAAGAGCCACATGTGGGGAGATTACGCCAGAGCTCCCTGAATTAAACTTCTAGTCAGAGTAGAAGGCTAATGTTAGTTGTTAATAGTTGAAGTATTTCTTTATTGTTAAACCATAGGTTTTACTTGCTTTTGGATAAGTTGGGGGAAAAGCAGTTTGGAGAAAGATGTCAGCCCAGAAATGAAGAAATATCTTTGAGTAAATACCCCTGTGCTCTGTGTGAGCGGTTTCCCATCCCATCATGACAATCAAACGCTATGGTGCATTTTTCTTGTAAGGGACACTTTTTACAAGAAAGAGAGACACTGGAAATCTCCCTTGTCAGAATTTAGTGAAGGATGAAAT
The DNA here is from genome assembly GCA_015244755.2 of Tenualosa ilisha. NCBI lineage: Eukaryota > Metazoa > Chordata > Actinopteri > Clupeiformes > Clupeidae > Tenualosa > Tenualosa ilisha. The sequence goes on along the minus strand of PYXC01000992.1, from coordinate 501,152 downwards.
GTATATTTGTATGTATAATGTATATTTGAATGATAGACAGCTTGGCCCAACATACTTTCAATATACAACAGCTGTGTTGTGTCAGAGATGGTTTAATAGGAGACCATATTCAAATTATATCATTGCATTTTGAAGACTGAAGATTGTAAAAACATATTAAGCACTTCTTGTCTTATCTTTTAGGTTTTCCTCTTAGTGACACACACAGGCTGGGCCAGTGGACACACTGGACCCGGCGCTGAGTGTTGCAGTAATCGTTTTGAAAGGTACTGTGATCTTTTTGTTACATTTAAAGAAACAGCCTATTGTATTTCATTGTCTGTTCCACATATGTTGCACATGTTCTGTAGCAACAGTATTAAGACCCATGTTGGTCAAAGTTACTTTTATGTTGCATATACTGTTCTTTTTATGTTTATCTATTTATGCATGTGGTGGGACTAATGAAAAGGTCAGAGTGACTCTGTGGACCAGAAGGAAGGACGCTGAGTCAGTTGATCACCTAGAGGGGCGGTGGAAATCATCTGATCCCATGAAAATCGACTACTAAGTAATTTATGTAGATCAATCCAATCTATATATGATCTACAGTAAATGTAAAAATGTAAATGACTCCTGTCTATGTTTTATACCCTTTTTATTCTCTAAAGCATAGCTGTTTACCATGACATTTGTGTTTTTATTCATTGTTGGTTTGTGAAATATTTTCTATATTACTCCACAGTGAAGTTCAATGAAAAAAAAATGTTACAAAGTAACTGGTAGCGTTTAGGCAACCATTTCCCTAAAGGGAGCTATAAGTTTTGGTAGAAAAATGGTTATTACAATTTTTTTTAAATTTGTGTGGCTCTATCAAATAAAATCTTGTAACAGTTTTAGAAAAGCAGTAAGCCACTCGAGTCTGTGGGTTAATGCTGGATTTAAAAAAAGCTAAAGGGGTTTAATGGCGCTCAGCACACACTGCGTTGTGCCAAACAACACCCCTTAGCTGTTCTAAATCCAGCACAAACCCATGGCCTCTGGTGGCTTATTGCTTAAATCTTCAGGTTCATCATTGTCAAATCTTGGTTTGATAGTTTGAAGCCATACCCTTAAACAAAGCACATGGTCCAGGTTTGTCCAGGGAGACTGCCTCTGTTATTGTCACTCTACAGAGTTGTTACTAAAAAAAAAAAAAAAGTCTAGCCTACCTCACAACATTTGAACGTTTAGCATTCACAACAGTCAGTTGTGATGGAAGGGAAGTGCTCTTCGGTCTTGATGTCCTGGCTCCCACTCTGTGACCGCTGTTTTCATTCCATGGCGAACGTCCCCATACCATGGGAGCGGTAAAAGCACAAGAAACAAACAAACAAACAAAAAAACATGTTAAAATAATACCAATACATTCTACTCTAGTACTGCTGTACATGAACTTATGTATGTTACCATTTGTTGTATGCAGCTGTGCAGGTTACATGAAAAGAAAAAACAACACGGGACTGAAATAAAAATATCATTGCTCATGTTTGGTCTTCCATGACCATGAATTGCTCCTAAGCTAATGTTTACATTTCAATAGTGATAAACCCGTCAGACCCTAGTCATGTTCAGTGTGAAAGGAAATCCGTTACCTGGGTGACAACTATCACAAGTGCAACTCTCAAAAAGCTTTTGTTGAGGAGGTGTATTGATGTCAGTGTCATGCTAACTGTGGTTTCATAGTTTTCTAAGGTTACTGACGGCTTTACAGTTACATTGGCTACTACAGGTAGAAGTTTGTTGGTTGGAGGTTACCTTAGAAAACACTAATATATTAATGAGCTTCATGTCAGGTATTGCCAATATGGTAGGCAAAACTAACTGCTTTTCCAACGATTGTCCTACAGCTAGCACACATAATGTGCAACACCTGCAATAGACAAAAAAAAATGCTTAACCTTACCTTACATGGTCCAGCTTTATCAATAATCCACATTCCTCTTAGGTCCACCATTACCAGTATTTCAGTCATATAGGCATAGGCTACAGACCAGCAGATTGCTTAGCTAAGAGATTGTTTTCCACAGAAAGTATCATAGCTTATTGAGTATATATGGCTCTGTAGAGCTCTCTCTGCTGGCTACCCTGCGAAACTCTCCTCACCAACACGGAACACGGCTTTAAACGCCTTGCTTTCACACTGCTCGACCCGTGATAAACTCTTAATTCTGGTCCCTGGAATGTAGCGGGTTCCAGTGTGAAAAAGGCTACAGTCTTTGCTTTTATCCCCCAAGACATGTATGCATGCCCACACTCACATCCACTAAAAGCTAAGGAACCTGTTGGGAAAATGCAGAGCTATGCTAAAAACTGTTCGCTGTTTTAAACCGCAGTATTCGTAATGATACATAACGACTAATGTGACAGTCGTGACATCTGTGTGCCACTTAATGTCTCTGTACGTCCACCATCTATACATTTGTGACTTTCACAAGAACTTTATTCAGAGTGTTCACAACAAAAGGAAGAGGAAATCCAGTGATGACATCTCCTGATCATGATGTTGAGGTACCTGAGGTGGGTGTATGCAGATGATGATAACACAGAGTGGTGTTAACTACCACTGGCCAGGGTTTAGAACTTCAACTGAACTGTCCAAGATGGTGACGCCCATAACCTCAGATTTTGGCTTAATTTCCACTGGTAAGAAATTCTATGGGTGACATCACAGATGCTTTGTTCACTTTTTATACAGTCTATGGTTTTAACACGGTGCAAAAGTGACTCCTACTGGCGCATCATATACACTGCCTTACACATGCAAGTCATTCCTTTCTAATACTATAGAGGTCTGCAGTTTTCAGTGCTCATTTGGACAGCCTGTGTAAAGCCATGAGAGTGATATAGAGTGCATAAAGCTTAGTTTTTACTCTATTTTTGGTCAGATTTCCAGCATTCTATTTATAAATTGCCACTGTTGTGGTATTACTAAGATGCTTCGGGGCAGATGTCTCAACGTGGTATAGCTCAGGGGCCAGAGTAGCTCTCTACCTGTTTAAGAGCAACCTTTAAAGGGTCACAGGTAGAGTAAATACATTTTAAAACATAGTCATAGATATTTCAGTCTTACTGATCGAGTGGAACAATTGAAGGAGCCACTCTTTATGCAATGTGCCCTTGGTTATCTGTGTTTGTGTTTGTGCATCTGTCCTGTCTCCCTGCTGAGCACCTTCAGCTATTGCCGATCTAAGTTCACAAAGAGAACATGTGCTTTTGAAATACTATTGAAATGCTGGATCTGAAATGTGTGTGTGATACATTTGTAACACCTTACCCTGGGGTTAACCCTAGGTATCACGATAATCCAGGGATCTACAACAGGTAGCTTGGGAGCATCCTGTAGATGTGATTTAACATGCATTGACACTTGTCCTATCTTCCTGCATCCCATGGACTATGCATAGTTTTCTAATGTATTTCAATGGAATTAAATGGCTCTGACGAGGGGTTTTCAATGGGCATGACTGATAACATTTTCCACTGTTAACACTTTCCATTGTTAACACTGAAAATTCACATTCAGCCTGGCCAGAGCATGCAAAAAGTTGATTTTGTTAGGAGGTGGTGGGGGGATTAACTAAGCCAGGTTTACCACTTAGCCATCTTCTTAAAATATCCTCCAGGACTATCGGTAATACGTTTATTGTTCAATAATAGAGTAACTCTCAGCCACGTTGATTTTGTCAAAGTAGCCCTTAGAGGAAAAAAGGTTTGAGACCCCTGCTGTAATTCTTGCAATGTGGTGAAATCTGATCATGGTTTTGTGGCAATCTAAAGGATCTGTGCATAGTTATACACAAAGAACTATATTGTAGTCAACATACATTTGAATTCACACTTCTTCTGTATTGGCCCAACCCAACTGACCAATTACAGGCTAGTTAATGAAAGAATGAGTTGTCATTGGTTTGTGTCGATAGGCTGGATTCAGGATAAGACAGACTTATCTTCCTTTGTTCACTTACACGTTTCTGTCTCCTGATCTGAGTATTTCTCTCATTCTCTCTCTCCCTCTCTCTCTGAGGACACCATCTTTCTCTCTGTTTTTTTTACTGTTTATATTTGACTCGTTCTTGGTTTATTTTTTCTTTTGGATTATCTGGTATTTAGCTTGTTTACTTCCCTATTTGATTTTAATTATATTCAATTCAAACTTATACTGGTTACAACTGAGTTTATGACTTCATGTCAAATAATCGTTCATTATTTCACTCCAAATTATGCTACTCTTGTGCGTTTAGCTGATAAACTTGATAATATTGGACGTGAAATGCATAATTTTAAGTGTGAGTGAGTGAGATCAATTGTAGTGTCTTGCAATATTTTCCATTCATGCTTCTGTCCTGTAAGCTCAAGACACACTTAACTCTTCCAGGCTAGATATTCTCTTTCAGAAAAGTGTCTGAAGCCTGCCTTCAACTTTCGATGAGATGAATGAGTTTGTACCTCATCTCACATAGTCTAGTACAGTGCTATGAACATTAGAGAATAGACTTTTCTTTTTTAATGACAGATAAAGGTGTACAGTAAGCCTACAGAGACTGTAGGCATATTGTATTACACTATTATACTATAGTGGTGATTAAAAAGTCTTTCCCTTTTTCTGAGCTCATAAAACCAGAATAGGAGGGGTAACATATTTAGTGACATAATTTCTCCTCTTCTGAAGATAAATGGAGTTTGCTGAAGCTAAAGACTACAGTGCAGTTTCATATTGTTTTCCATCTCACAATTTGTCCTGTGTGAAGGTGGTTCGATCAAAATCTGAGTACATAATTATGTACATTTTTTTTGCTGTAATTTCATTGTTTACTGTATTTATGAATTTGCTTATTATCATCTCTATTTGTCATTTCAAGCAGCTTCACACGCCAACCAACCTTGTTCTTCTTTCTCTAGCCATATCAGACTTCATAGTCGGACTGATGGTAATTCCTATTGAGAGCATTAGGCTCATCGAGTCATGCTGGTACTTTGGGAAAACATTTTGCTCTATTTTCCAAGCTATAGTTTACACTGTTGTTTTTGTCTTGTTGTACAGTCTGCTACTAATAGCTGTGGATCGATATTATGCAATATGTGAGCCCTTACTTTATTGCACCAAAATGACCAGCAGAAAAACTTCACTATTTATCTTGTTTATTTGGTTATACTCAGTGACATATAATGTAACCCTGCTATACTGCAATGCAAACTATCGTTCTGAAGAGAACAACATGTGTCATGGAGAGTGTGGGTTAGTTTTAAGCTTCACCTGGGGCATTGTTGATCTGTGTGTTGTATTTGTGGGCCCATGCTCTGTAATAATAGGAATGTATTTGCATATATTAAAAGTGGCACAAAGGCAGGAGAAGTCCATAAACACAGTTGTGGGACGCTTTAAATCATCAACTGAGGTGCCTGCGCTAACTAAGACCTCGGAAAGAAAGGCTACCAAAACGCTGGGAATCGTCCTATTTGTTTTTATAACTTGCTGGATAATTCACTACATTTGCATTCTCTCATCAGAAAGTTTACCAGATCCATATCTAGCCATTGTGATTGTTGTTTGGATTATTTATATAAATTCATTCTTGAACCCAATTATCTATGCATTTCGTTATACTTGGTTCAGAGCTTCAGTTAAACATATCTTAACTCTAAGAATTCTTGTTTCAGGGTCTGGTTTCACTAATTTAACTACAGAAAATGGTTAGGCTAATTGTATGCATATGGAAGTGCCTTCCTGTAAAATGTATGAATGTAGGCTAAGAATATTGTGTGTGGTTGTTCAATAATGAAAGTCTGGTTAAGCTATTTATATAAATTAATTCTTGAGCCCAATTATCTTTGCATTTCGTTATACTTGCTTCTGAGATTCAGTTACACATATCTTGACTCATTGTTTCTATATATTTGAAAGACGCGTTCTTTCATGTCTCAGTGACGAACAGACACAAATAGTTTCTGAGATTTGTCTTTAAGAACACGGTGTACGGGTTCCAAGTACTACCTTTCGGACTGGCGTTATCCTTATCATGTTTTACGAGATGCATAGAAGCGGCTATATCCCACCTACGGAAACAGGGTATTCGCATCTTAACGTGTCTGGACGACCGGGCTATTTTAGGGATCTGATATTAGCGCAGCGACACGTAACGTTCACCCTCACTCTTCTGAGCTTGCTTGGCCTCTGAGAGAATCGGGAAAAGAGATCCCCAGACAGCAGACGGATTTTCTGGTTTTATCATTGAACAATATATGAAAACATTGTCTGTCTCTAAGACAGATGGCTGACGGCGATAAGGATATACCTTGAACGATTCCGCCTGTCCACCTGTGTCGCAGCTAGGCCACTGCAGAGATGGTTCTTAAAACATTGTGTCCACCCCAAAACAGACAGAAACAACATGCTCACTGTGTTGATGCTGACTCGAATGCTGGCAAGCTCTAGCCCACTGGAGATACCACAAATTGCGTCTCCATGGGTCTGGTTTTGAGGCGAAGGGGCCTGCTGACAGACGCGGCCAAATGCAATGGGGAATCCCTGCACACGTGCACCTTCGGTGCTCGGGCCCTCCCATGCTCGCATATGAAAGTGTGACGTTGCATGTGCTTGGTAGAACACATTTAATCTTGCAGCAAACCTGGCGCTTCCATTCTTGTTCAATCCATAGCACTTTGCATTCACGTTTGCACACGATAGACTACGGTCATGTACTATGGCAATCAAATCAAATCAAATTCACAATCCGGATGGCGCGATTTATCTGGATATGATTTTTTTTTTTTTATCGGAATGAAAGCCGAAATAAAAATAGGAGTAAAGAGTGTGTTTTTAGATTAAAAACATAAATTAAAGGTTTGAAAAGGAATAAAGTTCAGTTCAAGAAAAAAGGGCTTGCACTCCTATATCATTATCTACTTTTACCAGATACTGTCAGAGACAGTAAAGCATCAGTGCAGTTGAAATAAATTACACAAAATCTTCTTCAGCTTCACTGTGCGCATGAGGCTGTGTGGCATACTCACCCCACTAGGTGGCGTCAAAGAGCTTTGACTAAAAGAGAACATTAGGTTGTGAATGTAACCCCGGTTCTCCGAAGGAGAACATGTCAGAATGATTGACTTGTACAGACTTTACCACAAACACGGACAGAGTGGAAGACGGTGGGTGAGTCTTGCAAAATCTTAATTTTAATAGACTTTTGGTTGGCCTACACTTCCAAAGTTCTTGGTGTTTCGTTTTAGGGTCTTCATTGACCCTACTACCGAAGTTTGGTGCCATTCTGAGCTTTATTAGTGGATAAAAATTGTGTTTTGGTTGTGTTGGGAGTATGGTGCTGTTCTCCATGCTTTACGATTAACTGAAAACACATAGAAAAAAGCCAGAAATTGACTTCATCAGCGTCACTGACCTCTCGAGGGGTATTCGACTCGATCTCACAGGGTAAACAAACCTCAAGTTTGTATGAACTATCACTTAAATGTTACACTCAGGTCGAACTGTTCTCGGGTCATACCACACTGGCTGTGTGGTACAGGCACTCACTAGGTGGCGTCAAAGTGCTTCAACCGAGGGAGAACGTCAGGTTGAACGTTAGGTTGCGAATATAACATAACGAATATAACACGAGACGCCACCTCGGTCTGCCTCTTGTACACTTATGTTATTATGCTTGAAGTGTGAAAAAGGAAGACTGGCGCGCATACGCCTGTGTTATATTCCTCAGAGCGCACATAGCACATGGATGCACAGCCTTTAGGCATTGATTGAAGAGGGTTCAGCAGAGTAGGTGCGCTCAACGGCGATATCTCCTATTTGTCAGAGAATCGGGGTTATATTCATAACCTAACATTTTGCAGTGCGGCCAGGGATTTAGTTTTTAACTGAAAAACAGATATTGATGTAGTTATTGACTACCTTACTATTGTCACCTGTCTTAGCTAAGCCGTTGCTCTGTGTATTGTAGAACTTGCTGTGATTAAACATAAAGTAGTTTATTCTTAATGTGTTAATTTAACCAACCTTTTCTAAGGTTTGATCAACTCTTCAATTGTTATATGCCTGTGTCTCCAGGTCCAGAACCCTATGCTGTAGGCTAATAACCAATGACAGTCTCACATTAATTATGCATCCCAACACGTTTCCAAAATAAAGCTGCTTCTCTTTCAGTTGAAGCACTTTGAAGCCACCTATTGGGATATCATCTTAGGAGATACTATGTTGCCTGAATCGTCTCTAACATGGCCTGTCATGACAGGCATAAGAGCACATGTGCCAGTCAGTGCACAGTTGCATGCGCGCCATCGTTCTCTTTCACCTTATTCACCGCCCGACTGGACGGTTTTTATTTTGACTCTTGTTTGGCGCTGAGTGCAAGGCCAATTCTGATTTTCCCAGACTTGATTGAGGAGGTGTGCCACTACTGGGTTCACCCCTTCACAAACAGGGTGACGACATACGGCTCTGCGCAGTTCACCTGGATTCTTTAGGAGGAAGAGCTCGGGCTAGCACGGTTGCTCCCTGTCGAGGACATGGTGACTTCCTACCTCTCATCCTCCCCCACCGTGTGGCAGGGTAAAGCTACTCTCCCCTCCTGATCTTGCAGCACCATGGCCAGCCTTATGGAAAAGACGTACGCCTGCGTGGTACAAGCATGTAAGCCGTTGAGCACGGCAGCGCTCCTTCAATCACAACAAGTGGACTTCCTCCAACAGATGGACTCTGCGGTGATGAGCAAAAATGACAACATCTGCAAGGCCACCGACGTGTTGCTGAGACTTATAAAGTACACAGCGCAGGTGCGGGGGAAGGCCTTGGGCTACTTGGAGCCGACACAATGCCACCTCTGGCTAATGCTCGCCAATCTCCCGGACCACGAACGCGTCCTGCTCCTGGACGCCCCCTCATCCCCTCAGGGCTGTTCGGGGCATTTGTTGAGGCCATGAGAGAGAGGTTTGAGGCAACACCGTTCCACTCGCTAGCACAGCCCAGCCACAGAGGGTGCAGTAAAGGCTGCGCAAAGCTCCACATGAGCGTTCCCTCAGCGTTCACCCAGGTGTGAAACAAGCCACGCCTCAGCAGTATCAGTAGCGCAGACGGACCATGGACAAACACTCCTGGCTCTCTGATTAGTCCGCCGCCCAAACCAGGCATGGTCAGTCTCGCTCTCCTATTGGCTCACCCCACTGGGTAACCACCGGGGCCCACACTGTTCATAAGCACCCCTCTGTTGGCTGCACACACGCACACACACACACTCTGTTGTGTCAATTTCAATACAGGCAGTGAGTGTTTCACTCCCTAAAGAAAGAAAAAAAAACACAATAATTAACAAAAAATTGATGTTGACATCCCCAGCGCTGTCCGCTCAGGATACATTAGCCACGATTCACGGCATAGTGTCAGTTGCCTCCATGAGCCCTCAGCTCCTGCTGGAGCAAGGGACACTTGTCTCAAGTGCATGCACTTTCCCGCTACCTCAGGGCGTGTTCGCCATGATCCACTCTACTACATTGATCTCTCCCATGTGCAGATTCCTCTAAATGACTGTACAAGCGCTCTTCCTCGCCTCACGCGCAATCTTTTGCAGATACCCCCCACTGACAGAGCTACCTCTGCACTTGAGCACATGGCGTGACTGCACCCAATCCCAATGGATTCTGCGCAAAGTCTCGACAGGCTACGTGCTCCAGTTTACACGCCCCCCTCTGAGGTTCAATGGTATTATCCGCTCGGTTGCTGGAAGAACATGCAGACATTTTGCGCCAGGAAATATCCCAGCTCCTTGAGAAGGGTGCTGTTTCGATTGTATCCCCTAGAGACGCAGGGCTTCCATAGCCATTACTTTGTCATCCCCAACAGGGATGAGACCGATTGTAGACCTGAGACGCCTGAATGGCCATCTCAAGCGCATTTTGTTTCACATGCTCGCCCTGAGGCAGGTGATTTGCAGTACCAGCATGACAGGATTGCCACAATAGATTTGAATGACACCTTCCTTCACATTCCAGTGATGGCCAAACATAATCGGTTTCTGAGGTTTGCCTTCGAGAATACAGTGTACGAATTTCCTGTACTACCATTGGGGCTAACTCCTGCCCCATATTGTTTCACAAAATGCATGGAGGCGGCAGTGTTCCCCCTTTGTGGGTAGGACATCCACATCCTAATGTACCTGGACGAGTGAGCTATCCTAGGGACAGACCCCTCGTCAGTATGTCAACATGTGACCCACGTCCTCATGCACCTGAGTTCACTTGGTCTCGAGGTGAACCGACCCAAGAGTGTACTAATCCCCAGACAGCAGACAGACTTTCTGGGGCTCTCACTGGACACTATCTTGAATATCGACCGTATCTCAGAGAGACGGCTAATGGTGACACAAACATGCTCAGTGCACCTCTGCCAGGGAGCATGCATAAACGTCCATTGGTGCCAGAGGCTTTTCGGTCTGCTCACTGAGTCGTAGAGTCCACCCCAAGAGGGACAGACACAGAGTGCTCACTGTCTCGCTCGAATGCTGGCAAGCCTTAGCTTAGTGCAGAGACTGTGAATGGCTCGCCAGAGGCGTCTCCATGGTTCTGGTCCTGAGGAGAGCAGTTATTGTGGTCCTGAGCAGAAGCGACTCCTGAGTCTGTGTCTGACCTCCCCTGTGGTGAAGGCAATTCAGAGTGCTAGAGCCCCATCCACTAGGTCTCTATATTCTCTAAAATGCTGTGTGTTTGTGGTCATGGTCATTCTGTCTTTCCTTAAGCATATGTTTTAGCAGGACCATGCCTTCTCGACACTCAAAGTTTATCTGGCAGCCATCTCTGCTTGCCACATTGGTTGGAACAATGCCACCCTACCCACTGTAGGCTCAGTGACTGATTTTTTTGACCCATGCCTGACCCACCCCTGCCAATGCTAGCCAATGCACCAGTGGGAACCAGCCTCCAAAGATGTAGCGCAGAGCTCCCAGAGCTCCTCGTGATCATTCCGTGTCCGGCCAGGTTTGCCCTGCCCAGGTCCAGATTCCGCTTGGCCAGACAGCCACGCGGGCAGAGTGACGACACACACTCAGTTTTGATTCGTCCACCGCTGAAAATGGATTGGTTCATCCCACCGGGGACCACTTTGTACACAAACACACTCACATGCTCTCCCCCATGTGCCCACTTCAATAAAGGCAGTAAGTGCCTCATCCCAAAATTATAATAAAAAAAATCGATCATGCCCATGAGCCCTCCGATCTCACTGGAGAGGGGTGCCAATTCTCTTGAGCATACATTTTTACGCACAGCCCTGGGACACATCCACCATGATCCACTCTATTGCATCGATCTTTCCCATAAGCCCTCAGCCCCCACTGGAGCAGGCGTCAGATTCTCTGAATGAGCATGCGAGTGCACCGCCTCGTCTCACACACAACCTTTTCATCTTACGTAACTATCTCTATAGCACATCTGTATATTGCCCTTATATTGAATCTATATAGCACATCTGTATATTACCCTTACTATCTCTTCACCTTACATGTATATTGCTCTTCTGCCTATTTATTATTACTACTCTTATCTGTATATAATTTGCTCTTTAACTGTACATACTGCATACTGTATATACTGCACTTGCTGCTCTTTGCACTTCTGATTAGATGCCAAACTGCATTTCGTTACCTGTATTTATACATGTGTAATGACAATAAAGTTGAATCTAATCTAATCTAATCTTTAGCTTACTGATTACCTTTTAGCATTCTGAGGTTTGCCTTTCAGAACACATTGTACGAGTTTTGCGCATTACCATGTGGGTTATCAATGTGCACTTAGTCAGCAGTGCCCCCCGTTCGGAGGCAGGGAATCTGCATCCTGATGGGAAATGGACTGCATTTATATAGTGCTTTTGTAATCCTATGAGCACTCAAAGCGCTTTACAATGTATGCCTCACATTCACCTGTACCACCTGCGCCACCATTGTGCAGATGGCACCCTAGGAGATTGGACTATCCTAGGGACAGACTCCTTGCTAGTACATCGTCATGTGACTCTGTGACGTCGAAGTGCTTTGACTTTGTGGCACATAACCCCGGTTTTCTGAAAGGGAACTCAAGACGCCACTTGACTTGCCTCTGCACACTTCAGCTGTTATGCTTTAAGTGTGAAAGAAGAAGATTCTGTGCATTCACCTGTGTTATATAACCTAAGGGCTGCACCTGGCACATGATGATGGGCTGTATTCTAGAGGGTTCAGCAAGATAGTATCTCCAAAGGCAATACCCCAGTAGGTTGCGTCTCAAGTTCTCCTTTGAGAGAACCAGCGTTATGTGCCATAGCCATAGCCACAGCCTTTCGCTTTCTGACATGCATGATAATAAACAAAGACAAAGCGTGGGAGCGCAGGAAGATGGCACGCCAAGTATGCTAACCTTTCAAATGAAATTCATTTCAGTTTTAGAGGTAGGACTTTCTTTTGTAGGCCTTCCAGTTGTTCCCTCTGCCCTTCTGCTCCCATAATTTCCTTCTTATAGGGTTGCAAGGGAAATAATGCATGCTCCACCAGGTCTTGCATTGCAACCATATGCTGAACAGCACAGCATTTTTACAGATATTGCTCTCTGATAAGTCACGTCACACAACCTGTTGATAATACTATAATGACAATCTGATTAATGTTAAACATGGCACTCACAAAACATGTGTACGCCTCTTGAACCAGTCCCATGGAAGACTTGTTCTGATTGTTCTAAACTCTAGTTACTCTCTCAATAAAGGGCACTAATGTACAGTTCTGGATCCAAGTGCATGTTTAGCAGCATGGTTTGGAGGAGGATGTTTAGTCACTGTGCTTGTGAGCACCCTGTCATACTGACCAGTGAGAGTAACCATCTCTGACTTGTTCACGTTGTGCCTGGATGGAACAAGGCCTGTGCCTTTTCTCCAGCTCCAGTTAAAGTATCTGTTTAACATTAGACCTGTATTCTAGTCAAATGAAGCCTAATGAAGTTTAACATCACATATAAATCTGATAATGTGAAACTGTCAAATTACTAGAATTTGTGCCCAGCTGTCTTATTAGTATCTGGCACAGTGATGTTCAAGTGACCTAGCATCTCAAATCACAGTACCTTTTTTGGCAAATATTTCAATGGGGGGAGACCACTCATTGGTAAGACCTTTGTAGTAGCTGTTGTTAACAATTTCAGCAAAAGTTTACATCAAAAATAGCCTGTTTTGTCATACCATTTTTTTTTTTTTTGTGGAATGGAGCCAACCGATTCTCAACCTCAAGTAAGTCTGTTTAGCATACATTCAAGATGAGGAATGTGCTAACCACACTTTTATCTGGCACAGAGAAATGGATGCTCTAAAAGAGAATAAAATGGTTCATTACTATCCATCACAGAAGTGTTCCTGTGGACTGGGTTGTGACCTGTTTCAGAGTATATGTCCATGTCCATCTTTTTCTCATTAAGAGCATTTTTTCACCATACTTGAGCTTGAGGTGGTTGCCATCCTCATTTATCACTTTGTGCAGCTGCAGATTCGATTCAAATTCAAACACATTTCCATTTCTGGCCAACACGTTTTTTGTTGAGAGCATCAAACTGAATTGTGTAGGTAGTTTGGACAAAGTGATTTGTTTAATTCTTTAGCTTTATTGTTTGAGCATTAGTGAGTAATGTGGTACTTATTCGTTGTCCAACAGTTACAGTGCTTAAAGGTTATATTCAGTTACAAAGTGGAATGATATACCACCCTAGCAGTACAAAATAAATAATTGCATTGAATTAGCGGTAGTTTTTTGTGTGCTATCATGCATTTTATGTCCATTAGAAGCCTATGGATGGATATATTATGAGTGAATAGGGTAAAAGCTTAACTTATAGATATCCTCTCAAAATTTTCCCTGCTGATTATTTAATTAGCCAAAGACAAAATAATAATAATCTGAAATACTTTGTATATACATGTAGATAAGCCATTATACACTGAAATGTTTATAATCTGGCCATGCTGAGTATGAATTTGAATGTTAACATGGACAATTTTGGGATGCACTACCTATATCAGCCCCATAGGTGTACATTGAAAATCAGTGCACTTAAATGCAGTGTAAATGCTACAGGGGACTATGCATTGTCCATGGTATGAGAGAAGGTGGGACACGTCGCAGTGCATGTTAAATCCCATGTACAGTACATGGTGTAGTATAGACTAGGCTGTTTAACTTGCTTACCCTTATGGTACAAGCCAAAATGTATCAGCTTTTTTTTTGCTAATTGTCGCATACATTTAAGTATATGATCCCTCATTTGCATACTTATACATGACATTTCAAAAAACAACACAAAAAAGTGTTATCCTAATTTAAATAATCAGTTGAAGAAGTTTTGTGAGGATATCTATAAGTTAATTTTTTTACCCTATTCAGCTGTAATACAACCCTCCATAGGTTTATAATGGACATAAACTGACTGATAGAATGAATGCAATACTATCACATAGCACACCTTGCCAAAACCACAATGAGATTTACTGCCCCTGAGTGGTACAGACGGGCCAAATTTAGGGGCCTGGCTCAAGGACTAATATTAAAGTACAGGATTTCTGTTCTTTATCATTTATTTTAGCTCCCTGTATCAGGACAACCATCTACAGTGGAGCCAAGGATGGCCTTAGGCACCCAGCCTGCACTGAAGGCTGCTCTGTCGGTGTGCGTCTCATGCACACAGAGTAAGGCAAGCCCACGCTCCCCTCCTTCTGGAAGTGGCTCGCTGTCCAATCAATTGCCCCTGACCTTGTGACATGACTATTTTTTTGGGCCCAGTGTAATTTTGCAGAGTGCTCTGTGTTTTAGGCTGAGTCCTGTATTAATTACACTGATGCATTTCACCCAGAGCGCCCCCCTATCCCCCCCCAGTCGTGCTCTAGTCAGGTAGCACAGCTGTAATACCAATGAGACTGGACTTAAGTGCCCATGTTCGGATTGCAAATCTGTTACATCACACACAATGACTAGACAGTATGGAAATTAAATTAGATGACCAAAAGAAAAAAAACAAAGCTATGAAAAAATACCTTTTGCTTTTTTCACCCTGAATGATTTAGAAGATGAACAAGATATTTGGCATCATTACCGGTAATTGTTTTACTGTGAGCATGTTGCATGAATTGGTGTAAGAGAATTGGTTTTCCTCATTATTGGGGTGCATGTGGTGCTAGTCCCTTGTGGGTTTGGATGATTTATCTTTTAATAAGGAGGTCAGTATGACATTGTGCATTTCAGAAGTATTACTGAAGAAATTACTAGAAATAAAAATACCTCAGTCACTTAAACTGACCAACTGGACAAGGGTTCTGTTTGCTCTCTTTACTCCTAGACATAAAGATAAGTGGATGCTTGTTTGAGTGCCAGTTCAAGGTCATTAGATATGATTTCTTGTCCATTTGTTTGTATATTACTTTCTAAGAACCTTGTTTGTCTGGCCTTGAAATATTCATATACCACTGTGAGTCTGATATGAGCCATATGAGTCTGTAAGTGTTTTCCTGTTCAGGGTATATGTTCAGACTTCATTTCTTTACAAACATTTTGACTTTTTTTCATGGTATGATTGGGTATGAACTGATAATGTAAAGACAAATCATCCATGTTATATATCACAATTTAACATGCACATACAGACACATTCCATTCAAATATTTGGAACTGTTCGTTTGCTAGATGATGAAACATTTTTGTAGACGATAACCATGTGGTAAAACGTTAAAATTGTGTGCCTGGATGCTTTGCAGATACTGAACTTTAGTATTTACAAAATAACAGCACTAAATATTGACCAAACTGCCAGACGCCATTAGTCTTTCTTCATGACAAGTGATTGTTTCCACTTTGCACAGGTGTAAAAGGCTTTCTGGTCACGTCATACATTTTTGACACCTTGTCAGCGTCTCACGGATGACTTTAAAACGTTTATGGCACACCCCTGCAAGTGGGGGAAAGACAGTGGGAGGCATTGGCCCCATAAAATATAGCTTGCCTGTTCTTATAATCAAATTGCCATAGCTTAAACAATTGGCTGGTGGTGGTGGTGGAGGTGGGGAGTGGGGCTACTGTGATGGCCGACATAGTGAATGAGGGATTTAATCTGTTTAATTACAGGGCTGGAAGAGAGCCTTATTTTATACCACACGCTGGCTCACTTGGAATCCGACACCCTGTGACTATCAGCAACATCCAGATCCAGAGCATCCCTCGCCCGACACTGTCTCTGTCTCGCTCTCTCTTTCCTGTTTGTATTGCACCCTCGCTCCCTCCCCTTGACTTTCTGTCTCTCTTTCATCTTTCTCTCTGTCTGTCTCTGTCTCTCTCTCTCTCTCTCTCACACACACACACTTTTCTCTCTCTCAAAGCCTTTCAGGTTGATGGTTTGTGCATGGTCTGAAACAAGAGGGCTTCCTCAGATGGAGTCACTGTAGACTGTAGACAGTGCTGAGAGAAGAGGAGAAAAGACATTCTCTGGCAACACTATCTACAAAGTCAATTTCTTAATTCATCACTTTCTTCTCTGATGCCAAAAAACTAAGAGTGACCAGGGATAACCTGATGGCCTGATGGAGCAATAAAGGACTATCAGACAAGGTAAGTTAAAAGACATTACTGATTTGCTCTCATGCCGCAAGCCTTGTTATTCTTCAAATGCGATTGGAGATGAACAGTGATAATCTTTGTGCCTGAGACTGTTGTTAAATCACTGTTGGCAATTCTCAGTCTCGTGAAGTCCCTCCTGTTTCTTGTGGCATGCCAGACTGGCGTCTCAGGTAGGAATATTTCCTCATGCATCAGTGCTCTGTTTACTGGCATCTGTAGAAAAGGAAGGCGGGGCACTGGAGGTGCATAACAGACCCTCCCCTTCAGAGCCTACAGGTAGAAGCCATTTTCTCTTACTTCTTTTTTATAGTGATGTACTAAAACTATTGTCTTCAATCTATGTTACAATCTATGTGACTGAAAAAAGCTTATAACACGTTTACACGTTTACAGCACAATCAGAGTCAGTTCAGATTGGGTGTGTAAGAGAGAACAATTACAAATCTGTTCAGTTTTAACCACCACACTTTGTAGCATTATAAAAAAGCAAGGAATAAAAATGGCAAATAAAGAGACGTAAAGTGTTATCCTGCACAAGTAGGGTCAGCTGAAAACCCCTGCATTTGGTCTGGAGTAATAACATCTCATTCTCTTTTTTTTCTCCGCTCTGTTATTTTAAGACCACCCTTACTTCTATTAATTGCTGTGCTTTTCTGCTGTCCTTTGTACCGGAAAACGGTGCATTAGAGTGCAAAACGCTTCTGATTGGCCCAGTGGCTTTGTGTCTAAGCTACTGGCACTAAATTAATGGCCATAGAGGACTAATGTAAAGGCACTTGGGCGCCTGAGTTAGGTACTTAAGCGCTGAGGACTGTGGGTTGAGAGTTGGATGTAATTACACAAAAAGCAGGTCGGCCATTAATGGCAGACCAGGTACCTAATGGACACAGTCACATTTTTATCTTTTGTCTGCTGCAGGGGACGCAAACTAAAGCAGTCAAGCAGCACGGAGGCTGCTGCTGCTGCTGCTGCTGGTGGTGTGGGGGGATGAACAACAATTTTCTGTTTGCTAGTGAATTTGGCAGTGTTATTGTAACTCCAGCCAAGCACTTTGGGAATTGCTTATTTTGATGGCAGAACTGCTGATCTGGAGACAGTTATATGTACTGTCATACTGACAGTTATATGTACTTGCACATTAAAATGCATTTGACTTGTCCTCGTCTCTCCAGATCTGTAATAGATAGTTTATATTTCAAAGAGGTTATGTTTTCATCTACATATGTACCTATGTTTTTTTTTGGGTTGTTTGTGTGTTTGTTTTGCTTGGTTAAACATATTGGCCTGATTTTCATCAAAGGTGCTATATACTATATATGCTATATATGTGGGATTCAAAAACCTAGGTAATTTTTGAATAAAATTAACAATTTGATTAATTTTGCATTTGATTATTTGATTAATTAGCTATTATTTGTCAATCACTCAATTAGTATGACAATGCAGGAAAACTAAATATGACCCTGTATGGTATGTCTGGTGAAAACCCTGTATGCTCAAAATATTTTGGGGGGGGACAAGTTGGGAAAAATATAATTTTCTGAGTAACTGAACATCAATTTGTTGAAACTGGTGTTAAGATGTGGTCGTATAGTTACATATTAAATATAACTCAGACCAACATGATGACTGAACAATAGAATTGTTCTCTAAAAATAAACAAAAATGTGATTTTCGCTCAACAGCAATGATATGCAAAGTAGAGCAAGTATTCTATTTTATTCTAGCAGTAAGCCTAGTAAACTAAATCATGCGACCATAGACATCACTTTGTTCCCCTCTCCTTCTCTCTAACCCCCATTGCTCCTCTTCTTCCCTCATCTTACAGATAAAATACTGTCGTACAATTTAAGCAACAGTGAGACTAGCTTTTCATCACTGGAACAATAAGCAATAAGCCACTTCACTCAAACATGACAGAAGGCTTTAAGTATGCAATGTATATATATATATATATACACACTTATTGCTTTGAGTGACTGGCCTTCCATATGAGGAATGACGCAACTTTAGTTTAAGAGGCACTTGGCATGATGGGGACTAAGACAAAAAAAAAAAAAAAAAACAATTGACTAAGGTAATGTTACTATTAGAAACATGTTCATGTGTTGGTAATAACATACTAGTACTAATAACATAGAGACACATAGTTCATTAGAATTAATGGTAGTTGCAGAGCCATCTTGACTTTTATGTGCTTGTGCATCATGGAAGTGGTGTGATGGGCTACCTTCCCTGCACTTTGCAAAGTCTGCAGAATACCAGAATTCTGTTGAATTTCAAAGGAAAATATCACCACATTACATTGTGTGCGGGTATTATTTTAGCCGCTTGCATTGTTCCGAGGATCCCTATTAGGATGCAGCAATGTTGCTTTTATTTTGAGGCAATTTTTTCTTTTCACTAATTTCTATAGTCTATCAAATGGACTATGTCAGTGTGTTAGATAGATGGCATAAACATTTCCAAATACAAAGCAACTAGCACTGGATTGGCTCTCATACAGTATGTGGCCAAAGTGTTATACAATGCAAGTCAAATCAAAGAATGTGTTCTAGACGACTCAAAACCAAAAGAATTCCAAGAGAACGCTACTTACACTATTTAGTGTTGTCACCCAAAGGAGCAGAGTCCTGTAAATTATAGTGAATAAGTGTTGGGAAATAGCTTCACTACAAGTAGTACAAGTAGTGAAGCTACTAGTTTAACTACATTTCATGTGGCTTGGCTGTAGCAAAGCTATTTTCTGAATCTGATAGCCTTCCATTAGTTTAGTTTTTTTTTTTTTTGGCCATGTAGTGTGGTAGTTTTGTCCAGAGCATCAGCTCACAACTGCAAATCATCCATCAAAGCCATGCATGGAAGATCAGTTCTATGCAATATTGTGATGCATTTGTTGTATAAGGTGCCATAATTTAAAAATGTCCACAATGTAAACAAAAATCAATTGTGTGTCTTGTATCACTCACATGTGTACAATATAGTCAATTAAAATAGTAAAAGCATATTAGAAAGCATTAACTATGGTGCGTGCGTGCGTGTGTGTGTGTGCATGTGTGTGTGTGTGTACGCGTATGTACATGTGCATATGCGTAAACCACTGTATCACTACTTTTTCTTCCCATCTGTTTGTGCTGGGCATCCAACCAACTCTCTCTCTCTCACACTCACTTACCCTCTGTCTTTCTCTGTATGTGTATCTTTCACACACAAAGACAGCATTCAAGCATATACAGTATAGTAGCACAGAAAACCACCGATGTTGTAAATCTCTGCCTTTTTCAGATTTAGTGTCGCTTAATGAACTTAAGAATGAGTAATGGAGTGAAATGTTCATTCTGATGGTATAAGGCCTGTAGTTTGTGAAGGATAAAACACAAGGTCCACAGCTGTCATTGAATTATTTCCAATAGATTTGAATTGTATATATGTACTGCACATTTGGTCCTCAAAAATGTATCCACATTGCCATTGTAAAAGTCACATTATTTCAACAATATTTTCCCAGCTAGTTGTACTAATGAGTGCTATCCTGTCATAGCAGACAGCTCCTTTGAATTGCTACTACTTGGCATCTTTAAGATTTCATATCATTAATAAGTTGCACAATATAAAAAGCTTTTCCATTTGTCTTTCCACCAATCTCACCAGGTGAAGCAGTTGAGCTTCAGTTGCACTTGGTCTTGCCAAAGCAACATCGGCACGACATCCTGTCTGTCATGCCAACGGACCGTTGCCTCATCTCCCTCCTCGTCTTCCTCCTCCTCGTGCTGGCTACGTCTGCCCAAGGACAAGGTAGGAGACTAGAAGTGATCTACATCTCTGTTTCAGCTGCTTGAGACGGGTTTCAAGGCACTGTGGCCATGTTTCATCACATTGTGCAACACTGCTATTTTTACCCTTTATTTGGATATATTCAATTTATAGTAGACCTTGAAGAACATTTGTTATTCAGTGAACAACACGGTATTTGTTTGAGACAACTTGTATGTCACTATCAGCAGAGACAATTACAGTGTTTGAAATATGTGCTTCACTAATGTGTGCAGGATGTTGGAATACGTGTAGGCTGGAAATGATATTGTAATTTTACTGACATTTAATTTAAACCTGATGTGTCATCAATTATGTAATAACCTACTGTATTCAATATAATATTGTATCACGACTTATCTGCTTTATATAGACATGCTGTAAGATCCTTTGAGTAGATCTTTAATGAATTGCTGTGGAGTCCTATCTTCCACGCTCATGACTTACACGCTCTGGGTGAATGGAGCACACACAGCACCCATGCTGATGAAATACCCCAACTCCAGAAACACACATTCTTTTTCCTGACTCTTATTTTTCTGTATGTGTCCCTCCTTCTTCCTCTGTCTCTCAGTTTATTATATGCCCACTCACTCACCATCTCTCCACCGTCACTGAAGTAGATGAGGCAAGCTAAGGAGCATTTCATTATATGTGCCTGCAGCTCTCCGTGGTTGGCACTAGTGGCGGCGGTGACAATGGTGGAGGTGGTGGAGGTGGCGGTGGTAGCGGTGGCAGTGATGGAGGCTTCAAGGTTAGCGTGCCCTCTGTGCTGCCTGCGTTTAGCCCCGGACAGGGCCCTGATTAATGGCAGCCGTGTGGCGTGGTGGGGGGGATGCTGGTGCCCCTGTGAGAGCCACGAGGGAGTGAGCAGTACGGGACAGATGGAACTCTGCAGGACGGCGCTTAGTCCACAGCCAGTGACGGGAAGAGAGGGAGAGACACAGGAGAGAGTGAGAGGGAGAGAAAGAGGGAGGGAGAGAATGAAGGTGAGGAAAGAGAGAGGAGAAGAAGAATAAAGCAGATGGTGTTGGAGATAGGAGAGGGAGAGATGCATAGCTCTGGATAATAAAAAACACAGACAGAGAGGAGGATAAAGGGATGGAGAAATAGATGGTGTAGGAGATGGAGAAAAAAAGTTAGATTTGGCCTCCAGCTTAGGGAATCAGATTGGTGGAGGGTTCCCGTCCATCCCTGAGCTCTAGTTCATGATCCACATCTGCGGTGCCCTTGAACAAGGCATCAAAGCCACAAGTGCTCTGTGGAAACCAGAACAATGCCTGTATATTTGGGGTGGTGTTAGTTTGTGTGTTTGGGTTTGGGTTTGCTCTAATAACTGCCTGTGTGTGTGTGTGTGTGTTTTCACTAAGTAGGGAGAGGACAAATGAATAATAGTGCTTAGAGAGGAGGGAAGAAAAGAGAATGTAACAGAAGGTTGAGAGGGTATAGAGAAGGAGAAAGAGAGAAAGAGAGAGAGTAGCAGCTGAACAAGAGGTAGGATGGAAGGACAGTGAAGAGAGAACTGTTAGAAATACTGGGTGAAAAGATGGCAGGGGCGAGGGTGTCTGGGATGGGAGATTTGAAAAAAAAAATACAAATGCGTTGGTGGATGTCACACAGACTGAACAAGTGTAGTTGTAGTTTAGTTTTAAAAAATGAGGAGAAAAAAGATGTGGATGGACAGATCGAGGGTGTCTGGGATGGAGTGAGAGATGAGAAGAAAAGAGATGTGGAGGAAGAGAGCTGATGGAGAAGGACAGATCTGTAGGTGGGTGACCCACTGACTGAACAAGTGCAGTTGGATGGGTGCAAGGGGGATGGAGGGTGATGCAAAGCCAGGAAATATTGGACAAGAGCTGATTCATTTGAAACACAGACACACACTCTCTCTCTCTCTCTCTCTCTCTCACACACACACACACACGCACACACACACACATACTCACACACACAGAGTTTAATTTAGTAATCTGCTACGATGACTGTGATGGCTGAAATGAACCACTAGGTGACAGCAAAGCAAAGCATGCAACAGTGCAACAGGAAACACAGTGAAGCATTCAGCATGTTGCATTATTTTAACCTGAAATAAAATCAGAGAAACATCGGCAGAATATGTGTGTTATTTGTTTGTTGGCTTGGGAGATACTATTAGCTTAATCCTGAATTTTAGATGTCTGAAATTAAATATTCCAGGTTGCAGTCTAGTACTCATTTGAAACACTAGGTGGTGCTGTTGTCCAGGACAAAAAAACTGTCCTGGAATACAGTATCAAAGAAAATGAATTACGACGGTGGTGAGGATGCTCATACTACAGTATATATACAGTATGCTCATACTGAGTAGTAGACCATGCACTTCCTTTAGAAATGGGAGGTTACTAAGTACAAACAGTTAAATGCTGTACTTAAGTAGCATTTTCAGGTATCTGTATTTTTCTATCAACTTCGACTTTTACCCCACTATATTTAAACAAAAATATGAAAATATAAAAATATATCTGTACTTCTACTCCTTACATTTTCAGACAGGCTAGTTACTTTTGTCTTCATGCATTTGAGGGAAGTTACTAATATCTTCAATATATGACAATATGGTGTTCCTTCCCAACACTGAGCTGATTCCAACTTGGACGGGACAACATGGAAGAATTTCTTCTTAAACACCGTTGGTTGAATGGAATAATTGTGGAGTAATGTTACATTGGTTCATTTGGAGTATCGTAGGCTACAGTCTGCATCCTTTACCAAAAACAACCATCAGAATAGTCCTTTAAACAGGCTAGAGTACTTTAAAGCCAGTCCTTACACTTGGACCTTCTTTTACATAAGCATCCACTTCTACTTGAGAATTGGAAGTGTGCACTTTTGCAATCTCTGATGTGTGTGTGTGTTTTTGTGTGTGTGTGAGTGTCCATACTGAGAAGACCAAACACTTCCTTGCAAGTGGCAATGGAGGCACCATTAGTAAATGTATGCAAGAGTGTATGCACGTGTGTGTGTGTGTGTGTGGCAGAGAGCGCGAGAGAGAAGTCTGAGATGATGAAGGCCACAGGCAGATTGATGTAAGGTGTTACTTGCCCCATCAGCTCCCTCTGAGGATTTATGAGTGGCTCAGATGGGAAAAGGACTGAGCACTAATTAAATGGGCCTGAACTACTAATACACGGCCATTTGACTGCTGGAAAGTGCCTTAATGCCCAAGTGCCTACCTGCCTGCGCGCAAGCCTGCCAGCCTACTTGGGTGCCAATGTGAATGACTGTTCCCGGGCAGAGGGAAGGAGCATTCATCTCTGCCTCTAACTCCAGCCCTGCTTCTACACACTCACTCACTCTTAGTTGGGCTCACACACAAACTGTGAGAGAGATGGAGATGGGGATGTTTGCTAAGGGGAATTGTGTGTGTAGTTAATATGCATACACATATATATTATTGCCATCTCACTCTCTGTCTATCTCTCTCTCTCTCTCTTACACACACACGCACACACATAAACATGCCACACACAACTCCATGCACACATGCACAAACGTTCTTGAAAATACAATTACCAAGAAATACCTTGTGTTGAACATGAATAGAAAATACAGAATTTATACATATAGCCTATGTTCATGTATAGCAGTTCCAGACAAAATATTGCCATCACCAAATGACACCCTCACATTTTTAGCTGATACAAGAGACACAACAACTTGTATGCTGAGATCCTTGACTGGAAACAAATGTGCTGCTGTGATTGAGCCATCAGTTGCTCTTACAGTAAGTGCTGTGAAAGGCAGATGCCAAAAGCGCTCTAGTAATGAGACTGATCTTAAGTAATAAGGACTGATCTAATATTGAACTTCCTTTTGACCAATCCTGACAATCATTGTTACTGTAAGACAGTAAACCAGGACAGTATATTAAGTTACTACTGTACAGTAAGATGCTGACATTTCTATATACAGCATTATGAGACATCACCAGTAATTGTGGTAAGCCGATCAATATGTTTTGTTTATCACTAGATCCAGTGTGTGTGGATCCACTGGGTGGTTTCAGTAACTTCTGACTTTCTCCACCCAACTCCCATTCATTGATCAGTATGCAAGTGCAGTTGACTGAATTTCTGCTATGTGTCTCAATCACTCATATTGAAATGTAAAGTGCAGGTCAGCTCTGGCCGACAGATCGATATGTTCCCGTTCCAGAGAGATGGAAACACACAGATCTGCTGAGCCCTTGTTGTTCCTGTGAAGTGGGTGGAGATGCTCAGCTAGATTGTTCAGTCAGAGCCTGAGAGAGGAGAAGGAGTGGAGGAGATGTGAAAAGGCTTTCTTCACTTCTCTTTTCCTCACTTCTTCTTTTCACTTCTCTCTGCCTGTCCCACACCCCAACCTCTCTGCCTCTCACACTCAACTGTCTCTTTCCCTTGTTCTCTCTCTCTCTCTCTCTCTCTCTGTCCATTGTCTTCCCTTCCTTTGTGCTTGTCCCCCTGTAATCTCTGTGCTTCTCACACCATCCTGCCATCTTTCCCCTCCACTCTTAGTGTGGTTTCTCTCTCACTCGCTCTCTTTAGCGCTCTGGATGCTTCTCCAGTTATCTCTTTACCTCCTCAGTTTTAGCCCTCTTTCCCCAGTCTCTCTCTCCCTCTCTCTCTTTCTCTCTCTCTGTCAGACGGGGATGGAGGGACAGCTCCACGTCTTCTTCAGTCCTAATGTGTCTGTAAGTGCCTGATGAGGGCCAGGGAGGGAGTGTGAGGGAGGGAGTCTGCTCCGAGATGCACTGTGTGAAATTAGGCTGAAGCCTCGGCGTGGGAGGCTTTGAAATGAATTAATGAATTCATGTTTTCAACAAACACACCACCACCCACGTCAAATTGCCATGAAAGGAACGTGAAAGTATGTTGTCCTCTGTAAAAAGTCAACTGTGTGTGTGTGTGTGTGTGTGTGTGTCTGAATGCCTGAGTGAAACTGACTGCCTGCGTATGTATAGGTGTGTGTCTATACAGTCTACTTGGTTTGAATTCTAGAAAAGCTCATAGGACACTGCTGTCATCACCACTATCTCTCTCTCTCTCTCTAACACACACACACACACACACACACACACACACACACACACACACACACACACACACACACACACAAAGAAATGATTCAGCAAAGCATGCCTGCCATGTGTCTGTTGTGGTGCCTAAACACTTTCATCTGCTCTTTATTTGGCAGTGGTTTGCCTTTTGGCCCATTTGTCTCCCCAACCCCCAGCCCCTCTTATGCTGCGCCAGGCTGATAAACTAACCCCTTTACTGATACACACTCCAACATTCCAACACAGAGAAACATCAAATCAAGACTTCTTTCAAATTGCAGTTTGTACTTTATGCTTCGATTTTCCAATGAAACAATGCAGAGATGATTTGTTAAGATACAGCTATTCATTTAATTAGTTAGTCCTATACTGCCTCCCATTTTGAATTTGTTCACACTATGCCAACGTGTTCTTTTTCATGTTAACAGCTTGTGTGTTGCTTGAGCTGTGAAAGCATTGTTCAGTCAACACCAGAAACCATACCACACTAAATACATGTCATCTGTGCAGGCCATACATTTGTCAAAGAGATACACAACACTTTCCTGATACATAATCAGACATGCATACAAATAGAAGATATATATACACACACACACACACACACACAGAGGTTACATATTGGTTATATATTCTGTAGAAGGCAGTGTGGAAGATAGGGTGAGTTGCTTTGAATTCTTTGAGTGGTTTTACCGTGTGGTGTCATGTCAAGTTTTCTGTCCCTCCTGAGTCTTTCTGTGTCCAGGTGACCCCCCCCGAACACACACACACACAGTTGTCATCTGGGTGATGCAAGCGTCACCTGTTTCCATGTGGCCACTTACATTATCTGTGCCAGTGCATGTTCAGTCACAGACTGAATGGCAACACCTGCACATATCATTATCTCAACAATTTTAACAATATGTGAATGCACACTTGCATATACACAAAACCTTAACATGGATGTGAATGCACACTTACATATACACAGAACCTTAACATGGAAGGGTCTGTGGTTAAGGCCAGACAGATGAAAAATGGTTCTCTGCCCACAACTTGCTTTCTCATAAGAACTGTTCTACCTGTGACAGTGGGAGACAGTGATGGTTGGTATGAAGGTAGGTTCAAGTGATGGTTGGTGTAAAGGTAGGATTGATGCAGCTAGATGTGTATTTGTAATGCTATGAAATTCAACTAAATCTCAACTAAGACTATTCATCCGTACAACACTGGCCTTGTATAAGTCTCTTCCTTTCATTAATACACAGAATGTGTCCACATGTGACTTTATAATCAACTGATTTAAATCATCTTGGCATCCATCTGGAAGTAGAGTTATTCCTTGACTAGCATAGCATGCACTAGAAAATGGGGAGGAAGCAGAAGTAGAGGATGTGTGTGTGTGTGTGTGCGTGTGTGTGTGTGTGGGGAAGGGGGAGGGGGGGGGGGGTAGGGGGGGGTTGGGTGTAAGCAATGCCAACACTTTTTGAAACAGGTTCACAGCGCTTTGTCTTTCATTCCCAGTAGCGGAGTGTGCTGCTGAGAGTGTGTGTGAGTCCTATCCAGTCCCAGTTTGTTTGTTTACAGCTTTGTCTTGGCTGGTAATCTCTCCTGGACAGCTGTGTTCTGTGTGGAGGATTCAGGTGTTTGGAGAGAAGTTGCTCAAAATGGAAAATGACAGTGTTTTTCTCGCCGCTCTGCATGGAGACTGCTGTAGCGTGGCTAGTAGGGAGAGATTATAATTGCAGCACAGAGCTCCACTGGCACAGATGTCTGTGTACAGTTGAAGGGAGACTATTTTTTCCCTCCATCTCATTATATGAGGGATAAAGAAAAGACAGGAAAAGAAAAACACAACTAAGGTGTTATGCATGCACGATCAAAGATCTTACAGGTATGTGTAGATATAATACTGTTCGAGATGCACAGTGAGAATGGAAAATATTGACTCTCTTGGATATAACCACTGTAGGTGGTAAGACATACTAATGACTGGGCTGATTGACTGTTCAGGGTGAGTTTTAAGATAGTATTGTTGCTAACTACTACTGCAGTCTTGATGGTTTTGCCATTGAGTGGAATATTATACCACTTCATTTATTTACATTTCTGCTAAATGCATGAATGCAAATGTAAATAAATGAAGCTGTGTAAAAACAACTGAGGTTAACATCCAAGGTTGCTGTATGTTCACACTACTCTTTCTTGGAAGTAAAATATTACATCTCCAAAAAAGTAAAAAATTATATCTCCAAAAACAAAAAATAATCTGGAGGGCCAAAAAAAAAGGAAGAAAAAAAAAAACAGTTGTTATGAAGGAGTTATATCACCATGGAAGTGTTATTTATATATTTGTCTCCTCAGGGACAGTGTGAAAGAAAAAAAAAAGTCTGTCAAAGTCATTAACCTTCTCTGCAGTTCTTCATAGAGGGATGCTGGCACCTGTGTTGGAAATGTCACAGGTTCAGCTATAGCTCTCTCTCTCTCTCTCTCTCTCTCTGTATCTATCTATCTCTCTTTCACTCTCTCTATTTCTCTCTCTCTCTCTCTCCCTCTCTCTGTCAGGGGAGAGCTCTGGTTGGGTGTGGAGACATGGCTCTTATTTCTCAGGAAATCATATGGAGATCTTTAAGGTGACATTCAGAGCTCAAAGGCCCTGGGTCATCAGTGTCTCTCTTCCCTCCCTCTCTTTCTCTCTCTCTCTCTGTATCTGCTCTGCGTGCTTAAACACTTCCAGCCTGACATTTACTGCTGGCTGTGGCTCTGGGCTCTCAAAATCAAAGCCCCGACTTTCATTTTTTCCATTTCCCAATTTGGCACAAAAAAAGTTCCAACCCCCAGTACCCAGCCACCCTTCCTCCCCCAGTACATTTTTTAAATCGTTTTGAAGGTGCTGGTCATTAAGGTTCTGCTGAATAAAGCTGTATTTGTGCAGCACTTTGTTAACAGTCGTTTTTGAAAGAAAAATCCTGAGACAGCAGCCGCGGCATGAAGAGGACCAAGTGTCCAATCAGCTTTCAGTCTGACGATCAGAGCAAATGACAGCAATGTCCTGCTAAAGAGGTGAATGCTGACTTCTAGTCCAACTGTCTTTTGCTTTAACACGCTTCCTAGCCAAGTGTTCTGGATATGAAATACTGCTCCATCTCAATGGGCATGTAATGATTTGGCAGTTAATGGCGTTAGTCAATAGCGCTGTCCGCTGGAAGATTGAGCTGTGAAAATCCTGTTGATGGGGAATGATCGGCTCTTGCCTTGTTTTTATTTTGTTTTGTTTTCTCATCCCTCTTTCTTTACCTCCCTTCAACTTTCAATATCCCACTCTTGTCGCTGCCTCTTTCACCCCTCCCCGACGCACTGACAAAAGCGGCTGTCTCCTCAGTGGCTGAAGTAATGGACCACTTCAATTATCACAGTTAATACGTCGATCGCTGCACCTAATTGTGATCAATACTACTTCAAACGTGCAGAAAGTCTTTAATGTGGACATCGACCCAGGGCCCAGGCAACCCACCCACTCCCTGTGCTGTATCAATCACATCTAATCAATGATGGGCGCCTTCCCAGGGTCCATCCCTGCCTTCAGACAGGCTGACGTTTTAGTGTCTCTTGTTGACCCCCTACCCCCCAAACAACCACACATACACACACACACACCACACACACACACACACACACACACACACACACATATACACACACACACACAATATCCCTCCCTCTCCCTACCCAGTCTTTTGGTTCACCCCCCGTGTTCACCACGGGACGTGTGCTGTGTGAGTGTCTTTGCTGTGACATGCAGCCAAACCACGGCCTGGCTAATTCTGCCTGTCAGCGTGGAGGTGGGGGGTTCAGTGTGACAGCCTCTCTCCCTCGCTGAGCATCTGTGGGCCGTGAGCAGCGCTGACGTTCTGTTTGTACTGGGCTGCCATCCACACACACACGCACCCCCGCCCACACAGACACACACACACACACACACACACTTACACTCCCACAAGCACATATGCACACACACACACACACATTACAGTCAGTCTTGTTAGGCAAGAGACACTCAGAGACTCAATAGATGATCCATCCATCTGCTCTGTGTTCTGACTCCTACCTGTCATCAGTCTGGAAGTCTGGCAAGACTGGTTATGGTTATCCTCCTTCATGCACTTGGTGTCCTAGAATACAGTGAAGCAGCATTGAAATGGACCTGGAATTGTCATGGGTAAAATTGCGTGCTTGGAATGTAAGTAGTTGTGCTCTGGTAAATAATTGTATTTTGATTTTTTGATTGTATGTGTGTGAGTCTATGTGTATGCGTGTGTGTGTGTGTGTGTTCATGTGTCTGTATCCATGTCTGTTTGCATTAGACTGTGTGTATTTGTTTTCATTGTGTATACCTCTCTGTATGTTTTTGCGTGTGTGTGTATGTGTGTATGTGTACGTATGTGTGTGATGCTGAATTGAGTATTGGTATGCGTGCATGTGTGTGTGTGTATATGTGTGTGTGTGTGTGTGGCACACAAAGGTGCCATGTAGTATACCCATGAACTGTTTATGATGAGTTGCACATAACACTCTATTTGATCAGATCTATGGAATTCTATGACGCACTTCTAACTGATGTTTGGATCTGTAATTCTTATCCTGTGTTAGGATCCAAATAAAAGAATTAAAATATGTGTGTGTAGTGTATGTCTGTAGGTGAGTGTTTGTGTTTGTGTGTGTGTGTGTGTGTGTGTTTGTAGGTGAGTGTATCTATCACCACACAGACAAGCATCCCCTGCTTGTGGGACAGGTTCTCTAATAGATGGCCAGCGGTGGTGTGCTGGGGTGTGTGTGCACGCCGCGCCTCTTGAGCCCCGTCACTAATTAACCTAACGCTCAGGTGAGCCGTTGCCGGCAGGCCGCCGGGCTGCACCGCCTGACATCTGTGTCCGGTTGCTAACGGAGACCACAGAGAGCCGCATCGATTCGCTGCTCATCTCCTGTCCTCCTCTCCTCACCTCTCCCAATGGTGTGTCGTTTGTTTTTCAATTACCCCCGTGGATAGCGCTGCTGCCACACAAACATGCTCTCTACATTGAGCCACATAATTAAATCTGAATTTTCTCTCATCACCCTTGCTCTTTCTCTCTGTCTTTCTCCCTCTCTCTCTTTCTCTGTGTGTGTGTGACTAAATGCTTGTGAGTATGTGTGGGACTGACTCTCTCTCTCTCTGTGTGTGTGTATGTGTGTGTGTGTGTGTGTGAGTAGTGACTGATGTGCCCGTTCACACAAAGGTGACAAAGGTAACATCCAAGCCAGGAAACTTTTGTCTCTTCCACTAATTACAGACTGATGTCAAATCTGTGCAGCTTTATGTTACTATTGTCAGCAGAGGTGTAGTGGGATTTTTCTAGTGGTGGTATGTGATATAGAGTAATGTATAAACAAATGCCTAATATTTAAAAAGTGACAAATAGCCCACATACATAATCCTGTTCCAAGAAGTGGGAGGACTCCTCGTCCCTGCGCCCACTACACCCCTGATTGCAAGCCCCTCTATCCAGCCGTCTAACCCATGGTTCTCCATTCACTGTCTCTCCTCCAGAATTAAAAAGCCTGAATTTCTTTAGCCCCGCTGAGGCTGCAGTGATGCTAAAAGTG